>JANAVB010011291.1:0-25000 GCA_029216955.1 Iris pallida
TATATATATATATATATATATATATATATATATATATATATATATGTTATATTCACAAGAAATTTCTAAAATTTTTAATTGAGTAAAAGATATTTGTAATAAATGAAGGCTATGTTTAGTAGTATTTAAAATATCACAAGCACACAACATACCTATATCATATACACCTATAAATTAGTACAATACCAAATAAATTCAATTAAAATAGAGAAAAATAATTTTTCAAGCATTAAAGTAATTAGAAAATATTGGGGTTTTACATCCTACCCAACTTAAAGAAAATTTCGTCCTCGAAATTAAACTAAGGTCGGGGGATCGAATGCAATGCAAGGGAATATAATGGTACGCAATATGCAAGACATACCTTCGCTTCGAACAAATGCGGGTAGCGGTTTCGGATGTCGTCCTCGCGCTCCCAAGTAGACTCCCCTGGCGAGTGATGCTTCCATGCCACGCGAACCAATGGAATAGATTGATTCCGCAACACCTTCACTCGGCGATCGAGGATACCCACCGGTTGCTCTTCGTACGACAAACTCGGTCCGACTGTGATCTCGGAGTGATCAAGCACATGATTGCTGTCCGCCACGTACCTCCTCAGCTGAGATACATGGAATACGTCATGTACTCCCTCTAGCGACGATGGCAATGCCAATCTGTAGGCAACCACTACAACACGTTCCAAGACATCGAAAGGCCTGATGTACCATAGTTTTATATTAATGTTCATATTTGGTCTTCATGGTCTGAAAGTCGACTCAAAAATATAGAGTACAAAAAGGGGACATGTTTGAGTGGGACATGGTATGCCTAGATGAAAGTGGACTCGTATAGGTCTTGCAGATAATATTTATTGGAAGGTAGCAGTTGGTCTTGTGTTCTAAATCTAAATGCCACGGTCGGGGACCCAAAAATGTTCTAAATAGAAAGTGGGAGTTCATGAGGCACTATTTATCGTTCTAACATAAGCCACTTATTCTAATCAATAGGCAATCCTAGTACATTGTAAACTCTGCTGGGCTCTATGATCTATATCCTACAGTAATTCATTTCTAGAAGTTAACAAGACACCGCTCTATGGTTTAGTGGAGTTAGAAAGGTTCAAGTTGGAAGGTCATACCTCAATTTGTGGAAGAACATTACATGATATACTAGGATACGAGTTATGATAGAAATGAGTCAAGTTTTGAAGACCGCAATTGATTCTAACAGATGTCAATGATTGTATGGATATTTTTCCTGTCTATATATGGTGTAATGAACTGAGGGGGATATTACGGGTCTATCTTCCCTCAATACGAACATCTGACTTTTCAAAATCTGCAACGACGAAAATAATAAGTGTTCCAGGGAGTGAGGATTGAATACGAATATGGGATTTTAGAGACGTTTCAAATAGAGTTGTCAAAGCAGTTGCGGATGAGATCCTAGAGCCATCTATATCTCAATCCACGTAGGATAAGCAAATAAAAGTGAAGCAACTGTACGAAGGTTGATCAGACCATCATACACTGATTCTGATTAGACAATATGTTAGTGGGCGTCCCCAATAAACACATGTCCTGAACAAGCTTGATAAAGAAAAGCTTGCAAAATCTAGGCTATAATAGCGGTGTTTAGTCATGGTAGTTCAAAACATAGGTACGCGAGATATATAATTAAAAGAGGTCGCAAGTAGTTCAAGTTCATCAACTCTAAGACTCGACCTATGATCGTGCCTCTACAGTGTCCTACTGGTTTCTCATCTAAGGCATTTGATTGAACTAATAAGCACAGTCTAGGTAATCTTCTGAGTGTTCCCTTTAAAGAAGGTCGTCGGGACAAGGAGGGCGATAGATCATGAGGCGTTCTATCCAACTTATAAGGGTTCAACTATTAGCGTATCTAAGCAGCATAAAAATGCGTATACCAAGTACGAGTCATCTTTCTAACCTGCCTATCATCACGGGAAGAAAGGATAATATTTGGGGTAGAACAAAAATCAGGCAATATATAATTAAAGACAATCAACAGGTTTAAAGGGAATCAAGAATGGAGGTCAAGTATGTGGATGAGATCCTAGATTCTAATTCTATATGTAGGTCCATTCCGCGCAGTAACGTAATCGAAACAGCTAACTCCAAGTGAACATTAATTAGTTATGAACCTATTGATAGCACAGTTTCTTGAGGGGAGGTAGTATACCGGTTCCGAGATCGTCATATATTTTAATCATTTACCATTATCAATAACTTAAAAAGAATAACGATGGATCTATATTTTTGGAAAGGATGAGTAAGATGGAAGATGCATGACTAGGCTTATGATTTACTAGTGTAGTGTGGCTCTAGTATTAAATAAGGTAAGTAGCAAGAACGTAGCAACTAAAATCATACCTGCTATGATTTCCTCAGGGATTCTGCACCCTTTATCGCTAGTGAAAGGCCTGCCCATGCCTCTGACTAGGGCCCTGTGCTCTCGCCCTGTGGAACTGCAATTGCTGTGAAGGTAATGGTGGACGTGGTGCTCCTACTGTTGGTGTCATGAGCCTCGACACATGCTGAACCGGTCGAGGTATGGGAAGTGCTGGGACTGTTGGCATGGGAGTCTGTTGATCATGAGCTTGAGTTCGTGGCTCGGGACAATCTTTAATCCTATGTTGTCTCGATCCGCATCTTAAGCATAAACCATGACGGATTCGACAATCTTTACTGATGTGTCCCTTCTTTCCGTAATAGTTGCAGGTAGGCTTCTCTCGAGCCTGGTATAGTCCTTCTCCTTGCTCTTGTTGCGAGGTATATGGTGTCCCCGTACAATTTTTGGCTTCGTGATAATTGGAACCGCAAATCATACACTGTCCCAATCTACGACGACAATCCTTCATAAGGTGACCCTTCCTATGGCAGAAGTGACATGTAGGAAGCTCCCTATCTGGATATGGTAATGCTCTAGGGTGTCGTTGTGCTTCGGGATGTCTATTCGGCCCGTTCTGAGTCTCTTTATCTGGCACTGAGGCTGGCGGGGCAGATAGAGTCCTTTTTAGGGCTATAGATATAATACTCCTTGCAAACTCATTCTGCTGTTGCTGCACTTGTAATAACCTTAGCAAGAACCTTGATGCTGAAGCCTCATTAGAGTAAGGAACTGGCATGGATGATGGGGACTGGGGAGGAAGTGGCGTATATTCTTGCTGGAAAGCTGGGATTCTCTGATCTGGTTGTGTCACACAATTCGGCTGAAAGGGTGTAGTAGAGGGCACATTCTCTTCTAGGGGTACTATAGTGGTCTGTCCAGTCTGGTTGGCTGGGGGTGCTGCCACCTCTGGGTGCACCATCGTCGGTGGTGGAGGCATCTGAGGTCCCGACTGTGGGGGAAACTGCTGAGGGAATGGTGGTGGCGGAGGCAGTGGTACATTCCCTCCCGGTGGCATGGTAGTAGTCTGTCCAGCCTGGCTGCCTTGGGGTGCTACGATCTCTGGGTACTCCGTCGTCGGTGTCGTAGTAGGCTGCGACTGTCCTGGCTGGTATGGCGTCGCTGGAGTCATTGGAGGGTTATGCTCCTCATGGGTAGTCGTATCACCAGCCTTGGGGGTCAAGGTAATGGTGCGTCCACTTCGTAGATTCATGTTGTTGGCACGAGGAAGATAAGTTGATATTAGGAAAGATTAGATATGAAGTCAATCGAATAATCAAGGAAGTTTCAAAAAGATTGGAAGTCAAGGGATAGTAGTAGTTCTGCATGAGATATTCCTATTCCTATATGCAGGCTTGTTGGGCACAGTCATGTAACCCAACAATATTAAATTGGACCTGCATGGGCCGCCACAAAAATATGTAACGCCCCAGTCCCAAAATACATAGGACCAAGTACGTGAACATGCCAGCTGCACATATATAAAGAATACTCCAATATATATGGAATCCTCATATATGCACATAAGCTGTAAATAAATAATCACAGGCCAGAATAACATATCTAATCTCATCACAGCTCAACACAGAAGATAATGAAGTCCAAATAAATAAATAAGAGTATCAAAAGATAGCCGGGTGAACAAACTCACTCCAAACAGCTATGAAAAATACTCTCACAAGATCGGAGTCCGACCTCCGAAAAATAGAAGAAAATGAGGTGTAAAATAATGTCTACAACTGTCTCAGATAAGAAATAGACTAGGAATCATAAGGCACTGCCTCATCATCAATGTAAGATAGCTCCAATGCCGCTCCGTACTCCTGTGGAAAATCCTCTAAACCTGGAGAGATAACCAGGTCCTCAGGGGACATAGCAAGATACAAGAAAACTACCATGCCATAATAAACTGTGATGATATAATAAGAGGAAAAATATGCATGCAATCGGGTTCCTGACCATTCTACTGTGAACATACAGTTGAGATACAATCCTTCGACGCATGAGCCCTGGCTGAAAATAGGATCGGCATAGTTTCCATAGAGGGTACCAGGGGACCTACGTCCATAACGCTCGGGAAGCGTCAGAGGGCACCATGTGCAAGGGGCTATGTCCATAACGCTCTGGATAACGTCAGAGGGCACCTGGATCCTGCGTCTCCGGCGGAGCGCACAGGTAATCATGGAAGTGTAAAGAAGCCCATACGTCAGGTATTGTTCTCCCCACCCAATGCCTAGTATCATCATCTCCATGACTGATATGAACCTCTAGTAACCGCCAAGTCTTCTAACATGCAATACTATTGGCAGTTACTCCTATCCGTCGCACGCTCCATACGTATCGGTGGCCAGCCGACTACGCGGAAACGTGTCCTACATGTGACTCACATCACATGATATAACAAGTGTCAAGGTCGTATGAGATATACCAATACCTCAACATCAGTGGATGGTCAATAAACTAGGTCAATGCAAGAGAATAAATAAAGCAAGGAAGACGACCGATAGAGTCACTTGCACCCAAGTGTGACTTGGACGCACAGTTAAAATATCACGAAACAATGCAGAAAATAACAACTGAAAATAAGAATATAATAATCACAGAGTTGGGTGGCAAGGTATCTTGCCTGGTGGTACAAAGTGGCAAGTCCAAAAGTAGCAAGTGTCCGCACCAAAAACTCACAAATCACAGATGACTCCAAACTCTGAAACAAACATCAAAAATGGTCTCGGTGAAGAAGATATACCTAGGAAACGCCTGTCCAAAAGTCAAATTCCGGAACAGGGGCAAAATCATAATTTCGGGTCAAAACGATGTCCGCCGTTGGACCCGCTTTGCACCGAAACGCGTGTCGAAGTCTACGGTCTCTAAAGTCATCAAACTACATGTCGATGGTTTCATTTTGAGGAGAGGAACTCATCGGTATGTCCAGTTTTGGATTCCGAGAAGCCGTGTACAAAATCGCCCGTTTGAGTGGGTCGTAGGCCCGCCAAAAGTGGGTCCCGATTCGACCTTCTCAGAATCGAACCTAACTTGGCATGCAGGACCAGAATTTCGATCCGGACCTGTTAGCACAAGTTTTGTCTCGATTCGACGACTGTACACAAAGTTATGGACAAGTTTGCAAAACGCCGATACGGGGATATCTCGACGGATACACGTTGATTTCGTCGCACACACGCGACGAAACTGAGTTCCGTCAGTTCCCACACTTCCGCAACGTCCATACGCGTCTTTCGATGCATATAACGTGCGACCACGTCGCCCGGTTTGTCGGGGCGACGTCGTATCGGACAAAAATTCAGAATTTATTATTTTAGAAAACAGTTTTTCTCACAAGTTTAACATGGAATTAATACACATACAGTAATCGAAATGCTAATCTACCAGTTACGTTTCCATCGTGGTTAGGTTTTCTTCAAACGTGTTCAATTAGTTTTTACGAAAGTTTAATGAACAGCAAGAAAAGTGGCCGACAAGTTTGCGTTTCAAAACAGTTTTCAGAAATCAGAAAAGTGGGTTTTTTCTCAACTTCGTCTCGATTTTTCGAGCAATCCTTTGGGGTTCCCAGGATTCTATCAGAAGGGGTTTGAAGAGGGTCATGTCTACTACGCACAGCATTTGATAGATCGAATTTTCGTCGAACAGGTCTAAAGAAAACGAAGTTGGAAGAGGGGTACCTGAGTTCTGAATCAAACAGAGTATTCTCTGTTTTTCGTCGATTCCGAGCGATCCCGACGTCGTCGACGGCGAGTAGATGGCCGACTGCGAGCGCTGGGGTGTGCGGAGGATGGTTGGGCGGCCTTGGGGTTGAGGAGTTTTTGGATGAGAGAGGGGTTAGGGTTTCGATTTGCGTGGGTTTTATAAATATATGCTGTCGAGAAATTCCTATTAGGAGTAGGAATATAAGGGGTGGGCTCGGGTTTGTATTAGCAGCTATTGCTGCGTTCTAATGGGATGGTGGGGTCGGCTTATGTGTGGGGGTCGGCAATTTAGCTAAGTCTCACAGCAGCAATTTTGCTGCTAAGGAAGAATCTAAGTTGTGGGGGGTCGGGTCCACTTGTTGCAGCTAATGCTGCTGATGGTTATAAAAAGCCATTGTGGGGTCGGGCCCCCCCTTCCAAACCGCAGCTGTGCTGCTATGGGGGGCTCGGCCACCACTGTTTTGAATATTTTTTTTCTATTAACACAATATATATATATATATATATATATATATATATATATATATATATATATATATATATAATATCTATATTTCCATATATACATATATATATATATGTATATATTCACAAGAAATTTGTAAAATTTTTAATTGAGTAAAAGATATTTGTAATAAATGAAGGCTATGTTTAGTAGTATTTAAAATATCACAAGCACACAACATACCTATATCATATACACCTATAAATTAGTACAATACCAAATAAATTCAATTAAAATAGAGAAAAATAATTTTTCAAGCATTAAAGTAATTAGAAAATATTGGGGTTTTACAATAACCCAAAAAAAAACCACCAAGAAGGAGGAAGGGGAAAAACCCTCACTGACTCCGGCGATCTCCGCTGACAGCTTCCAACAAGGAGCACCGCGTACTTGACCTGGCCGTCGTCCATCTCGAAGCCGCGAGCCCCATCAGAGTCGCCTCTCCCTCTCTCGCCCGACCTATCCCCGACTCCGGCCGCAGTCCGCGAGCGCGCGAGAACCCAACGCGCCGCCCGAGGCCATCTCTGCCCACCGCTACGGCCCCGGACGGAACCCCCGCTCTCCGCGCCTTCGCGCCCTAGCCGCCCGGCGTTGACGACTCCGCCCCGAGCCCCAAAAACCCTCTCCCGACCGACGCGCGTCCCCTCTCTCTTCCGCCTCTCTCTATGACCGCCGCCGCGCGTGTGTCGACCTCCGCCGCGAAGCCGAAACCCTCATCTTCCCCTTCAGCCTCCGCGGAGCGCCCCATCGCGCGTCCGCTCGACGCCCAGCCTCCGCCGGAGCAACCCCGATGCCGATCTCCCCTCCCTCTGGCCTTCTCTCTCCCTTTCCCCATTCCTCTCTCTCTTCTCTCTCCTCTTTCCTAAACAAGGACCGACGGTTTTTTTTCCTTTGTGGGTTTTCTTTGTATTTTGTTTTGTTTTTATTCGTTCCTTTTTTGATCTGTTATTATATTATTATTATTATTATTATTATTATTATTATTATTTTCCTTCTTTTTTTTCTTTTTTGTTGCATTGTTATAATTAATACTTCTAAATTGCACTATAGCAAAACAAAATATTGTATTTTTGGAGATTGATTCTACATCTATTCTCAAATTTTAGTTTTACCCCTATTTTTTTTATATACAAAGTAATACTTAAAATATTTTGACTAATGAAAGGGTAGTTTTTAAATTATGATTTTTATGTAGTTATTATCTAAAATACTTTGGGTAATAAAAATATAGTTTCCAAAGTATAAAATAATTTTCTAGTATTTCTCAAATAATTATCAAAAAAATATTTTATAGATCCCCACTATTACAGAAATATTTATCTAAAAATATATAGTTTCTAAGTATTATAAATATTTTCAAAAATAATATATGTACTTATTTCCAAATTTCCTTCGATTACCGTCTCTAATCTCTACCAGTCATAATTCCCGTCCCTAGTGAATTCTGTACGTCCTCATATCCACCTTAGCTAATCCAACTGCTCTGGGCCCAATAAAACAGTCCGTGTCATCAGAGGCCCCTTTGCGTAGTTGTAACACCGAAGTCGATCTTGTGCCACCTTTATTGTACCATACCAGGCAGCTCACCAGGCGTCCTACCAAGCAAGTATACCTTGCTAATTTACTGTCAAATTATTTATTTTCTGTATTATTTATTTTGTTTCATATTGTTAGTTTTCTTTGTTATAAACTGTGCGTCCAAGCCATACTTGGGTGCAAGCGACTTTATTAGTCGTTACTTTATTTTATGCATGTTAACTTAGTGTTAGTGGACTACCTTCTTGTTGGGGGATATCCTTATATCTTCCTTTGGCTGTGACACTCACACTACACGGTTTGAGACATGTTGTTAGGGCATGACTTATTGACTAGCTATCTCTAAAGTCGTGTGACGTTAGATATTCGTAACTGCTATGATTAGGGTTTTAGAGACTCAAGCAGTTACAAAACTAGACGAGTTATGGACATGACTTGAACAGTGTGAGAAATATTGGAGGAGGACAGTCGCTAGTGCGTATGGGAATCCAAACAGGTAAACCACAGTCTCCGGATGGAACTGTGGCGATATATTTGCAGATACCCTCTGACGTTTTGGACGTTACGGTCGAATACAGATAACTGGATGCCAGCTACGTACACATAGCCTAAAATTCTATCCATGCGCATGAAAGTTGTCCTCTAAATTGCACACTAGACGGTTAGAATCTTCTTTGCATATTTGTGTCTAGGATAGTCTTTTATATATTATTTTATTATTCTGACAGTTCATATTAGCTTGTTCTTCCTGTATCTTGCTACGTCCGTCTGAGGACCTAGTTTTTTCCCCAGGTGTGTGTTCATGTCTTCCGCAGGTATTCAAGCCAAGGCCGCGATTCTCTCTATTCTTTCGAAGACGATTGCGCTTGGTTCGTCTTGCTATTTTATCGATCAATTTCTTGTACATTACTTTCATTGAGATAGTTGGTAGTGGACTTTGTCTCTGCCCAACGATTGTATCATAAATATTCAAGTCCATTTTTATATTATTATTCTTTTCATTGTGGATGAGATTTAGTTTATCTTGGATTACTACATTTTACAGCTTATGTATACATACAAGGCCCTGTACTTCGTATGTATACAGCTGGCATGTTTACGTACTTGGTCCTACGTATTTTAGGACTGGAACGTTACTTGTTTTTATAGTGGCCCATGCAGGTCAAGATAAATTGTTTGGTTACGTTACCGTACCAAGCAAGCCTGCGTATAGGATTAGAGTCTAGAATCTCATCCACACACTTGACTGCCTTCTCGCTTGACTCCTCGATTTGCATCTTGCTTGATTCCCTCTACCGTTAATTCTTATCCTTCTTTCTTGCTTGATAAAGATTAATAAGGTAACCCATACTAGGTAGACATGACCCATTGTCCTATCACCCTACTAGTTTAACTCTTGTAAGTTAGGTAGAATGCCTTACGACCTAACCTTCATGGCGACCTTAACCAAGTCTTAAGCAGGTGGACAATAGGTCGATTGTATAGGCACCAAACATGACTTAGACTCTTAAGGAGTTTGAACAAATTCTACTTTATTTCAATCTTAAACTCACGTGCCTATATTTTTTATCTAGACTAATGATGCTAATGTAGCCTAGTTTTTGCAAGCTCAATTCTTTATCAAGCTTGTTCATGGCATCTGCTATTGAGCGCTCACTAGCATATTGTCTAATCAGAATCGGTGCATGATGGTCTGATCAACCAAGTGCACTTTAGTTCGCTTTTATTTATCGTTCTACGTGGATGGGGACATAGCTAAACTTGTCCTCTAGAGTCCCATCCGCGACAGTCTTGGCAATTCTTTTTGAATTACTCACTCGCCTTTGAACCACATATTGGTATTCGAAAACAAACTTCTTTGGACTCCTATTGATTTTCGTCTTTCACTTACTAGACGAAGACTCGTGCTTAATAGATAGACCCAAAGTATCACCTTAGTTGCCCCACCATCTGTTGCCAAGATAGTTAGCCATAGACCAACCCAGGTGACTTCAATCTCGCCTCAAGTTACAGGCCATTTCCTTCAACTCTCAATATTATCATGACTTTCTAAATTGTTTAAACTTAGGAATGATTAGAATCCTTTCTCTTAACCGTACTTCTAAACCTAGACGAGTATCTTCTCCCTAGGAAGCCACCTATCCTTAATCTCAAATCAAATTACCACTCCTTATTGACCATAAATCCTTGTCTCTTCTTGCGTTAACACCGACCATCAATTACTCCCTAAATTAAATTCATGATTTATTTCCGTAGTTATCGAAATCACGATTTTCTATGCATGTGTTGAACGTCGTAATTTGATTATTCCTCATTGCTATACCCTTGTACCCTCTCAACCCCCTACTTATTTTAATTTCGAGGATAAAATTCTTGTAAGTTGGGTAGGATGTAAAACCCCTAAATTTCTACTATATTTTAGTACTGATTTTTTTTTGTAGTTATACGTCGCATAGTCGTATTGTACGTCACGCGCAAATTTGCTCTTTCATATTTAATCGTCGAGTGAAAATTTTGCTCGAGGTACATATTTTGAAAAAAAATTTATTTATGGGATTTATTAATATAGAAAACATATATTTTATTTCAATATAGCATAATTAAATATTTTATTTTGGATAAAGGTATATTTATATGAATATTATTGTGCATACCCATTTTCGTAAATATTTATTAGTTATTTTAAACAATAGTACAATTTTCAAAATTAATTATTTTATTATTTATGAAAATGGTATTCGAGATATTTTATTCATAGTACTAGTATAAATTGTAACTTATAAATTAATATTCTATTTGCATGCGAATGCACAAATTTAATATTTTAATTTTTGAAAATTTATCTCAATTTAGTAAAAGATATATTTTCATATTTGATGTTTAAATAATTATGGTTATTTTAGAAATTAATATTATAGGTATTTTTGGAAAATATATTTTTGAATTATTATGGCGATTTAAATCTTGATTTAATTCTATGGATTTATTTAAATAGTTAAAATAATATCTATATTTTGAAATTTGATTTACCTTATCTAAATTTAAGCTAAAGGTAGGAATTAATTGGATTTAAATCGGATTTGGATTGGATTTGGATTTGAATTTAGATTTAAATTTATTAGTAGCTAAATATCTAATTAGGCTTAAACTACTCTTAATCTTTATCCAACTGGAAATTCCCATCCTATAAATAGATGTACTCCTCATAAATTCTCCACAACTTTACTCTACAAATAATTTTCAACCACCGTGCATCGTGTCCGTGTCCCCACCCGTCTTATTCCATATTACATTTACATTATCATCTGCGTGTCGGACAACCCCCGACACGAACCAAATATCAAAATCTAAGCCTAAACCCGACCCCAGCCATCCATCTTCTGCATGGCCTGCCCTCGGCTTCCCGTATCAGACAGACCACAGCACCGCCAAATTAATCCAGCACCACTCCAGCCTATCGCCCCTAACCTGTGCACCACCTCCTCTGCTCCCTTCCGATCCTCGACCACGGCCTGTCCCACAGACACCCGACCCTTCCTCGACCTTCACGCCTCCTCTCTCGACCGTTCATCACCAGCACATAACCGCCATTACTGTCATCACCACCCGCACCGTGGCCACCATCTCCGTCATCATCACCACTCCCAGCCCGTCTTTTTCCGACCGTCCATTGACACCCACATCACGGCCACACACAAACCAGCCACCGCCAGTCTCATCACCGTAGTCCCAACCACCATAAACCCAAACAGAAACCACCAAGAAGGAGGAGAGGGAAAAACCCTCATGACTCCGGCGATCTCCGCCAACAGCTCCCAACAAGGATCACCGCGTCCTTGACCTGGCCGCGTCCATCTCGAAGCGCGGGCCCCATCAGCACGCCGCTCCCTCTCTCGCCCGACCTGTCCCCGACTCCGGCCGCAGTCCGTGCGCGTGAGAACCCAGCGCGCCGCGAGGCCATCTCTGCCACCCTACGGCCCCGGCCGGAACCCCCGCGCCTCCGCGCCCTAGCCGGCGCCGGCGACTCTCCCGAGCCCCAAAACCCTCTCCCGACCGACGCGCGTACCCTCTCTCTTCCGCCTCTTCTCTATCCGCCGCGCGCGTGCGTCGACCTCCGCCGCGAAGCCGAAACCTCCTCTCCCTTCAGCCTCCGCGGAGCGCCCCACCGCGCGTCCGCTCGACGCCCAGCCTCCGTCGGAGCAACCCCGACGCCGATCTCCCTCCTCTGGCCTTCTCTCCCTTTCCCCGTTCCTCTCTCTCTTCTCTCCTCTTTCCTAAACAAGGATCGACGGTTTTTTTTTGTGGGTTTTCTTGTATTTTGTATTTTTATTCGTTCTTTTTTTGATCTGTATTATTATTATTATTATAGTATTATTATTATTATATATTACTATTTTTTCTTTTCTTTCTTTTTTGTTGCATCGTTATAATTAATACTTCTAAATTGCATTATAGCAAAACAAAATATTGTATTTTTGGAGATTGTTTACATCTATTCTCAAATTTTAGTTTAACCCTATTTTTTTATATACAAAGTAATACTTAAAAATATTTTGACTAATGAAAGGGTAGTTTTAAATTATGATTTTTATGTAGTTATTATCTAAAATACCTTGGGTAATAAAAAAATGTAGTTTCCAAAGTATAAAATAATTTTCTAGTATTTCTCAAATAATTATCAAAAAAAATATTTTAATAATGATATTTAATTCATGATATAATTTTTGGTGATTTTAAATTATTTTAAAATTATTTAAAATCAATGACTTGTGGTTTTGACGTTTTGCTAGTGAAACCCTATAGACTGTTGACCTAGAGCCTAACCATGTGATTATGATATTTTAATATCATTTCTGGCCTAAGGATTTTGCATTTGACCTCTTTGAATTATTTTGATATATTTTATATTATGATATTGTTTGGGATTATTTGACTCGGGTTCGAATTCATCTCAATCCGACTTGTAACGAAGACCCGGGGTAACTTAGACTCTAGTGGACCCATGCATTAGTTAGCCATGGCCCACATTTTAATTAGTCATGTTAGAAAGATTAGTCATAATCCTAATTATTAGGTTAACCATTTAGAGTTTTTATTTGACCCTTTTACCCCAAACCCTAACCAAAATTGTTTTAAACACTTGTAACTAAAGGAGGGTCAAACTTGTAATATTCAATGAGGGGGGGGGGAGGGGGGGGGGGGATAACCATTGTGGCCGGCCCTAATAGGACTCCCATCTCATTTCCTTCTTTGAGAAGTCTTCTTCCCAAGTGCTCTCAAGCTCTCCCAAGGAACAAGCATTTCTCCTTGGATTTCTCTCCTTTAGGTAATATTCCTTCTCTTTTATTTCTCCATTTGTATTTAGGAAAGTTTTAACCATAGGAATGACTCCATTGTTGTGTCCCTATTTTGTGTCCTCTTGTGTCCATTATGGTCCTTTAGGGATTTCTATTGTATTATGTTGTGTCTTGTGTTCATGGGAAAAATCCCCAAACTTGGACACATTTATATTTAAAATATTGATTAAATGAATTAATTCATATTAAATCTCATATTTGAATATGTAGAGATGTTCTTGAATACTTTACATTTCATTCATGTATCTCTTATAGAGTGTTCATGTTACATATAGATTTGTGTATGTATATATATATATATATATTATATTATATATATATATATATATATATATATATATATTGAAAAAAAAAATATATATATATATAATATAGATATATATATATTGTAATGAGAGTGTACCTATATTTATATATGTAAAAATGGTTCATCATGATATATAATCAAGTTTGTGAGTATGGTTCCTCATATATTATTGTCATTATTGTTGTGGATAATTAGGATATATTGTGTATTCTATTGGCTCAACTATCTAAATCCGTCATGATTTTTATCCACGTTTTAATTTCAGCCCCAACTTAGAAGTGTCATAACTTCTAGCTCAAAGCTCGGTTTCTCTCGTTTTTTTAAAAAAAGCGTATTGAAGTTAGCTTTCCAAAAACATGTATTAATAGGCCTAATTCTTTCTGTAACTTTCTAGAGAATTATTTGAGTGTCAGCTGTACGAAAGACAAACGCGTTCTCGGTGCTTTCGCGATTCCGGGAGTTTCCGGAAACGAAAACGCGATCCGTTTGAAGTTTCGGAAAGCTACACATAGATCTAAATACTTTATCCTAGATTTAATTCATGCTGAGATGGTATAGTTGATTATTAGTAGGAGTTATTATTCGGCATATGTATTTTGTGCACCCTTGGTGTAATATAATGTTCTATTGATTTTAACTCATGTTAATGTATATACATTATGTAATTAATAGAGAATGCAAGCATAAGTAAATGGTTAAATAAATGATGTATGAGGTGTAAGTATCCTATCTAATGTAAAATGTATAAGTATGGCTTGTAATGATATGTAGGTTCCATAGTATGTAATGTATGGTACATATAGTAGTGCAAGAATAAATGAATGATGAATGAATGCAAGCATGAATGTAATGTATAATAGATGATGTATGTAATATCAAGTTAATGAGATGTAGTATTCTATGTTAACACAATCCTATATTACCTCATGTACCCCCTTACACTATGTTGACACTATACACACTTGACACATTGTTCACTTACACTTTGACACTCTTTGATATGTATACACTATGTATGCCCATTTAACCCTCACTTGCCCCTTTGCCATGTTCACATACACACATATAGCCTCTTAAATAGTATTTATGAATATAGTTAACTTAGCTATGTATGTATATTATATATATGTAGCATATTGGTTGTATATATAAGTTTAATAACCATTTGAAATGCCATGATTATAGACCTAATGTTGAATACCAATATGCATGTGTATTATGTGTAGACATATATAGCTAAAGTAATAGATTACCTAGTGTATATCCAATGTGAATTCTTGCCTATTTGAGTATTGAATAATTGCATGCTATATAGAGTCGGGGTATGTTGGCTTGTATAGCCTTGTATTGATGTGTGCTTGCTAGGATAGTCTCGGTTAGGCCTAGTAAGACTTGGGGTTAGGACATGACCTAGTTTGACTAGTGCAGTTGCCAGAGTTGACCAAGGGTTGACTTTGGCTAGTTTGACCTAGATTCATGTAGAATGCATTGTAGTGCTTTATATTACCCTTCTGGACATGTTGTGACTTGTGCAGTTCTAATTAGGAGCCAAACACCTCTCCTCGGACAGTATCTTTACCTTGGACATTCAGAGATCAGGCGAATACATTCTCTGATTATTTCATATCTGCTTAGAATATTTTCTGTATTAAATTACTTACATGTACTGTCACGTTGGTCATACGGATTGGTACATATGGATCCCTTCTTGAGATGTTATCCTTAGGGAGCATCGGGTACTCTATGTTCTGTGTGTTTCACTTACATGACGTATCACTATTGCTTCATTGGTTCTTCGATCACTTGTGACATATACTCTTATGATCACAGAGTATTCTAGAATTCTTATCCCATTTATGGGTCTACTATGTACCCCCATTGGACTTATCACCCTTGGGGCTTAACACCCTTCGGGGGCTTACCACCCTTCGGGGCTGTACATGAAATCATAATCATAATCTGGTTGGATTCTTGTGTATTGATTGGGGGTACGGGGGAGTAGAAGTGGACATGTGAATAATACACCAGTAGATCTATCAGAATCATTTCGTAGTGTCTTATCAAAATCATCCCATGCCATTTACATGTCCATGTTGTACTCTGACTCACTAGCCACATGTTAGTCTCTATTTATAGTAGATATTCTATTACAGCTCTCTTTCTCTGTTTACAACATTCTTTCAGTACTCGTATCTTACTTTACTGCATATTATATTTCTACCTGCTATGATCTATTGAGATGTACTGTGCTCGCTCCAGTCCTGACTGGACCCGTTGATAAATTTTACATATAGTCTGGAGGTTGCCTGCTAGCCTAGAGGAGACAGTAGAGGTTGCATAGCTAGGGTTTTTGCTTATAGTTTATTTTCAGTCATCTTGAGTGTATTTATGGATTATTGTATTTGGTTTTGAGATGTATTCTGAGTTTGTATCTTAGAACTTAGACTTCTATCTGTTGTATCTCTTTTCGATTTCATGTTTTATCTATCTTCCTTTATGTCTACCTTAGATGTGATTGAGTTACATTCTACTATGTCACCCTCATTGGGGAGTATAAACTGTTTAGTTATATGTTAGATGCGTTGAGACCTAGGACAGCGTTCTACCGCCGACACTGCGGCGTAGGCTGGGCGTTGTTACGTTCTCGTGCCCTAACTCTAGGGTGGGGTCTGGTGACACATTTTTAGTGGTGGCCTATGCAGGTCGAGATTCGCATTAGTGCAATTTCGTAGTAGCACAACAACTTAGTTGTACTATACGAGCCTGCTATAGGATATAAATTAAGATGTTAGGATGAGAGGATACTCAATCACTGTTAGGATTTCTTGAGAGATTCCTGGGATGACCCTTGAGAATCCATTTTGAATTCCGATTTAAACTCCTTTCCTTGTTTTGATTCACCTTTTTTCCTTGATTTGAATTTGATTTGTGGATTCATTGTAACTTTGAATCCTGGTATTAGTTGATGATTTTGATAAAATTTGTAGTGTTGATTTAATTTTGTATTTAGATTAATATTTTCAAATCCAAGGTACTCAATCACACTTAGGATTCTTTGAGAGATTTCTGGGACGACCCCTGAGAAAACTCATTTTGAATCAATTGAATTCCTTTTCTTGTTTGGATTCATCCTCATTCCTTGCTATTGAATTTAAGCTTGATGGGTTCCTCTCGTTTGAACCGATGAGAAGGAACATATCTTCATTATTCTTTCTCGCCATTATTCCTGCATTCTTTACCTCTTATCTTAAACTCTGTCTCATTACATTAATTACCCAATCTTGTCCCTACCAGATGTACTTTGAAATTCTTGAATCTTCGTATCTTGCATGGGGAAGGAGGAAGTGACGTAAATTATGTAGCTCAGAGAAGACGTAACTGGTTATTTTATGATGATCTAAAGGAAATCAAATGTGGAGTTTCCATATGGAAACTTGAGATAGAAATGTGGTAAAGGTCTCGATAGAATAAAAAGATGTATACTGCCAATCTGGAAACAATTACATTTAGAGAAATTTTGGTGGTTATGAGATAGTTTATAGGTGTATTCAAAACTAATAAGGATATCGAGGTCAACCTAGTTTTGAGAACTTAGAACAATCTTGGTTATTGAATCTGGGAAAAACTTTTACTCTGAGGCTATGTAGAAGGTTAGTAGTGGAAAAGGAAGTTAATTGTGTTTAATAAGGATATTAAACAAGATGTTGCGAGGAAATGACTAGGGATAGAGAGAACACAAAGTTATGGAAGTTTAGAGATTGTTGTGAATATCTTTAGGAGAATATTCAAGGGTGTATGTCGAAGAAAATACGGAAGTTGATTTTATGATGGAGATAAGTTTGTAGGCCTAGAGATTAAATTAAATAATACGAGGAGAACAATTTGAACAAGTTCAAGGAATTCGTAAACGGGATTTAGAGGTTTGGTCAAATTAAGACAAGGTGAAAGAACTTGGAAATTTAAATAAATGGTTAATGTTGATTCCTAAATGTGAGGGCTGTGCTTCAAGAGTGATGTTTGGAAATTGGGAATTGCTACGGTAGTCATGGTAAGGGTTTAAGTAAAGGTTAAATTTTTATGGAGACTGGTGAGGTAAAGATATGATTGGCAAGTTATGACCAGATGATGACTTAAGAGTATCAGAAGCAGATGACTAACTCGATCTTCATTATTTTTGTGCATTAATTACCACCTCTTGAACTCCCACTTTCTAATTGAGATCCTTGACGTCGTTATCGTGACTTTGATATTCGGAATGTAATACTAGCTGTTACCCTCCAACAAATCTTATAGCAAGACCTAGACGAGCTCACCTTCGTGTAGGTATATCACCACTAAAACCGTTTTGTACTCTATTTTCTTGATATGATTTTCTGGTCAACTGGCTAAACTATAACCTCTACCCATTATACTAAATTTCTTCTTATTTCAATTAAAATCCAGCCTTGACTCAATTCTTTCGACCCGACTGTGATGGTGTTCTGCTTGTCCTTAGATGCTTAACCTTGTACCTTATCTGATTACTTGACCCGTTGGTTAAGAAACTTGGACTATGTAATTCCTTTCATCATTACCACCCTTATATCTTGTGCTGCTAAATTAGCCTTAGTTTTGCAAGCTTATCTATTTTCGAGCTTGGTCATGACATATTTTATTGGGTGGCCACCCACTAACATATTGTCTAATCAGAACCGGTACATGATGGTCGGATCAACCTATTGTACTTTGGTTCGCTTTTCATTTATCAATCTACGAGAATGGAGACATAGTTAAACTTGACCCTAGAGTCTCATTCGCGACAGCCTTGACAATTCTCCTTGAAATTTTTCATCGCCTGAATCTCGTATTCGTACTCATCGAATTAAATTTATCATGACCTGAACCTCCATCATTGGATGCTCGTGCTCATACTTTGATTTCATTGATTTCCCTTCTTGCCCAAATCTCGTTTTATCCCGAAATTGAAACTTAGATCGTTCAGACAAAAATCTATTTGTGATTTGTTGTGCCTAATTTTCAATTTTTGCCATTTTATGGAATAGTAACCTTTTAATAATTTCTTAGTTGCTTGTTATGACCAATTTTCATATAGGATGGTAGACAGCCCTACAACCTTGATGATGTTGTTCCCTATTACCTTCCCAATTAGGACAAGATTGTTGTGTGTTGATACTATAGTCTATTTTGACCTAGAATGATTAGTGTACTAGGTGAGACTTCCAACTGCTACGGTATGCCATGACCTTGTATACTATTTCAAATTGCATATTTAGATAAATTTTTTAGACCTTGATTGTTGGAAAATAGGGACGCCACCCCATTAGTCTAGTGTAGATATATAGGTTAGTCCTTGATGGGGGATGTGTGTCTATAAACATGTAGCTTAGGAGATTTATGAGAGATTTAGTATCAGCCTTGATAGATGTACTAGTCTTTTGGTGATTATAAAATGTGTTATGAGAGATAGGGGCCTATATGTCTTAGTAATGCATCGTTCATATGGTATTAGAATGTATTAATAGATGGTTAATAGGAAGATAATAGTTTGAGCATACCTAGAGCCTATGATCAGTTTCTTTTCATCCTTAGATAAGACCACTTAAAATAGGTCCAGTCCCTTGGATATAGGTTCCAGTCATATTTTATTGAAGTTCCATTACCGCCGTACAGTAGAGCAGTATGGAGGTATTCCTAGATTGACACTATTTAGATGTCCGTTTATTATTCCAGTGTTAGGAAGTGTTACCTTAGATATTGGTAGGTTAGAGGCTCTAGAAGGAGTACTATCGATCTTAAATTTCGAGGACAAAATTTTTCTAAGGTGGGTAGAGTTGTAGCACCAGTTTTCCAAATGAGGGTAATTTCGAAATTTCATGTTTACAATTATTTTAATAATGATATTTAATTCATGATATGATTTTTGGTGATTTTAAAGTATTTTAAAATTATTTAAAATCAATGACTTGTGGTTTTGACGTTTTGCTAGTGAAACCCTATAGACTGTTGACCTAGAGCCTAACCATGTGATTATGATATTTAATATCTTTTTGGCCTAAGGATATTTTTATTTGATCTTTGAATATTTGATATTATTATATTATGATATTGTTTTGGGATTCTTTGAGTCGGGTTCGATTTCATCTCAATCCGACTTGTAACGGGGACCCGGGGTAACTTAGACTCTAGTTGGACCCATGCATAGTTAGCCATGGCCCACATTTTAATTAGTCATGTTAGAAAGATTGTCATAATCCTAATTATTAGGTTAACCATTTAGAGTTTTTATTTGACCCTTTTACCCCCAACCCTAACCAAAATTGTTTTAAACACTTGCAACTAAAGGAGGGGCAAACTTGTAATATTCAATGAGGGGGGGATAACCATTGTGGCCGGCCCTAATAGGACTCCCATCTCATTTCCTTTCTTTGAGAAGTCTTCTTCCCCAAGTGCTCTCAAGCTCTAAGGAAGAAGCCTTTCTCCTTGGATTTTCTATCCTTTAGGTAATATTTCCTTCTCTTTTTTCTCCATTTTGCATTTAGAAAGTTTTAACCATAGGAATGACCTCCATTGTTGTGTCCCTATTTGTGTCCTCTTGTGTCCATTATGTGTCCTTTAGGGATTTCTATTGTATTATTGTTGTGTCTTGTGTTCATGGAAAAACCCCCAAACTTGGACACACTTTATATTTAAAATATTGATTAAATGAATTAATTCATATTAAATCTCAGATTTGAATATGTAGAGATGTGTTCTTGAGTACTTTACATTTCATTCATGTATCTCTTATAGATGGTTCATGTTATATATATTATATATATATTATATATATATATATATATATATATCTATATATATATATATATATATATATATTGTAATGAGAGTGTATCTATATTTATATGTAATAAATGGTTCATCATGATTATATAATCAAGTTTGTGAGTGTGGTTCCTCATTATTATTGTCATTATTGTTGTGGATAATTAGGATATATATTGTGTTTTTTTGCTCAAACTATCTAAATCCGTCATGATTTTTATCCATGTTTTTAATTTCAGTCCTAACTTAGAAATGTCATAACTTCTAGCTCAAAGCTCGGTTTAATCTCCCTTTTTTTAAAAGAAGCGTATTGAAGTTAGCTTTCCAAAAACATGTATTAATAGGCCTAATTCTTTCTGTAACTTTCTGGAGAATTATTTGAGTGTCAGCTGTACGAAAGACAAACGCGTTCTCGGTGTTTTCGCGATTTCGGGAGTTTCCGGAAATGAAAACGCGATCCATTTGAAGTTTCGGAAAGATAACACATAGATCTATAACATACTTTAATCTTAGATTTTAATTTATGCTAAGATGGTATAGTATTGATTATTAGTAGGAGTTACTATTCGGCATATGTATTTTGTGCACCCTTGTGTGTAATATAATATTATATTTGATTTTAACCCATGTTAATGTATATACATTATGTAATTAAATAGAGAATGCAAGCATGAGTAAATGGTTAAAAATGATGTATGAGGTGTAAGTATCCTATCTAATGTAAACATGTATAAGTATGACTTGTAATGAATATGTAGGTTCCATAGTATGTAATGTATGGTACATATAGTAGTGCAAGAGAATAAATGAATGATGAATGAATGCAAGCATGAATGTAATATAATAATAGATAATGTATGCAATATACAAGTTAATGAGATGTAATGTTCTATGTTAACAAATCCTATATTACCTCATGTACCCCCCCTTACACTATGTTGACACTATCACACTTGACACATTGTTCACTTACACTTTGACACTCTTTGATATGTATACACTATGTATGCCCATTTAACCCTCACTTGCCCCTTTGCCATGTTCACATACACACACATAGCCTCTTAAATAAGTATTTATGAATATAGTTAACTTAGCTATGTATTATATATATATGTTAGCATATTGTGTTGTAATATATAAGTTTATATAACCATTTGAAATGCCATGATTATAGACCTAATGTTGAATACCAATATATGTATGTGTATATAGTGTAGACATATATAGCTTAAAGTAATAGATTACCTAGTGTATATCCAATGTGAATTCTTGCCTATTTGAGTATTGAATAATTGCATGCTATATAGAGTTGGGTGTATGTTGGCTTGTATAGCCTTGTATTAATGTGTGCTTGCTAGGATAGTCTCGGTTAGGCCTAGTAAGACTTGGGTTAGGACATGACCTAGTTTGACCTATTTGACTAGTACAGTTGACCAGAGTTGACCAAGGGTTGACTTTGGCCTAGTTTGACCTAATTCATGTAGAATGCATTGTAGTACTTTATATTACCCTTCTGGACATGTTGTGACTTGTGTGTGACTTGTGCTGTTCTAATTAGGAGCCAGACACCTCTCCTCGGACAGTATCTTTACCTTGGACATTCAGATATGGCGAGTACATTCTCTGATCATTTCATTTCCTGCTTAGAATTATTTCCTGCATTAAATTACTTTACATGTACTGTCACGTTGGTCACACGGATTGGTACTATATGGATCCCTTCTTGAGATGTTATCCTTAGGGAGCATCGGGTACTCTATGTTCTATGCGTTTCACTTACATGGCGTATTACTATGCTTTATTGGTTCTTCGATCACTTGTGACATATACTCTTATGATCACAGAGTATTCCTAGAATCCTTATCCCATTTATGGGTCTACTATGTACCACCCTTCGAGGGCTTATCACCCTTCGGGGCTTACCACCTTCGGGGGCTGTACATGAAATCATAACCATAACCTGGTTGGATCCTTGTGTATTGATTGGGGGTACGGGGGAGTAGAAGTGGACATGTGAATAATACACCTGTAGTATCTTATCAGAATCATTCCGTAGTGTCTTATCAGAATCATCCTATGCCATTTACATGTCCATGTTGTACTCTGACTCACTAGCCAATGTTAGTTCTCTATTTATAGTAGATATTCTATTACAGCTCTCTTCTCTGTTTACATACAGCATTTCTTTCAGTACTCGTATCTTACTTTACTGCATGATTATATTTTCTAACCTGCTATGATCTGTTGAGATGTACTGTGCTCGCTCCAGTCCTGACTGGACCCGTTGATAAATTTTACAGATAGCCTGGAGGTTGCCTGCTAGCCTAGAGGAGACAGTAGAGGTTGCATAGATAGCTAGGGCTTTTGCTTATAGTTTATTTTCAGTCATCTTGAGTTGTATTTATGGATTACTGTATTTGAGTTTTGAGATGTATTCTGAGTTTGTATCTTAGACACTTAGACTTCTATCTGTTGTATCTCTTTTCGATTTCATGTTTTATCTATCTTCCTTTATGCTCTACCTTAGATGTGATTGAGTTTACATTCTACTATGTCACCCCCTTTCGGGGAGTATAAACTGTTTAGTCTTATACTATTAGATGCATTGAGACCTAGGACAGCGTTCTACCGCGACACTGCGGCGTAGGCTGGGCGTTGTTACGTTCTCGTGTCCTAACTCTAGGGTACGGGTCATGACAAATAATTATCAAAAAATATTTTATAGATCCCCCACTATTACCGAAATATTTATCTAAAAATATATAGTTTCTAGGTATTATAAATATTTTCAAAAATAATATATGTACTTACTTCCAAATTTCTTTCGATTACCGTCTCTAATCTCGACCAATCATAATTCCTGCCCCTAGTGAATTCTGTATGTCCTCATATCCACCTTAGCTAATCCAACTGCTCTGGGCCCAATGAAACAGTCCATGTCATCAGAGGCCCCTTTGCGTAGTTGTAACACCGAAGTCGATCTTGTCCACCTTTATTGTACCACACCAGGCAGCTCACCAGGTGTCCTACCAGGCAAGTATACCTTGCTAATTTACTGTCAAATTATTTATTTTCTGTATTATTTATTTTGTTTCATATTGTTAGTTTCCTTTGTTATAAACTGCACGTCCAAGCCATACTTGGGTGCAAGCGACTTTATTAGTCGTTACTTTTTTTATGCATGTTAACTTAGTGTTAGCGGACTACCTTCTTGTTGGGGGATATCCTTATATCTTCTTTTGGCTGTGACACTCACACTATACGGTTTGAGACATGTTGTAGGGGTACGACTTATGGACTAGCTATCTCTAAAGTCGTGTGACGTTAGATATTCGTAATGCTATGATTAGGGTATTAGAGACTCAAGCAGTTAGAAAACGGACGAGTTATGGACATGACTTGAACAGTGTGGGAAATATTGGGGGAGGACAGTCGCTAGTGCGTATGGGAATCCAAACAGGTAAACCACAGTCTCCGGATGGAACTGTGGCGATATATTTGCAGATACCTTCTGACGTTTTGGACGTTACGACCGGATACAGATGACTGGATGCCAGTTACGTACACATAGCCTAAAATCTAACCCATGCGCATGAAAATTGTCCTCTAAATTGCACATTAGACGGTTAGAATCTCCTTTGCATATTTGTGTCTAGGATAGCTTTTATATATTTTATTATTCTGACAGTTCATATTAGCTTGTTCTTCCTGTATCTTGCTACGTCCGTCTGAGGACCTGGTTTTTCCCCAGGTGTGTGTTCATATCTTTCGCAGGTATTCTAGCCAAGGCCGCGATTCTCTCCATTCTTTCGAAGACGATTGCGCTTGGTTCGTCTTGCTATTTTATCGATCAATTTCTTGTACATTTCTTTCATTGAGACAGTTGGTAGTGGACTTTGTCTGCCGTCCAACGATTGTATCATAAATATTCAAGTCTATTTTTATATATTATTCTTTTCATTGTGGATGACATTTAGTTTATCTTGGATTACTGTATTTGTCACGACCCGCACCCTTATGAGGGGCACGAGCACGTGGGTACGTCCAGCCTACGCCGCAGAATCGGCGGTAGAACGCTGTATATAACGTCTGTAAATACCTATGACTAACAGTTAAAATGTACCTGCACAGTATATACTCTCCGAATGGAGGTGACATATCAATACAGTCTCAATCACAGAATAAAACTAAGGTCGATAGCTCAGAGGAAAGACATATGATAGATGAAAGAGTAAATAAGTGCAGAGTCCAATACAAGTCCAGATATATACATCACAGGGTATCAAAATAGAATATAGAACTACAGTCTGATAAGCTAGCTGGATCGCAGTCCAGTCAAACCTAGCTAACCTACACTACTCTGGAAGTACAAAATCTA
>JANAVB010011293.1:0-33799 GCA_029216955.1 Iris pallida
ATATGACCTATACAACATTCTACCGCCAACACTGCGACGTAGGCTGGACGTACCCACGTTCTCGGACCTTCCTCAGGGTGCGGGTCGTGACAATATGCATGTGCCTATTTATGAAGACAAGGACACTCTAAATGATGTAACAGATACAATAGAGATGTTCGTGCATTAAAAGAGAAGGATGCTGCAGGAGATGATGAAGTGAACTTTCATGCATTGCTTGATGATGTTAAAAACCTTTGTATACTGGTTGTAAAAAGTATCGAAGCTTTCAGCGATAGTAAAGCTATTTAGTATTAAGGCCAAGATGGCTGGAGTGATAAATCTTTTCAGATGTGTTGACTTTGTTCGACGATATGGTTCCGGAAGGGAATGAATGCCCACAACTACTAGGGAGGCTAAGCGATGTTTCTCTGCATTTGGAATGGGATACAAGAGAATACATGCATGCCCTAATGATTGCATACTCTACATAAAAGAGTATGAAAATGCAACCTCATGTCCTACGTGTGGAACGTCGAATATAAGGTAAATGTAACGCCCCAGAACCAGAATACTGGAGAGCGGGGGCGTACATAGCCATCTACGTATATTAAAGTGTAACCTACCTCGCTATACGGTCACGGCTGTCTAGATACATGAGGGTTTAACTACAAGCCAAGAGTCTCCTATGGTCATGAACAAGCCTATTGTCTCAACCTCAAGCAAGCAATAATAGTTAGAAGATGTCAGAGCACCAAATATATAGCAAGGCATCCCATACATTACATATTGGATGATCATGAAGCTAGTCGTACAAAATGTCAAGACTAGCAAGAGTTCGTCATACATGATCAACCCTAGGACTGTCATGTTACAGCCCTAGGCAGACAGTAAGTAAGGTGCAATACGAGCTAACACGTGCTCGCCGGCTAAACGCCTCAAAGATAATTTTTACAATGAATGGGAGGACAAGAAACCCACTCGTTGCCAGGGTTACACCTGGTGGTCACCATCTGGCTGGAAGACAGGGGATCCTCTGGTGCTGCTCCGATATCTGGCCACGCAAAACCAGCTGGGTCAGACCCCAGAAAGAGCAAGTGCCACAAAGGAGGCTTCACTTAGGAACTAAAACCAGCATATCACAATAAATATAAAAGATAATAAATAAGAACTGATAATAATAGAGATAACAACAGTAAACTGAGTAAGAGGAAACCATTCAAGTAGCCAGGTCACAACCCTTAAACCAAACAAGGACCGGGGTTGCAGCCCTTCACCTGAATAGAAACCCGTCTCAAATACTATTGGTACAGTGAAGACAATAAACGAAGAGAGGACACATAACTGCTCCGGGAGCCAGGTTACAACCCTTAAACCAAATAAAGACCGGGGTTGTAACCCTTCGCCTGAACAGAACTGGACCCATGATCTTTATTGCTAAGGCCAGTATAAATAATCATGGTATTAAGGTAAGGTAAAACATGACGAACATGGCATGGGGTTGCAATAAGACAATAAACGAAGAGGACATAGAACTGCTCTGGGAGCCAGGTTACAACCCTTAAACCAAACAAGGACCGGGTTGTAACCCTTCACCTGAACAGAACTGGACCCCCGATCGTTATTGTTAAGGCAAGCATCAATAATTATGTCATGTCACAATCTTGTACAGGATCAGGTCAAGACTAAGCTGGAATAAACTCCATCCAATCAATCACGGCCAGTTAAGAGTACGGCTTGATACTTTTAACTAACTAGGGTTATCACAGGCCTAGTTACTAGCAAGATGCAATGAGATTATCCCAACAGCAACAAGCCCTGCAGACCATCCGGTTATCCAGGTCGAATGTCCGTTTATAAAGAATGCAACACGTGACTGTGTGCTGGAAATACGCCCTACTCGTCGGTAGTCTACAAGTCCACTTAATGCGCCCAGATAAAGGGATTGCCTGTAGCTGGGAATCTCTTCATGTCTACTGAATTACTCTAGTTTATTAGCCTTATTCAATTGCAGTAGGTATCCCTGACCGTGGTACTCAGGGAACCCATCCTAGACATGATGCAAGACAGTAATGGTTTATTTGTACAAACACAATCGCCCACGGTGTCCAAGTCATTCATACTGTCATGTCGGGCTAGCTGTCCTAACAGCATGCCGAGATAAATCATGTCAGTTTACTAGTCAAGAGTGTGCCATGGTGGGCCACTTTCGTGTTCAGGAATATGTACAAATCTTCATAGTACGAGCCTTCTATCCAGAGACCCAAGTTATATAGCATTATGTAACATTCTAACTTAAGAACAAGAATAATAATAATAATAGAGGAGAAGACTGTGGAGGGAGCCATGCAGCTAAAAGAATAGAGCTCATGCGGCCAGGGATAATAGAGCTTATACGGCTTGGGATTCGAAAGTCCATGCGACTGGGCCCTGGGGAAGACAGGATCTTATACGGCTCGAATAATGCAAGTCCATGTGGCCGGGAAGGAGTGGGCGCATGCGGCTGGGGAGCGCAGGGCGCACGCGACTAAGGGTTTGGGTCATATGCGGCTGAGCAAGGGAACAACTCATGCGGCTGGGAAAGGAGTGAACCCATGCGGATGAGACGAAGGGTCTTATACGGCTGGGGGAACAAGGCCTTATGCGGCTGGGAAGGAATCAGTCCATGCGGCTGGGTAGGACAGGGCATGCTGCGGGGTGAAAACATGACTCATGCGGCTCGTGGGTGGCAACCCTATTGGGCTGAGAATGAAGGCGGCTGGAAATGCAAGTGCTCATGCGGCTGCGGACATGCAAGTGCTTATGCGGCTCAAATACTGCCAAGTCTTATACGGCTGCAGTGAGTTGTCTTCATGCGGCTGAAAGGTTAATGCGCCATGCAGCTAAGTGAAGTCAAGGCCATATGCGGCTGGAAAGAGACTCGTCGCATGAATGTTTATGCGGTCAAGTACTTCATGCGGCTGAAAGACTGTGCTTCTTCTCCACTGATCCGAGAAGAAGCCATGAAATCCATGGTTTCAAGGCTTCATAAATCCTTCATTCGAAGTCAGAATTCAGACTTCCATAGGTCAAAATGTGGTAGAACGAAATTCTCTACAACATGGAACTATCAAAACTTGGAAATAACAATGTTAAGTAGATCAAAACCCAAAAAATCTGAAAATATTATAAACTTAGATCTACATAAATTGAGCCATGGAAATTAGAAATGCTAAGTACTAAAGTGTGTTAGGATCTCGAGAGGAAGAGAATGGAACAATAAAAACGAAGTTCCTCCATGAAACAAGCTGCACTTGCCTAAGCTCTCTTCCTGGTAGGTTAAGAAGTAATGGTGGAGAAGAG
The DNA here is from genome assembly GCA_029216955.1 of Iris pallida. Taxonomy (NCBI): domain Eukaryota; kingdom Viridiplantae; phylum Streptophyta; class Magnoliopsida; order Asparagales; family Iridaceae; genus Iris; species Iris pallida. Next base: position 3,322 of record JANAVB010011293.1, read on the forward strand.
AAGTAATGGAGGGAATTAATGAGAAGAGAGAGAAGGGAGTGGATTAATAAATGGTGAGGAGGTGGTAGGTGGGGGTTCGGTCCACCTAAAATCAAGTCAAGTCGAACCAGCAACAAGTTGAACCGAACCAAAAAGGAAATGCCAAAATAACCATGCAGGAAAATATGCAATACGAGTCAAAAATATGTACACGTATACCAAGATACGTAATACGAACCACAGGCATTACAACTCTATCCACCTTAAAAGAATTCGTCCTCGGAATTTAATCAAGAGGCTAGAGAGACAAGGACAAGCTACACTAATCACAGGCAAGCTATACTAATCAAGCAATCAAGTAATTATTTAAACAAGGAATCGAAGGCATGAGGCATAAGAAAGATATTATACCTCACGAGTCAACCAGGTCGGGATATCGCGATCGGATATCATCCTCACGCTTCCATGTTGACTCACCCAAAGAGTGATGATCCCAAGCAACTCGGACTAACTTGATAGTCTTGTTCTTGAGTGTCTTCTCCTTCGGTCCAATATAGACACGGGCCTCTCTTCATACGAAAGGTTGGTATCGACAACCAATTCTGAATGATTCAGGATGTGGCTCGGGTCTGAGATATACCATCGCAGTTGGGATACATGGAAACATAATGCACCCCACGTAGCGATGGCGGGAGAGCGAGACGATATGATACATCTCCTACTCGCTCCAGAATGTCGAACGGTCCTATATACCTAGGACTAATCTTTCCCCGTACGCTGAAACGAATGACGCCACAGTTAGGCGAAATCCTCAGGAATACATGGTCGCCGACCAAGAATTCAAGGGGGCGCCGATGAGAATTGGTCCAATGGCGCTGACGATCTTGTGCAACGCGAAGATGATCTCTGACTCTCCTGACCACCTCAACTGTCTGAGTGATCATCTCTGGACCAAGCATCTGCCTCTCTCCAACATCATCCCATGCTAGTGGGAATCTGCACTTCCTCCCGTACAGTACCTCGAACGGTGCCATCTGGATACTAGCTTGGAAACTGTTATTGTACGAGAACTCCACCAGGTGCAGGCAATCTTCCCACGAAACCGAAGTTGAGCATACAAGATCTCAACATATCTTCGAGAGTCTGGATCGTGCGTTCTGACTGGCCATCTGTCTGTGGGTGATATGCTGAGCTGAACTGGAGACGAGTTTCCAAACTCTCTTGCAGGCTACGCCAAAAGTGCGACATAAATTTAGAATCTCTGTCCGAAGTAATACTGACTGGTACACCGTGCAATCTGATAATCTGCCGGAGATACATCTCCGCTAGCTGAGCCGTCGACTGACCAACTCTGAATGGAAGAAAGTGAGCCACCTTCGTGAGCCTGTCTATGACAACCCAAATAGCGTCTATGCCAGCCGGGGATCTAGACAATCCAGTCACAAAATCCATGGTTATATGCTCCCACTTCCATTCTAGAATTGGCAAGGGCTGAAGTAGTCCAGCTGGCCTCTGATGTTCAGCTTTAACTTGTTGGCAAACCAAACATCGAGAGACAAACCGGACTATCTTCCTCTTCATGCCATTCTACCAAAAGTGTTGACGAATATCTCGGTACATCTTCGTACCGTCGGGATGAATAGAATACTGCAAACTGTGAACCTCTGCCATGATCTTCTGTCTGATATCTCCACTGGGTACACAAAGACGCTTTCCATGTCGAAGTGTACCGTCTTCATGGATATATAACTCTGGTCTTCGTCCTGCCTCACACTCTACTCTGAGTCGCTGAAGCTTGGAATCTGCTGACTGCGCCATCCGGATCCTCTCGACTATAGTGGACTGAACTTGCATGCTGGCCATCAATGCCACACTGGAAGGGAGGACAACTTCTATACCCATTTTATGAAGATCGGCTAACAGCTTCGGCTACGCTATTAGGAAATAAACTCCGGCTCTCCTACTCAATGCATCAGCAACGATGTTGGCCTTCCCTGGGTGATACTGTAAGTTGACATCATAATCCACAAGAAGCTTCAACCATCTCCTCTGACGCATGTTAAGATCCTTCTGGGTGAAAACATACTTCAGGCTTTTATGGTCGGTGAAAATCTCCACCATATCTCCATACAAGTAGTGCCTCCACAACTTAAGCACAAACACTACTGCTGCCAGCTCCAAGCCATGGGTTGGGTAATTCTTCTCATGATCACGAAGTTGTCGTGACGCATAAGCTATTACCTTCCCATGCTGCATCAGAACACATCCTAAACCTCTGCCCGAAGCATCAATATATACTGATAATCCTCCGGTTCCATCTGGAAGCATGAGAATATGAGCCGTCATCAAGCCTCGCTTCAACCTCTCAAAGAATCCTGGCACCCTGCTGTCCAAGCAAATTGCACATCCTTGCGGGTCAACTAGGTCAATGGCACTAAAATTCGAGCAAAATCTGAAACAAATCGTCGGTAGTAGCCGACCAAGCCAAAAAAAACTGCAAATTTTTGCCACTGTGCTTGGTACCGGCCACGTTTCAATGGCCACAATCTTCTGGGGATCCACTTTCACTCCTCCTCTGGTGATGATATGACCCAAGTACGAAATGCGATCGAGCCAGAACTCGTATTTACTGAACTTGGCATACAACTGCTGCTCTCTGAGAATCTGGAGGACAACTCGGAGATGCTGCTCATGCTCCGCCTCACTCTTGCTTAGACCAGGATGTCGTCTAGGAACACAATTACGAACTAATCCAAATAAGGCATGAAAATACGATTCATGAGGTCCATAAATACAGCCGGCACATTGGTTGCTCCAAATGGTATAACAAGGAACTCCTAATGCCCATATCTCGATCTAAAACCTGTCTTCGGGATGTCCTGCTCTCTGACTCTGATCTGATGGTATCCTGATCGCAAGTCGATCTTCGAGAATACTGCTGCCCCCTTGAGTTGATCAAACAAGTCATCTATCCTCGGGAGAGGGTATCTGTTATTGATTGTCACCGAGTTCAAGGTACGATAATCTATACATAATCTGGACGTACCATCATTCTTTTTCACAAGAAGTATCGGGGCTCCCCAAGGTGATCCACTAGCATGAATGAATCCCTTGGTTCTGAGTTCTTCAATCATCTTCTACAATATCTCTAGCTCTGACGGTGCCATCCTGTAGACTCTTTCTGACACTGGGGCTGTCTCGGGAATCAAGTCGATGGTAAACTCGATCTCCCGCTCTGGCGGCATCCCTAGAAGCTCTTCTAGGAAAACATTTGGAAACTCTTCAACTATCCGGGGTAACTGCATTGCTGCTACTGCCATCCGCAACACTAGAGGAGAAGGTTCAACTTCGCCTCAGGAGAAGAAAAACTCTGGCTTGCCTGGAATGCTAAAAACAACCCTGCCAATGTGGCAGTCTATCCTAGCATACTGGTCCCTCAACCAATCCATCCCTAAGACCACATCATAATCGACCATCGAAAACTCTATTAATCTAGCGGAGAATTCTCTACCGCTAACCACGATCCGACACGAGGAAAACACCATATCTACTCCCACAAGTCCGTTACCAGTAAGTATATTGAGCCTTACTGATAATGACTCGGGCTCCAATCCTATCCATGTCGCAAATCGTGCAGACATAAATGAATTCGAGGCACCAGAATCAAATAATACTGAAGCTGGAAAGGTGTTGACGAGAATAGTACCTGCCACTATCTCACCTGGTGTAATTCTCTCTTCTTCCATGGTCAAAGCCAGCACTTGACTATGTCCTCTGGGTGCGGGTCCCCTCTGCAGAAAATTTCTCTGCCTGCTCTGGATCAGGGTTTGGGCTTGGGCACACTGCTGCGGTCTCTGCTGCTGGAATGCCTAGGCCTGTATTGGCAATGGCCTCGGGAACGGGTACTGTAGTTGCTGCTGCTGCTGGACTAGTGCTGGTCCTCTAACTGAAGGACTAGAGAAGGCGATGAACTCCTTCTGTTCGGGCAGTTCCCAATCCTGTGGTCCGGGGTACCACAAACCAAGCACAAACCCTGTGCTCTGCGATACTCTGATACCACATGCCCTGGCTTCCCGCAGTATGAACATCCCACTGTGGAAGACTGCTTCTACTTTTGCTGCTGAGGGTGCGTCGGGGTAGAATGCTGAACCGACTTCACTGAGGTCGCCCGCCTCGGAGTTCCAATTGTCAAAGCCCTGGCTGTTGGGGCTGGTGCTGATGACTGATTCATCTGGCCGTGAGATCGCTTCCGACCTCCGGTCCTATCCACGATCCTCTGGAAGGTATACTCATGCCTCCGGGCTGCTCTCAACACGACATCAAAGGTCTGATGCTCAAACTGCTCCACCGTCAATAAAATCTCTAGGTGGAGCCCCTGCTGGAACCGCTGGGCTCTATCGAACTCGATCGCCACCAAGGTAGGAGCAAACCGACTAAGCCTGGAGAACTCGGCCGTATATCCATCGACCATCCTGCCCATCTGCTTCAGATTGGTGAACCTCGTTTGTAGATCGTACCGAGCTACAGCATCAAAGTACTTGGTCTAGAATCTTTCCCTGAATACTGCCTAGGCAATAGGGGCCACTAATCCAACGGCCTGCGCCGCCCACCAGCTGCGGGCTAGATCCAATAACTGTAGGCGCACTACGGCCACCTTCTCGGCTTTTAGAGTCCTAGCTGCTTCTAGAATCACCTCTGTGTCCTGAAGCCAAGCATCTGCAGCGATCGCATCTTCACTGCCGTCGAAGAAGGGAGGGTTCAAGCGCTTGAAGCTGTTGGCCGTGCTGTTACCCTGATGACCTCCTCTGGTCAAAGCGTCTGCCACCGTCTGGTGCAAGGCATCTCCTCGACGATCCTGGAAGGCTAATAGTGACCTAATGAGACCCACCAAAGTGCCATCATCAGGCTCTGCAGGCTGGACGGGCTGAACTGGTGGCTCTCCTCCACTAGGCATGACTCTCGAGGCTATCCTGAATGCTGGGCTTGATCTCCAGGTTGCTGCTGGTCCACGGGAGGTGCTCCGCCTTGCTGATCGGCCGGTCAAGGAATAATGTCGCTGAAGAAGACGACATAGGGAACAATAAGGAAGGACCAGGATAGATCAATGATACAAGCATATGATCAGGTCAAGATTACATGGATTCAGAAGATACGAGTAGAGATCAAGGACGAGTACTGATTGAGACATCTATTCGGTAAACTCTCACATATCTTGATTTACAAGACCTGTATGGGCCACCACTAAAACCATGTAACGCTCCAGAACCAGAATACTGGAGAGCGGGGGCGTACATAGCCAGCTACGTATATTGAAGTGCAACCCACCTCGCTATACGGTCACGGCTGTCTAGATACATGAGGGTTTAACTACAAGCCAACAGTCTCCTATGGTCATGAACAAGTCTATTGTCTCAACCTCAAGCAAGCAATAATAGTTAGAAGATGTCAGAGCACCAAATATATAATAGCAAGGCGTCCCATACATTACATATTGGATGATCATGAAGCTAGTCGTACAAAATGTCAAGACTAGCAAGAGTTCAGTCATACATGATCAACCCTAGGATCTGTCAATCATGTTACAGCCCGTAGGCAGACAGTAAGTAAGGTGCAATACGAGCTGACACGTGCTCACCGGCTAAACGCCTCAAAAGAATAATTTTTAGAATGAAGTGGGAGGACAAGGAAACCTACTCGTTGCCAGGGTTACGCCTGGTGATCACCATCTGGCTGGAAGACAGGTGGATCCTCTGGTGCTGCTCCGATATCTGGCCACACAAAACCAGCTGGGTCAGACCCCAAAAAGAGCAAGTGCCACAAAGGAGGCTTCACTTAGGAACTAAAACCAGCATATCGCAATAGAATATTAAAGATAATAAATAAAGAACTGATAATAATAGAGATAACAACAGTAAACTGAGTACGAGGAAACCATTCAAGTAGCCAGGTCACAACCTTTAAACCAAACAAGGACCGGAGTTGCAGCCCTTCACCTGAATAGAAACCCGTCTCAAATACTATTGGTACAGTGAAGACAATAAACAAAGAGAGGACACATAACTGCTTCGGGAGCCAGGTTACAACCCTTAAACCAAACAAGGACCGGGGTTGTAATCCTTCGCCTAAACAGAACTGGACCCATGATCTTTATTGCTAAGGCAAGTATAAATAATCATGGTATTAAGGTAAGGTAAAACATGACGAATATGGCATGGGGTTGCAATAAGAAAATAAACGAAGAGAGGACATAGAACTGCTCCGGGAGCCAGGTTACAACCCTTAAACCAAACAAGGACCGGGATTGTAATCCTTCGCCTGAACAGAACTGGACCCCCGATCGTTATTGTTAAGATAAGCATCAATAATCATGTCATGTCACAATCTTGCACAGGATCAGGTTAAGACTAAGCTGGAATAAACTCCATCCAATCAATCACGGCCAGTCAAGAGTACGGCTTGATACTTTTAACTAACTAGGGTTATCACAGGCCTAGTTACTAGAAAGATGAAATGAGATTATCCCAACAGCAACAAGCCCTGCAGACCATTCGGTTTTCCAGATCGATTGTTCGTTTATAAAGAATGCTACATGTGACTGTGTGCTGGAAATGTGCCATACTCGTCGGTAGGCTACAAGTCCACTTAATGCGTCCAGATAACGGGATTGCCTGTAGCTGGGAATCTCTTCATGTCTACTGAATTACTCTAGTTTATTAGCCTTATTCAATTGCAGTAGGTATCCCTGACCGTGGTACTCAGGAAACCCATCCTAGACATGATGCAAGACAGTATTGGTTTATTTGTACTAACATAATCGCCCACGGTGTCCAAGTCATTCATACTTGTCATGTCGGGCTAGTTGTCCTAACAGTATGTCGAGATAAATCATGTCAGTTTACTAGTCAAGAGTGTGCCACGATGGGCCACTTTCGTGGTCAGGAATATGTATAAATATTCATAGTACGAGCCTTCTATCCAGAGACCCAAGTTATATAAGCATTATGTAACATTCTAACTTAAGAACAAGAATAATAATAATAATAATAGAGGAGAAGACTGTGGAGGGAGCCATGCAGCTAAAAGAATAGAGCTCATGCGACCAGGGATAATAGAGCTTATGCGGCTTGGGATTCGGAAGTCCATGCGGCTGGGCCATGGGGAAGACAAGATCTTATGCGGCTCGAATAATGCAAGTCCATGCGGCCAGGAAGGAGTGGACACATGCGGCTGGGGAGCGCAGGGCGCACGCGGCTAAGGGTTTGGGTCATATGCGGCTGAGCAAGGTAACAACTCATGCGGCTGGAAAAGGAGTGATCCCATACGGATGAGATGAAGGGTCTTATGGGGCTGGAGGAACAAGGCCTTATGCGGCTGGGAAGAAATCAGTCCATGCGGCTGGGTAGGGCAGGGGCGCATGCTGCAGGGTGAAAACAAGACTCATGCGGCTCGGGGGTGGCAATCCTCTGCGGCTGAGAATGAAGGCGGCTTATGCGGTTGGAAATACAAGTGCTCATGCGGCTGCGGACATGCAAGTGCTTATGCGGCTCGAATACTGCCAAGTCTTATGCGGCTGCAGTGAGTTGTCTTCATGTGGCTGAAAGGTTAATGCACCATGCAACTAAGTAAAGTCAAAGCCATATGCGGCTGGGAAGAGACTCGCCGCATGAATATTTATGCGGTCAAGTACTTCATGCGGCTGAAAGACTGTGCTTCTTCTCCACTGATCCGAGAAGAATAGCCATGAAATCCATGGCTTCAAAGCTTCATAAATCCTTCATCCGAAGTTAGAATTCAGACTTCCATAGGTCAAAATGGGGTAGAACGAAATTCTCTACAACATGGAACCATCAAAACTTGGAAATAACAATATTAAGTAGATCAAACCCAAGAAATCCAAAAATACTATAAACTTAGATCTACATAAATTGAGCCATGGAAATTAGAAATGCTAAGTACTAAAGTATGTTAGGATCTCAAGAGGAAGAGAATGGAATATTAAAAACGAAGTTCCTCAATGAAGCAAGCTGCACTTGCCTAAGCTCTCTTCCTGGTAGGTGAAGAAGTAATGGTGGAGAAGAAGAAGTAATGGAGGGAATTAATGAGAAGAGATAGAAGGGAGTGGGTTAATAAATGGTGAGGAGGTGGTAGGTGGGAGTTCGGTCCACCTAAAATCAAGTCAAGCCGAACCAGCAACAAGTTGAACCGAACCAAGAAGGAAATGCCAAAATAACTATGCAGGAAAATATGCAATATGAGTCAAGAATACGTACTCGTATACCAAGATACGTAATACGAACCACAGGCATTACAGTAAAGAAGAATATGTCTGAACAAAGAACGGAAGAGCAAAACAACGGCATCCCAACTAAAGTATTATGGTACTTTCCACCCATTCCGCGCTTTAAAAGGTGATTTTGATCGGTACAAACATCAAAGAATTTGACATGGCATGCAGATGGAAGGGAAGATGATGGCCAATTGTGTTATCCTGCAGATTCACCAGCATGGAAGATAATTGATGATAAATGGCCAGAGTTTGCAGCAGAAACAAAAAACCTTCGACTCTCTCTTTCAGCCGATGGGATTAATCCATTTAGTTCACTCAGCAGTAGATATAGTTATTGGCCCGTAATGCTAAATACTTATAATTTGCTACCTTGGTTGTGCATGAAAAGAAAGTTCACAATGTTGACATTATTGATATCAGGCCCCCAACAACCTGGAAATGACATAGATGTTTATTTAGCACCTTTGATTGAGGATCTACAGTTGTTATGGAAGGATGGAGTCAAGACTTATGATGCATATCGACAAGAATATTTTGCATTGAGAAGTGTATTGTTATGGACAGTTAACGATTTTTCTGCATATGGCAATTTGTCCGGTTGTTGTGTGAAAGGATATCTGGCTTGTCCAATATGCAACGAGAATACTTATTCGGATATATTGAAATATTGTAACAAGAACATTTATACTGTTCACAGAAGGTATTTGCCGCGTAATCATTCTTTTCTCTACCAAAGAAAGGCATTTAATGGTAACCAAGAGTTCGGATCTCCTTTTGAACCATTGAGTGGAGAACAAATATTAATGAAGGTTGCCGGGATTGATGTTTCTTGGGGAAAGAAAAAGAAGATGTTCCAGAAAAAGATATCAGAGAATACATCAAAGAAGATGAAGAAAGCAGAAGTACAAAAGAAGTCGACACCAAAGAAGAGAAAAAAGGAGTACAAAAAGACAAAGTTACAAGTTGTTGGAAGAAGAAATCCATTTTTTTCAGCTCGATTATTGGATATTTCTTCCTATTAGACATAACTTGGATGTCATGCACATTGAGAAGAATATTTGTGATAGTATCATTGGTACCCTATTAAATATTCCTGGAAAGATAAAAGATAGGATCAATTGTCGCAAAGATCTTATACAAATGGGCTAAGAAAAGAATTGGCACCTCATAGTAAAAAATGGAATTTATCTTCCAGCAGCATGTTATACATTATCGAGGCAAGAAAAAAGAATGGTGTGTGAAACTTTGCGTGACCTTAAGGTCCCAGATGGTTACTCTTCAAATATTAGAACTAATGTTTCCATGGAAGATCTAAAGTTATATGGTCTCAAGTCCCATGATTGCCATGTCCTAATGCAACAACTACTCCTTGTTGCAATGCGTGGTGTGTTGCCAAAGCATGTGAGATATGCTGTTATACGAGTATGTTTCTTCTTCAATGCCCTTTGTGCTAAAGTCGTGAATTTACATAAATTGCAAGATATACAGGATAATTTTTTAGTCACATTGTGCTTATTGAAAAAATATTTTCCACCATCATTATTTGACATAATGGTACATCTAATGGTGCACCTTGTCAGAGAGGTTGAACTTGGTGGTCCGGTTTTTTTTCGATGGATGTACCTACCAGAGAGGTTGGTATATTCTAAACTTTGAATTTCTTTATGTAGTAACATGATTGATATTTGCATAGTTCTTTTTATCTTTATATGTTGTATATTACAGGTATATGGGTATCATAAAGGGTTATGTGAGAAATAAGAATCGTCCTGAAGGGTGTATTTCACAATATTATATCGTATAGGAAGCCATTGACTTTTGTTCAGAATTTCTAGCAGATCAGGATGCCATTGGAGTTCCTGCGAAGAATGAGGAAAAACCTATAGGAAAAGGGACTATCTGTGAAGTTGACCTCTTGTCTTTGGACTAAGCACATCTTTATGTGTTGTACAACACAAATGATGTTCAGCCTTATATCGAGTAAAGATGTCTATATTCTTTGATACCTTTTTTTTATATAATTATTTTACTATTTACTTAACGACATTCTATTCGTTACTTGATAGGGAGCATGAGTCTTACTTGAAAAAGCTACACCATCGTAGAGTGAAAAGTGCAAAGTGGCTAGAAGATGAGCACAAGCGCACTTTTATTAAGTGGTTACGATCAAGGGTACTTACTATTCTAATATATTTTATGTTCTACTTATCATAATAAAATGATATACTAAACATAAAAAAATGACAGGTTGAGGCCGAGCAAGAAAACCCAAATAACAATGTCTCTGATGTCTTAAAATGGATAAATGAAGGGCCTCGACATAATGTGATGAAGTTCTCGAGTTATGCAATTAATGGGATTTGTTATCATACGAAAGATCGTGATGACGTATGAATCAATCAAAACAGCAGTGACTATAGTGGCAAAGACTTTACAAGTTGTTAGCGCAAAGGACAACAATCCCATTCTCTCAGATATGGCTTTTTACGGTGTTATTAAAGAGATTTGGTTGCTTGACTATTACTCTTTTCGGATTCCCGTCTTCAAGTATGATTGGGTTGATAGCAGAAATAGTGTTAAGGTCGATGAACTTGGTTTCACATTAGTCGAGCTTGGTAGAGTTGGCTATAGGTCTGACTCTTTTATTTTGGCCTCTCAAGCAAAATAAGTGTTTTATGTGCCTGATCAACTGGTTGACAAGTGGTCAATCGTTTTATCAACTCGTCAAAGGAATTATTATGATGAAGACAATGACGACGAGGTCATCGATTGTCTTGATACAACTGAAATTGGCAACAAAGTGCCAGATATTGAATCCTTTGACGTTGTTGATGAAGCGCCCTCAACTTATTTACGTGAAGATTGTGAGGGAACTTGGATTGAAAAGTCCAAATCTTATGTTTGACAAAATTACTTATTACAACCTTTTTGTTTGAATGGTTGAACATTATGAACAGTTAATTTATTCCATATGGTGGCTGAACCTTTTTGTTTCAATGGATGAATATTATGAACTGTTAACATTATGAATTGTTAAAATCATTCGTTTTCATTCGACTTAAATGTTTTTTTCCTGTTCGAGCTGGTATGTAGTAAGAAGTAGGCTTTATGGTATTCTTACATATTTTGAAGCTATCCCCGATTTGTTATATACTGAAGCTGTATTTGATTCCATATTGTGATAGGAGTTGAGATAAATGATTGGAAGTCATTTCAGATTTTCAGTTAAGCTATGTTACTGCATGCCTGTACCTGGATATGTAGCTTTAATTTTAGATGATGGGCTTGACCTGGAAATTATATTAAAAAAAGTGTTACAGTTACTACTGCAGTTATTACTTGTATATTGGTAAAAAAAAGTTCTGCAGTTACTGCTGCAGTTAAGCTAAGAAGAGTGCATGGCTTTGTACATATTTACTAATCATATTTATTCAAAGTATTCAAACTTTGATGTTGTAGATTAATATGTAAGTAAGGAATTATTGCTGAATAGTTTAGTCAAGATCAGCATTACTCACAAGCCAATTCAAGCTACAGATTTGAGAAAAGGGTTAGTCTGCATGGCTTTGTTTGCTTCTTTATTGCTTGATTCTTTATTTATTGACTCAGTTAGAATAAATTATGCATATTTTCCACTAGCTAATGTTTTTCTTCCTTGTTGTCTCTCTTCAGCTAGTATAAAGGCATGGACTCTTCGAATGTGTCTGGTTCACAAAAAAATTTGTGGCCCTAAAAATGGCAGAGGGCCAACAAAGTCCAAAAAAGTGAGCAAAATCAAAGACAATGAAGACAGGATAAAGATCTTTTATAACGATGTAGGGCAACCAATTGGTGAGGGGAAAAATGATTTGGCAACTTATTGTAGCATCACGGTGAAGTCCTTAGTAAAAATTACTTATCCGTCTTGGCATAAAGTGTTGGAGTCAATTAAAAAGAACTTGTGGAGTGCTATCCAGGTAAAACATATCTTTGCAAGCAGTTAGCTTTTGTAGAGATTCATGTATATGCATATAATGATTCAATGTATGTGTGTGTGGGTATCATATTAGTGCCAAGGATTTATGTTCAGTTAGTGAATGTATCAGTATTTTGAGTGTCTTGTGTTAGGATTTAGTGTTGTTCATATAATATGGTTGTGTGGTGTCCTATAGGCAGCAACACTTTGGCAGCAACACTTTGTCTATTGGGGTTAGGACCAATTGGCCATTCTATTTTGGCAATAGGCTTGTGGTTAGCAGAGGCCACTAGGCAATGATCTTCCTTGGTAGCATAGCCCTTGCTCTTGCCTTGCATTGCTTGCAATGCAATACAGTAGCAGCAGGGCAATGTTTGGTTGCATTTGCAAGTAGTTAGCTGCAGTAGCAAGTCTGTATTCATTTACTTCAGTCAAGCAAGTAAGCAAGCAAGTATGTACAATCCCATTCTTATTATTTACTTTACATTTCTCATATTCATATTACATTTCACATATTCTTATTATTTACTTTACATTTCTGTAGGACAGCAAGCAAGTCTGTATTCATATTACTTCAGTCAAATTAATGCTTCTGATTTTGGTGTAGGCCAAATTTGAATTGGATCCAAATAGTAAGACTTTTTGTTAGCATGCACGGCTCAGAGTTGGAGGGCATTCAAAGGACAACTCACTAAACATTGGATTTATAAGAATGAGGGGAACCCTGAGCTTCTCAAGCATCCTCCACCAAAATACAACAGGTTCATAAACTAATCTGTGTGGGAGGAATTCGTCAAAAGTAGACTCTCTACAAAATTTAAGGTAAACTTGTAAAATATATTTATTTATGCATAAAAAGGATAAGTAGGTTCCGATTATATGAACCATCTTCCAATATTTATCTTCATGTCATGTAATCATAAGGAAATGAGCAAGGTACAAAGTGAACAGAGAGCCAAGAACAAGTTTAACCATCGTTTAAGAAAGAAGGGATATGCTGGTCTTCGAGAAGAGCTGGTAAATATATATAATATATATTTCAGTTAATGTGCCTTTATGCATTACCAAATATTAACGTGGTTTTATCTCTTAAAACAGAAACAATGATTGGGGAAAAAATACATAGAAGACCAAAGTTTCTCGTGGACCCAAGCACGAGTTAAGAAGGATGGTACATTTAATGATTATGATACCAATGAAGTGGCTATAAAGTGGTGTGTATATGTTGTCCACTAAAATATGAATTTATAAAATGCATTCATGTTTCACAATTTGTAAAATTTTGTTCTTACTTGTCAATTTTATAGGAGGCATACATCAAACAAAAACAAGAAGGAATTTTGTCGACTGAAGGGACGTCCGATATTTTAACCTTGGCTTTGGGCACTCCTGAACATGCGAGACATATTCGGGGTTTAGGGTTAGGACCGACCCTGACGACATATTTCAAAGTTCCAAAACGAGAAATTAAAAGACAAAATGAATTACTTAAGTCCCAGGTGGAAGCGGAAAAAAAAAAAAGAAACCAAGAATTAGAGGCGATGTTGAAAGAAATTCAAGCCAAAGGTGATTCACAACTATCTGAGAAGGTTGCTTCCAATACCAAAGCAAGTTCTAACAAAAATTATAGGAAGTCTCCGGGGAGTGAACAAGGGTCAGATGGAATTAAGAGTCTGTCACCTAGTTCTAAGGTAATGCTTATTACAAATTAAATTTAATCATTATATGCTTATTCTAACATTCTTTCTATCTTCTATCTTCTATACATAGTTGAAACAAAGCAGTCCGTTAAGGAAGAAACATATATCAAGTCCGTTAAGGAAGAAACATGTATCACGCCCTGCATTGCACATTGGCACAGTAAATATATATTAAATAATTTAGTTGCCCTCAACCGCCTATATAACATTTATTAATATCCACGATAACTACAAGTTTATTTTGTTTAGGGAAAGGAATGCAAGCTAGCCTTTGGCACAAAAGATAATATTGTTGCCAAGGGGGTGGTCTTTGAAAAAGTTGGACCAAGTGAGAAAATTCATAATGTAGATTTAGGAGAACATAATGTAAGGGTTTCAATCACGAAAGCCATTTCTCCTAATGCAAGCCTCCCCGTGCCCGTTTACGGGGAGATAGAAAATGTTAAAGATACAATTGGGACTCTCGTAGCATGGCCCAAAGAGTTTGTTATTGGTAGTATAGAGGTAATATTATTTAATATGCGTGCTTCATTTATTTTTATGGAATATTGTCTTAACAATTTAAATATGCAAAACAGGAAAAAAAATATAATGCAAGTTGAAGATGTTACAAGGAATGATGCCGATGATTTTAGTATAATTGATACGTTCAAAGACATAGTGGTAGAAACAATAGATGACATCAATAACGTCAAAATCCCATTAGAGAAAGGGATGTTCTAAGTTGATATATTTTGTTATATTTCCAAAAAGGCTTTGATGGAATTATGTTCAATGGGTTGGCTAGATGGCACCTGTATTACAGCATACATAAAGTAAGAAATTTTATATTATGTGTATTACTTAATAAAGATTGACACCATATTTATGTACTATTTTCTTTGTTTTGCATTAGGTTTTTATATGACAAGTTTATAAGCTCTCGAAAAGTTGTGATATTATTCACTCCTTTTGCCATTAGTAAAGCATCAGGGAATAAAATATCTAATTTGATTAGAGAGAGACTCCAAACTGCAAATCAGAACCAACTATGTTTGATTCCATTCCATTTCAAGTAGTAAGAAGACTTAGTCACTAGCCACATTTTACTTTATTATTCAACTATGTTTGATTCCATTCAATTATATGGTGCACTGGGGTTTGATTGTGATCGACCTTTCTACCTTTGTTGTTTATTGGTTGGACTAGCTGAATTTCAAGCCTAGAGGAAACATTCAGTTGCACATATTCACGTGAGTGACATCTTCATTCTTAATTCATTTATTATTATCTGTGTATTCTGATATTCATATAAACTTATTTTCTACTTGTGGGCTTAAAACATCTTATATTGGTGGAAAAAGATCAATGCAGAAGCCAACATGGAAAACTCCCAAGGTAATCAAAATGATATAGGACTTAATAGCTATATAATCATCAATGTGATATTTTTTTGATACTAAATAATATATTTATGCAGTGCCCAAAGAAAGCAGGGGGTTTTGAATGTGGGTATTTTGTTATGAAGTTCTTCAGTGAACTTATGGAGGACTATTCTGTGTCGTTTGAGACAAAGGTAAATTGTTCATGAATTTAATCCTTAATTACTATTTTGAAATTATAGAAATGTAACCATTTTTTTTTCTAACCGTTCAATTAAAACAGTTGGCTGAAAAACTAACATACACAAGGGAGGAAATAGATGAAGTCCGGTGCGAACTCATCGAATTCATTGCCTCTCATATGACTACATGAGAGTTGAGGTACTTCTTACTTCTAGATGGATACCCTTTCTTTAAAGAGACTACTCATTGTGCTATCTATTTTTAAAAGAGACGATGATGATTCTTGCAGATTGCTAATTTCTATTTAAGTTGTTCTTATTTATTGGGTTTTTGGCTTTCTTTTTCCTGTCTTATGGTAGCATGGTGGCTAAGCTGCAGCCAATTTAGTAAGATGTACGTGATTTCAAAATCCACATTCTGATGGAATCTCTCTTTATTTCATTTTTTTTTATCAAAAATATCTTTAAAATTGGGATAATAACAATAATGAGAATTCTCATTGACTGAATCTCTACCATCTTGTGATGGCACGACATGTTCCTGGAGACGTTTGTCGATCTGAGCCTCTAATCAATTATTTCTTTCTTTTGTCGATCTGAGCCTCCTAAATCGTGGATAAAAAATAGAATTCATTTCCTGCATATTACTTCCCAGCATTTAATTATGGTCCACACTCCTTAGCTCACTGCAAATCATGTCCAGCACATTACTTGTTTAAATACCCAAATGTATCACTTCGTACATTACTTGTTTCAAATACCCAAATATATCTTGCATGCTTTTAGTTTGAATTGCATGCATACTTGGTATCAGTGAAGTATCAGTTGATACTTTCCTGTCCTGCCTAGTAGTTAGGTAACAATGTGGATGTTTCATATGACCAATTGGCCTATTTCCAGTAAGCCTTGGTCATTTGGCCATCGAGCAAGCATGACCGGATGTGGACATAGCCTTGGTCTGTTCAGGCCTGTGTTTGGCTCTTACTACATACTGAGGTGGCCTGTGGTTCAGAGTCTAAGTGTATGTGGCCTGGAGGAATTTGTTGGATTTAAGTGTCCAGCAGTATGAGTGTTAGAGGGATAACTGGAGGTGGCCTGTGGTTTAGAGTTTGTGAGTCTAAGTGTAGGTGGTCAGTACTTGGTTTGTGCTCTTACTACATACTGTTGCTTATGTTTCATTCTGATATGTGTTATCTGTTTTTAAAAGAGGCAGTGTTGATTCTTGCAGATTGCTAATTTCTATTTAAGTTGTACTTATTTATTGGGTTTTTGGCTCTCTTTTTCCTGTCTTTCGCTGGCGTGGTAGCTAAGATGCAGCCAGTTTGGTAAGATGTACAGGATTTCAAAATCCACATTCTGATGGAATCTCTCTTTATTTTATTCTTTTTTATCAAAAATATCTATAAAAATAGGATAATGACAACAATGAGAATTCTCATTGAGTGAATCTCTACCATCTTGTGATGGCGCAGCATGTTCCTGGAGACATTTGTCAATCTGAGCCTCTTTAAAGAATATTAATTTGTGGATATAACTGCTGCTGCTACATATAACTGCTAGATTATGTTCTAGTTATCTTTATTTTATTAATTTGTGCATATAACTGCTGCTGTCTGATTGTGCATCTGCAGATGGTATAAAGGGTTTCACTTTGGTTATTTTTGGGTGGGATAACTGGAATTGTTTGGGCTTTAGCCAACACAGTTTGGTCAGGTATAAGATTCATTTGATTTCAACTTTCAAGTATCTTATTTGTACCTTTATTTATTTGTTGGTTGTAGAATCGTGGATTCTCAAGTTGCTTCTGTCGACCGTCTTTTGAAGGAGTCCTTTGTGTTGCTGAATGTAGAAGAAATATTTTGAGGCTTGGTGCGCTAAAAAGAAAAGAAGATATATATATTTTGAAATTTCGTGATATGTTGGTTAAGCAAAAGCTGGAAAGGGAATTGTTTTTGAAATGAATAGTTAAGATGACGATATGTTAAGCAAAGGCTGAAAAAGAGATAGATATATGTAATTAAGATGGGATATTTGGATTGTAATTAAGATGGTACGATATTTGGAACTGGAAAATATGAATGAAATGTTTCAGATGTTATAGTATTTGTGTCGTTCTGGAAATTTTGGATGTTCTGAAAATTCATGTTGGTCATTGATTTTATAACTTTTCACAGACTATATATGGCTAAAACCGTTATGTATATATGTCCTCTACATGACATTTTATGATTTCTTTCATTGCTAAATCGTTTACAAAATGTTATGAATATATGTTAGTTATCACGTTTTTTTATACATAATGGGACTTTAATGTCGGTTGAATATTTGATTGTTATATATAATCCTATCTTTGATGTCGGTTTATACAATTTTGTTATATATACTACAACTATTTATATCGATTGCAAACAGAAAATGTCATATATGGTATACCTATTCATAAGGTTATTATATACATTTATAATACCCGTTTTCATCACGGTTGTCCATGTGTAAAAAATCGTCATAAAATTTCATATATGACGGTTTTTACCTGACATAAAATGGTATTTTTCTTGTAGTGTTGACTTATTCAAGAAGAAGTTCTTCTCCCCTATGTACAAGATAGACCTGGCTAGGCAGTTCTAGAACCTCTAGTAGGAAGGCATGTCTGTAGAAAAGTACGCTACAGATTTTGGCAGGCTGAGCCGATATGCATATTACATGGTACGGGACCCAGAGATTAGGGCGAGCCGCTTTATAGAGGGTTGGACTTGGGATGTGAAGATCCTCATCCCCTCTTTTTAGGTGACGTACGCTGCGATCCTTATGGAGGCACGCAAGGTGGAGCGAGAGTTGGGCCTGAAGCCTAAGAGGGACTGTGATTTCTTCTCAGGGACTACTAGCAACGTGGGGGCTTCTAAGTGTAGAAGCATGGAATTTCAGGCACATTTAAGGCCAGAACTCCTATGCGCCCTAACTCTTATGCGCTAGAAATCAACATGCGCCAGGAATAGAATAATTGGCACAACAAAAATAGCAAAGAAGTAGAGACATAAAAATGGATATTTTATATCATATGAAAGTCTATTACATGTCTTTTATAAAGAAGAATTCTTTTACAAAGAGAAAGAAAATCCTAAAAAATACAGCCAGGCGCATCACTCAAGTGCTATAGCAAGGCGCATCTTTCCAGCATCTCAGCGTAGGCGGATCCCCGTACGTAGTCAGAGCGAATCACTTCCTCATCAGCATGCGGGCACTCTAGCATGAGGAGTGGCTCTTCTAGCCTAACCAAATCGGGGCACGATAACCCCGACCTGCGGCTCTTCCAACATAACAAAAATTCGGACACAACCACCCCGATCTTTGGATACAACAGGCACCTTCAGCCTATGTCGGGACACGACGATCCCGATATTTGGATACAACAGGCACTTTCATATGCTTATACAAAAACATGGCCGATGGTGAACAAACCAAATCGGCACATCTTTATCTTCGGAAGGAGTTCATCGTCAACTCACCAAGGATGGGGACCGATTGAGTTCGTCTCTATGAAGTAAAGCTAAGTGAAATAAGAAACAAAACTCCTCACAAAGCTATTTATAGGCCGGGGCAACCCTCGCCCATGCGCCAAGTGGCAATCTCCTCATATTCTGTACAATGAATTTGCATTAATGACGATGAATCTGCCTCTTCGTATTAAGCCAAGTCAAAACAAACACTAACGCCTCGAAGAACTCAACAGACGGGTCAATGAGGATGCATCATGCGACAGATGCGCCGTCAGCATCATACGCTCCATACCGATGTACCCAATAGGATATTGTAATGCATGTGGTTCGTACTACGTATTTTGGAATACGTGTACGTATTTAGACCCGTATTGCATGTCTTCCTGCTTGATTTATTTTGGCATTTCATTGATTGGTTTATCTTGGTTCGGTTCGGTTTGTTTGGCTCGGTTCATTTTTGTTGTGAACCTACCTACCACCACCCTCATTTATATCCCACCAAATATTTCCCTCTCCTCATTAACTCTTCTTCTTCCCTACCATTACTTCTCCACCAACCCGAGAGAGGGAGGTGTAGGCAAGTGCATCTTGCTTCATAGAGAAAAATCTATTTTTATTGTTCTACTGTCTTCCTCATGTGTTTCTAACCCACTTTAGTACTTAGCATTTTTTATTTCCATGGTTAATTTCTTATAAATCTAGCGTTGTGGTATTTTTTGTTTTCACGAGTCTTGATCTATCAAACCTGTATATTTTTGCTATTTGATGGTTCCATGATATAGAGAATTTTATTTACCCAAATTTGACCTACGAAAGTCTGGGTTTGGGTTCCTATTGTTGTTTGGTGGAGCATGAAGGCCATGGTATTTTCCATGGACATGTTCTCTGTAGGAGCCATTAATTGCACTTTTGGCCGCATGTAACATTGAGTTGCTGAGCCGCATGAGCATTCTTAGCTCTGAGCCGCATGAGCATTAATTAATAGCCTTGGCCGTGTTTGCCATTAAAATTCTTTTATTACAAATTTCAATACAAACAGAACAGTGTTACAATATAGGACTTAGATGTAGTCCTAGGAGTGTACTTTTGTTTATCTGGGTCCCTTGTGCCGATGGAGTGAGTGGTAATACGTTGACTCCGTTGACGATCTGACGACGGTTATCGGTTCTCTGAAGGTCTGGATTGCTCTGGGTGCTGGAGCTTGCTGAGAGGAGGAAGACGTTGAGTGTCTGTATCTGCCTCTCTGGTGGTGCGATGTCTCTGTCTGTCTACGAATGTTCGTCTGTTCGTATGTGTGTGTGTATAGGTAGGTCTGGAAGAAGGAAATGATCCCTCTATTTATAGCTTTGCAGGCTGGCTGCTCATGCGCGCATATGTAGGATGCGCCTGGACGCAGGGACGCCACGTGGTGATTGCTGATGGAGGCGTATGGACGCTGCGCCCTGATTGAGGGGTTGAATACTTCATACTGCTATTGTGGGCTGGCATGTAGCAGAGGAGAAGATCTTTCTGTTGCTGAGATCTTGGGTGAATTGAGTCAAAGGACACGTCACATCGACCCCTGGCTCAAAGATCTCGGATTTGATGGGGAGTGATCTGGTAGGATACACCTGGGATTGGACGCATGAGAAGACTTTGGCTCGTGACCTTTGGAAGTCACGAACCATTTGGGGGCATGGCTTTTGAGGCGCATGCAAGGCTTCAGTAGTGACTTAACTCCTGTCTTTTGGGATCGGAGAGAAGTTTGGGGCGCGTGGCTTTTGAGGCGCATGCAGAGCCTTAATGGTGACTTTCCTTCTGTCTTTAGGGATCAGTGAAAAGTCTGAGATGCATGGCTTTTGAGACGCATGCAGAGCTTTGGGCGCATGGCCATGGAGGCGCATACAAGTGGTTGGGCGGCCACGTGGCTTGTAACCGTCGGAGGAAAGTAATGATGATGCTGATGTCAACGATGCTTCGTCTTCTGAAAAAGCTGTCAAGTGTTCAATCTTCGAGAAGCGTGCTGCCAACTCTGTCAGTTCAGCATTTAATGTTTTTGACATTCGATGGACAGCTGAGTGGGCGCATCGGTTGGCGTTCCACTAGGCGTATGGGGACACATGCGGGGCACATCCTTGTGAGGCGCTTGGTGATGCACTTGATGTTTGAAGGGCGCGTCTGTGTGATACGCGGTCTGGCCGGCGCATCTGCTTCGTGACACGTCTTTAATAGTGCAACTTTTACGATCTTCGAGTGCTTTAAATAGCTATTTTGACTTAGCTGAATTCGAAGCGTCAGGTTCATCCATTTAATATAAATTTATTGCACGGAATTCGGAGAGCCATCCACTTGGCGCATGGGTTTGATTTGCCCGGCCTATAAATAGTGGCATGGAGAGAGTTTGCTTCTCGTTCTCTCACGGTCTTCCGACATAAATTTGTTTACTCGGATGCATTCTGTTGATGAGATGCTTCCGAGGGTGAAGATGTGACGCAATGTCTTCATTGATGCACTCGAAGGTGACTGTTACATCCAAAAGTCGGAGTCGAGGGCTTCTGAGGCAGGCGGAAGGTGCCTGTTGCATCCAAAGATAGGGATGCACGAGCCTCGTCTTCGTTGTGCAGAAAGAGCCGCAGATCGGAATTGTGGTGCTGCAGCTTTAGGGGCTCTTTCAACCTTCAAAGTGGGTGTTACCCACTCTGGTTGTGTTGAAAGCTGCTCCTTTAGACGCAGTTTCGATTACGGTCTTCCTTCGCCTTTGGAGGCACTTTCGATGGCTTGTGGTGCTTTTCTCTTCCTCGGTTTGGGGAGCTCTTCCTCCAGCTAGAGGGTTGATTGCCACCCTCGTTCTGCTCAATAAATGCTTCATTAGTCGGAGTATTTAGACGGCGGTGAGCCTGGCTGGAAGAGCGGCACATAACTGGGCTGCTGAAGGGATGCACATAACTGAGCTGCCGAAGGGATGCATATAACTGAGGATGCACATAACTGAGCTGCTGAAAGGATGCGCCTTGCTGAGGGCGCATGGTGGGATGCGCCTGACTGGGGGCGCATGGTGATCGTTGCACCTATTTGAGGGCGCATGGTGGCTTTTGGCTGTAGACTTAGGATATTTTCTTTTGTAGAAATTCTCCTTTGTACAACCTTTTCTATACATGTAATAAACTTTTATATATAATAAAAAGTCCTCTTTCGATGTCCATATTTGTTGTTTTTGCTGTGTGAAGTACTTTGTCTGAGCTCTGGCGCATATAGTGTCTGGCGCATAGGACTTCTGGTTCTAAAATTCCATGCTTCTACAGGCCGTATGGCCATTAATATTGTTGGCCGCATGGCCTTTCTGGCTTATACGGCCAGGGCCATTTAAGTTTGCATGTCATTTTGCTTATTTGGCTGCATGGCATTTGTTGCTTGTTTGGCCGCATATGGCATTTTAGCTGGCCGCATATGGCCTTTGCATGTGCTGGCATGCTTATATATTTAAGCTAGCCGTATATGGCCTGCATGTATATTTAATGTATGCAATTGCATGCATTGCAAGCATGTGCTTGCTTGCATTAATTGTATAGCCTTTTATTTGCTTGCATACAGTAGCATATTTGCATGGCCAATTATAATGTTAGCCGCATATGGCCATCCCATTTATAATTCATGGCCGCATATGCAATATTTGCATATGGCCTTAGCTATGCTGGCCGCATATGGCCTTAGCATTAGCTTGCATGCATATATTTAATGCATGCTATATATTAGCTTGCATGCATATATTTAATGCACGCTTATATGTTGGCTGGCCGCATATGGCCTTAACATCAGCTTGCATGATTATTTTATTTCATGGCTGGCCGTATAGGCCATTATGGCTGGCCGCATAGGTCAATTATTAATGCATTAATACTTGTAAGCTTTAATTTGCATGGCCTAAAGCTTGGCCTGCATGCAAGCTATTCAATTCCTGGCCGCATGAATATTTCATGTGCTGGCCGCATGGACCAATTCCTGGCCGCATGAATAATCATATTCTTGGCCGCATGAATATTTAATATATTTTGGCCGTATGGCCTTAGCATAATATTTTTGGTCGTATAGCCTTAGCAAGTTGTATGGCCGCATGCACATTTATGTGCTTGGCCGCATGCACCTTTATGTGCCAGGCTGCCTGTACCTTTAAGCCGCATGCACATTTATATGCTGGCCGCATGAAGTTTCTCCTAAGCCGCATGATTCCTCCACAGCCCCTGCTAATATTTAATTACTACATGTATGCTTGTACCATATTAATTGTTCTCTGACACGATGGTGACCTGTTGTGGTGCACTTTTGACAAATGACATGACATGATAGTAGCCCGACGTGGCGCACTCCTGACAGTGAACATGACATGATATATGTCCCGAAGGCTGTTACGACGGCTAGCATGTCATGACAAGAATGAATAACCTGGACACCGTGGACGATTGTGCTTGTACAAATGAATCCGTCTTGTCTTGCATCATGTCTAGGACAGGGACCCCTGAGTGCCACGGTCAGGGGTACCTACTGAAATCGACTAAGGCTAATTACTAGAATAATCCAGTAGTCATGAAGAGATTTCCCCAGCTACAGGCAATCCCGTTATCTGGGCGCCCCACTTGGGATCTGTAGCCTGCCGTCGAGTAGGGCACATTTCCAGCACACTGTCATGTGTTGCACCCTCCAAGCTACTTAAGGGTACATACGTTTCCTGGACGATGTACCCACCTGAATTCAACCCCTAATTGCGTCCGGATAGCCTGGATGGTCTGCAGGGCTTGTGCTGTTAGAATAATCTCATTGCATATTGTTAGTAACTAGGCTTGTGGTAACCCTAGTTAGTTAAAGTATCAATCCGTACTCATTGCTTGGCCATAAAATGTTGGATGGAGTTCAATCAGTCTAGTCTTGTCCTGATGCTCCACCAGATTGCTACATGACCAGATTGCTTGTGTTTACCTTATCGATAAATGATGGGAAACCAAGTTCCGTTCAGATGAAGGGTTAAAACCCTGGTCCTTGTTTGGTTTACGGGTTGTAACCTGGTTATCTGAATAGTCCCATGGTTACCTCATCGTATATTATCCTGATTTTTCGTATGTCCAGTTCTTATTATTTATTTATATTCTTGTGCTAATTGCTGGTTTTAGTTCCTAAGTGAAGCCTCCTTTGTGGCACTTGATCTTTCTGGGATCTGACCCAGCTGGTGTTGTATGGCCAGATATCGGAACAGCTCCAGAGGATCTACCGACTTTCCAGTCCGATAGTGACCACCAGGCATAACCAGGACAACGAGTAGGTTTATTTTGGCTCTCCCACTCTATTAGAAAAATATTCTTTTGAGGCGTTTAGCCGACGAGCCCGTGCTAGCTCGATTGTACTTTATTACTGTCTGCCTACGGGCTGTAACATGATTGACAAATCCTAGGGTTGATCATCTATGACTAAACTCTTGCTAGTCCTCACATTTTGTAATGACTAGCTTCATGATCAGCTGAATATGTAATGTTTGGGATGCCTTACTATTGTATATTTGGTGATCTTACATCTTGTAACTTTACTTACTTGCTTGAGATTGAGACACTAGGCTTGTTCATGACCTTAAAAGACTCATGGCTTGTAGTTAAACCCTCATATATCTAGACAGCCGTGACCGTATGGTGAGATGGATTCCATTTCATTATACGTAGCTGACTATGTTCGCCCCCGCTCTCGAGTATTCTGGTTCTGGGGCGTGACATGGTTTAAGTGGTGGCCCATGCAGGTCTTGTAAATCAAGATATGTGAGGGTTTACCGAATAGATGTCTCAATCAGCACTCGCCCTTGATCTCTACCCGTATCTTCTAATCTCTTAGATTCTCGACCTGATCACATGCTTGTGTCGTTGATATGTCTTTGTCCTTCCTTATTGATCCCTATGTCGTCTTCTTCAGCGGCATTGATCCTGGTCCTACCGATCGGCAAAGCGAAGCACCTCCCGTGGACCAGCAGCAACCAGAAGATCAGGCCCAGCACTCAGGAACAGCCTCCCGGGTCATGCCTCCCGGAGATCCAGAACCCCCGGTACAGCCAGCCCATCTTGCAAGGCAGGATGATGGAGCCTTGGTTGGACTTATCAGGGAGTTGCTTGTGTCGCAGGATCGTCGAGGAGATACCTTGCATCAGGCAGTGGCAGATGCTCTAGGCAGAGGTGGACATCATGGGAACAGTGCAGCGAAGAGTTTCAAGCGCTTGAACCCTCCATTCTTCAATGGCAGCAAAGATGCTATCGCTGCTGATGCATGGCTTCAGGACACAAAGGTGATATTAGAGGCAGCAAAGACCCCAGAAGATGAGAAGGTGGTCGTAGTACGCCTGCAGTTATTGGATCTAGCCCGTAGCTGGTAGGCGGCGCAGGCCGTTGCACTAGTGGCGCCTATTGCTTGGGCAGTATTCAGAAAGAGATTCCAGAACAAGTACTTCGATACTGTAGCTCGATACGATCTACAGATGAGGTTCACCAATCTGAAGCAGATGGACATGACTGTCGACGGATATACGACCGAGTTTTCAAGACTTAGTCGGTTTGCTCCCACCTTGGTGGCGACCGAGTTCGACAGAGCCCAGCGGTTCCAGCAGGGGCTCCATCTTGAGATTTTGTTGGCAGTAGAGCAGTTTGAGCATCAGACTTTTGATGCGGTATTGAGAGCAGCCAGGAGGCATGAGTATACCTCCCAGAGGATCGTGGACAGGACCGGAGGTCGGAAGCGGTCTCACGGCCAGATGACCCAGTCTTCAGCACCAGCCCCGGCAGTTAGGGCTTTGACTATTGGAGTTCCCCGAGGGGCAGATTTAATTTTGTCGGTTCAGCACTCGACACCGACGTCCCCTTAGCAACAGAAGTAGAAGCAGTCTTCCGCAATGGGCTGCACTCATTGTGGGAAGCCAGGACATGTGGTAGTAGAGTGTCGCAGAGCATAGGGATTATGCTTGGCTTGTGGGGCACCGGATCGTAAGATAGGGTCCTGTCCGAATAGAGCCGGTCCCTCCACATCGGCCCAGACTAGTCCCTCGGTTAGGGGACCAGCCCCAGCCCCAGTACAGCAGTAGTACCAGCCTCCGAGGCCATTGTCGCCTCAGACCCAAGTATTCCAGCAGCAGAGACCCGAGCAGTATGCCCAGATCCAAGCTCAGATTCAGAATCGGCAGAGAGGTTCCTAGTAGGATGTCTTCCCTCTTTCTCATGCCTTCAATTTCCTTGCTTGCATAAATAATTGCTTGATTGCTTGACTAGTATAGCTTGCCTATGATTAGTATGGCATGTCCTTGCATCTCTAGTCTCTTGATTAAATTTCGAGGACAAAATTCTTTTAAGGTGGGTAGAGTTGTAATGCCTATGGTTCGTACTACATATTTTGGAATACGTGTATGTATTTAGACCTGTATTGCATGTCTCTCTGCTTGATTTATTTTGGTATTTTATTGATTGGTTTATCTTGGTTCAGTTCGGTTTGTTTGCCTCGGTTCGGTTTTGTTGTGAACCCACCTACCACCACCCTCATTTATATTCCACCAAACATTTCTCTTTTCTCATTAACTCTTCTTCTTACCTACCATTACTTCTCCACCAACCTGAGAGAGGGAGGTATAGGCAAGTGCATCTTGCTACATGGAGAAAATTCTATTTTTATTGTTCCACTGTCTTCCTCATGTGTTTCTAACCCACTTTAGTACTTAGCATTTTTCATTTCCATGGTTAATTTCTTGTAAATCTAGCGTTGTGGTATTTTCGATTTTCATGAGTCTTGATCTATCAAACCTGTATATTTTTGCTATTTGATGGTTCCATGATGTAGAGAATTTCATTTACCCAAATTTGGCCTACGGAAGTCTGGGTTTGGGTTTCTATTGTTGTTTGGTGGAGCATGGAGGCCATTGTATTTTTTATGGACAAGTTCTCTGTGGGAGCCATTAATTGTACTTTTGGCCGCATGCAACATTGAGTTGCTGAGCCGCATGAGTATTCTTAGCTTGAGCCGCATGAGCATTAATTAATAGCCTTGGCCGCATGGCTATTAATATTGTTGGCCGCATGGCCTTTCTGGCTTATGCGGCCAGGGCCATTTAAGTCCGCATGCCATTTTGCTTGTTTGGCCGCATGGCATTTGCTGCTTGTTTGGCCGCATATGGCATTTTAGCTGGCCGCATATGGCCTTTGCATGTGTTGGCATGCTTATATATTTAAGCTAGCCGCATATGGCCTGCATGTATATTTAATGCATGCAATTGCATGGATTGCAAGCATGTGCTTGCTTGTATTAAGTGTATGGCCTTTTATTTGCTTGCATACAATAGCATATTTGTATGGCCAATTGTAATGTTAGCCACATATGGCCATCCCATTTATAATTCATGGCCGCATATGCAATATTTGTATATGGCTTTAGCTATGCTGGCCGCATATGGCCTTAGCATTAGCTTGCATGCATATATTTAATGCATGCTTATATATTAGCTTGCATGCATATATTTAATGCATGCTTATATGTTGGCTGGCCGCATTTGGCCTTAGCATCAGCTTGCATGCTTATTTTATTTCATGGCTGGCCGCATAGGCCATTATGGCTGGCCGCATAGGTCAATTATTAATGCATTAATAGTTGCAAGCTTTAATTTGCATGGCCTAAAACTTGGCCTACATGCAAGCTATTCAATTCCTGGCCACATGAATATTTCATGTGGTGGCCGCATGGACCAATTCCTGGCCGCATGAATAATCATATTCATGGCCGCATGAATATTTAATATATTTTGGCCGCATGGCCTTAGCATAATATTTTTGGCCGCATGGCCTTAGCAAGTTGCATGGCCGCATGCACATTTATGTGCTTGGCTGCATGCACCTTTATGTGCTTGGCTGCCTGTACCTTTATATGTAGCCGCATGCACATTTATATGCTGGCCGCATGAATTTTCTCCTGAGCCGCATGATTGCTCCACAGCCCTTGCTAATATTTAATTACTACATGTATGCTTGTGCCATATTAATTGTTCCCTGACACGATGGTGACAGTTGTGGTGCATTTTTGACAAATGACATGACATGATAGTGGCCCGACGTGGCGCACTCCTGACAGTGAACATGACATGATATATGTCCCGAAGGCTGTTGCGACGGCTAGCATGTCATGATAAGAATGAATGACCTGGACACCGTGGACGATTGTGCTTGTACAAATGAACCCGTCTTGTCTTGCATCATGTCTAGGACAGGGACCCCTGAGTACCACGGTCAGGGGTACCTACTGAAGTCGACTAAGGCTAATTAATAGAATAATCCAGTAGTCGTGAAGAGATTTCTCCAGCTACAGGCAATACCGTTATCTGGGTGCCCCACTTGGGATCTGTAGCATGCCATCGAGTAGGGCACATTTCCAGCACACTGTCATGTGTTGCACCCTCCAAGCTACTTAAGGGTACATGCATTTCCTGAACGATGTACCCACCTGAATTCAACCCCTAATTGCGTCCGGATAGCCTGGATGGTCTGCAGGGCTTGTGGTTTGGAATAATCTCACTGCATCTTGTTAGTAACTAGGCTTGTGGTAACCCTAGTTAGTTAAAGTATCAAGCCGTACTCATTGCTTGGCCGTGAAATTGGATGGAGTTCAATCAATCTAGTCTTGTCCTGATCCTGCACCAAATTGCTACATGACCAGATTGCTTGTGTTTACCTTATCGATAATTGTAGAAACCAAGTTCCGTTCAGATGAAGGGTTACAACCCCGGTCCTTGTTTGGTTTACGGGTTGTAACCTGGTTATCTGAATAGTCCCATGGTTACCTCATCGTATATCATCCTGATTTTCCATATGTCCAGTTCTTATATTTATTTATATTCTTGTGCTAATTGCTGGTTTTAGTTCCTAAGTGAAACCTCCTTTGTGGCACTTGTCTTTCTGGGATCTGACCCAGCTGGTGTTGTATGGCCAGTAATCGGAGCAGCTCCAGAGGATCTACCGACTTTCCAGCCCGATGGTGACCACCAGGCGTAACCAGGGTAATGAGTGGGTTTATTTTGGCTCTCCTACTCTATTGTAAAAATATTCTTTTGAGACGTTTAGCCGACGAGCACGTGTTAGCTCGATTGCACTTTATTACTGTCTGCCTACGGGCTATAACATGAATGACAAATCCTAGGGTTGATCATGTATGACTAAACTCTTGCTAGTCCTCACATTTTGTAATGACTAGCTTCATGTCAGCTGAATATGTAATATTTGGGACGCCTTACTATTGTATATTTGGTGGTCTTACATCTTGTTACTTTACTTACTTGCTTGAGATTGAGACACTTGTTCATGACCTTAAGAGACTCATGGCTTGTAGTTAAACCCTCATATATCTAGACAGTCGTGACCGTATGGTGAGATGGATTCCATTTTATTATACGTAGCTGGCTATGTTCGCCCCCGCTCTCCCTATTCTGGTTCTGGGGCGTGACAGATATAGACCCATGCGCCTAGTGGGGCACAAACTAATGCACCCACTTCAACTCGTCACCCATCAAGCATTTAATGCTATGCCACGGAGTTGACAACATGTTCCCTGAAGACTGAACGGTTGGCAGCTTTTTGCAGAAAACGAAGAGACAAAGACGTCAGCATCATCATTACTTACTTTTGTCAGCTACAACTATCCTTGCCGCGTGGCTGGACTGATCACTCGTATGCGCCTCCATAGCCATGCGCCTAGAAATCTATGCGCCTCAAAAGCCATGCGCCCCTGACTTGCTCCTGATCGTCAAATGACATAAGCCAAGTCTTTGCATGCGCCTCCACAGCCATGCACTCGAAGCTCTGCATGCGCCTCAGAAGCCGTGCATCCAGACTTGTCTGGGACCTCTAAAAGTCATAGACCAAGTCGTCCCATGCGCCAGATCCTAGGCGCATCGATAGATCACCCTCCACCAAATTCGAGATCTTTGAGCCATGAACACGTGCCACGTGTCATTTGACTCAGTTCTGCCTACGAATGGGTGCTTACCACCCAAGATCTCAGCAACAACTGAATCTCCACAACTGCCATGTGTCAGCAGCACCGCAGCCCAATAGTGCAGTACAAATAAGATTCAGCTTCAAACAGGGCGCATCATCCATGCGCCCCACGGCATCAGCCATGTGGCTTTCCCATATACAGGTACTTCCTACATATGTGCGCATGAGTAGACCAGTCTACTGCCTATAAATAGAAGGATCATTTCTTCATCCACACACACGAAGAGATCATCATATCTACATACAGAGACAAGAAGAGACACGTAACGTCTATTTCTCCTCCAAATGCTCCGGCATCCAGAGCAGCCCAGACCTTCAGAGAATCCAAGATCGTTGTTAGATCGTCAACGGAGTCAACGCATTACCACTCTCTCCACCGATACAGTTTCCAGATAAAAATAAAAGTGTACTCCTAGGACTACGTCTAAGTCCTACATTGATACTATTTTGTTTGTAATTGACATACTAAAGTTTTATCTCAACAAAACCT
>JANAVB010011294.1:0-69080 GCA_029216955.1 Iris pallida
AGAAAGGTTGGAACCGGAGATAGCCCAAGTTCCTACAAAAAGTATGGAGAAGCCTGATTTTTTTTGGATGGACAACAGTCGAATAAAAAACAAAACAAAACACCAAAATTCAAAAAATAAACGCGGTCAAACAGTGGACACGCTCCCGATAGGACACACTGCCCGGAGCGTGGGGACGCTCTGCCCGAAGGGGCGCGCGTCTCGAAGGTCTCGTGCCCCCCCCTCCCCCGCGTTGGAGGCCGAGAGGGATGGGCGGGGAAGCCGAGGAGAACTCGGCTGTGAGACCGGGCGGGGCGGGATAGGAGGCCGGAGTCGGAGAACTCCGGCTGTGAGGCCGGCGGGGCCGGGGGCGCCGCCGGATGCGGGCGACCAGCGCGGACGGAAAGAGGGGGGTGACTGGCGGTAGACGGACGAGCCCGTCCGAGGAGGCGGCCGAAGGGAGGCTGGCCGGGCGAAGAGCAGCCGCGGAGGAAATCGCAAGCAGAAAGCGAGGCGTCGACGGTGGGGGGCGTCGAGCGGGTCGGGGGGAGGAAGGGGAGATGGGGCGGAGCGGACGCCCGGTGGAGGGAGCGGGTGGCTCGACCTCCGAGACGCCGCTCACTAGCGCTGGAGGGGGCCCTCCGGCAAGAAACGGAGGGAGCGCCGGAGGCCGGAGCTTAGGGTTAGAGTGTGTAACACCCAGTTTTCCAGATGAGGATAATTTTGAAATTTTATAATTATAATTATTATTTATTGATAATTATTTCATATTATGATTTATGGTGATTTTTAATCATTTTTAAACTATTTAAAATTATGACTTGTGATTTTGACATTTTACTATTGTTTGGTTTTAATTTCGAGGAATTTGTCACCCCCAGTTTTCAGAAACAGGAGTATTTTTGTCATTTTATATTTTTGAAATATTTTGAAAATTTATTTTATTATTTATGATATTGTTTTGGGGTTATTTGAGTCGGGTTCGAATTTCAGCTCAATCCAACTTGAAACGGAGACCCGGGGGTAGTGTTGACTTTAGTGGACCCACACATTAGTTAGCCATGGCCCACATGATAGAAATATTTTAGTTAGAGGTTAGACTAATTATTATGGATAAGGTTAGTGTGATTAGAGACTTTAGAATGACTAATTTAGCCCCAACCAATTAGCCCTTTCCTAATACTAATAGAATAGGTTAGTGGGGGCATTTTGGACCTTACATAATAGGACAAATAGCCCCATATGGCCAGCCACTTTGGGAGAGGATAGGCTCAAGATTATTTCATTATTCTCATCCACACTCTCTATCTTGTTCTTCCCCAAATTCCTAGAGAGCAATCCCAAGCAATTTCTCCACCAAATCCTTCCATTTCGCCACCAAATTTTCTTCTTTCCTTCTCCATTCTAGCCAAGGAGGAAGCTACCCAAGTTTGGGAGGATTCGGAGCTCGTTCCTGTCCTTTTGGAATCTCTACGTGTCGGTGTCGCTCCGAAAAGGCTTTTCTTCGATTCGATCTACCGGGAGGTATAAATCCTTTCTCCTTTTCATTTTCTCATGCATATAGGTCTATTTTGAACCCATAGGAATGACCCCCATGGTTGTATCTCCATTTGTGTCCATGTCGTGTCCATTTGGAGGTCATAGGAGTGTCCTTTGTGTTGTGGTTGTGTCCATGTGGGAAAACCCCAAATTTGGACACACTATATGTTTTTGTTATGTATG
Organism: Iris pallida; assembly: GCA_029216955.1. NCBI lineage: Eukaryota > Viridiplantae > Streptophyta > Magnoliopsida > Asparagales > Iridaceae > Iris > Iris pallida. Next base: position 1,702 of record JANAVB010011294.1, read on the forward strand.
AATAAATTATTACATGTTTAACCTCATATTTTTTTATTGGAGATGTGTTCTATAGTGTCTCATATATATATATTAGTGTAGAGAGTGAGTTCTTGATATATTATGTTATATACTTGTGTTCTTTTGTCTCAAACTACCCAAATTCGTCATAATTTTATCCACGTTTTTAGTAGCAATAATAACTTAGAAATGTCATAACTTTTAGCTTAAAACTCTGATTTATCTCCCGCTTTTCTAGAAGAACCGTATCGAAGTTAGCTTTCCAAATATATATTTTAATAAGCCAGATTCTTTATGTAACTTTCTGTAGAATTATTTGAGTGTCAGCTGTACGAAAGACGAACGCGTTTCGGTATTTTTACGATTCCGGGAGCTTTCGGACACGAAAATGCGATCCGTTTGAAGTTTCGGAAAGCTAACATTAAGTACTACAATATACTTTAATCCTAGAATTTAGTGAATGCCCAATTGGTACAGTATTGGTTTTAAGTAAAAGAGTGACTACACGATATATGCATTTTGTGTAACCTATGAGCCTATGTAGTATGGATATTAAATGAATATAGAGTATGTAATGCATGATATGTTAGATGAATGAAATGATATATATATATATATATCCTATTTACATTAATGTATATATATGGTTGAATGCAAGCATGTAGGAATGCAATTAATGTAATATATGTAAGCAATGCATAAATGCATGAATGAAAGAATGATATACAATGCATGCATGAAAGTATATAATGAATGCTAGATATAAATGCAAGGTATATATGTAATGATAGATATGAATGCATAATGTATAAATATTCTAAATGCAATATCAGATTTCATTTGTAGACATAGAACCAATGCATAGCTGATATTTAGATTGAATGTTAGTTCATTTTAGGTTGTTCGAACACTGAATTGTCCATGTAAGCATATATACCTTCCTTTTCCTATTGCCAAGCCAATTTTAGTTTTCAATATAGTGGAATGTCTATGAATATAATGTTAACCTTCAACCCCTTAATTCAAATGTTAGTTAATTTCAGTATTAGACAATGCATGAGCTGTATGCATATAGGATGTTGGCTTAATGGCAGATTTCAGATAACATGGTTCATTTTATGTGGTTAGTTACACCAGTTTATGGGATAGCTTACTTTAGTTTATATGTAAATGTGGAACAAAATTGAGAATGAACTTCACCCTCTGTACAAGGATACCCCACTCTATATCAACCACCATGCCATGTAACCCTTCTCTAAATGATTGCTATAACATATATAGATTTATGTAAAGTATAGATGCATGTTAGTTATAACTTAAATAGTCTCTACTCTAATGTATATAGATGTATACTTGTAGCCATGCATGTTAAGTATAATACATGTGTAATGTAGATGGGTTAGCTTTGTGCCATGTGTAGTGTAAACTCATAACTAGTGTTGATTTCTCTTTTCATGTACACCTCCATGTTCACACACACACACATAGTTCTTTTATCTTTTATATATATATATATATATATATATATATATATATATATATATATATATATATATAATATTGAATATGCATGAATGTGATGTATCTTGATATGTGACTTGTGTTGGCTTGTATAGCCTTGGATTTGTATGGTGTGTACTAGCTAGGGTAGACTGGTTAGGCCTAGTGAGACTTCATTGAGTCTATGTTGACCCAGTTGACCTAGCTTTGACTAGATAGTTGACTAGAGTTGACCAAGTGTTGACTTTAGCCTAGTTTGACCTAGACAGCATGTAGATGCATTGTAGCAGTCTATTTCCTTATTTTAGAAATATTGTAACTTGTGTTGCTCTGATTAGGAGACAGCCACCTTTCCTCAGACAGTACATTTACTTCAGACATTCAGATACGAGGCGAGTATATTCTCTGACCGTTTCATACTTGCCTGGATTTATATTCTTGCTCTAGATTACTGTACTTGATGCTGACACGATTGTTATCACGGATTGGTACTATAAGGATCTTCTTTTGGGATGTATCCCCTTGTATTCACTAGATACATATTGTGATGTGTGTTTCACTTCCATATTGTATTTACTGAATACCTATATCCTTGTACACTCATTGTGCATATTGTACTCTCATTATCACATGAGTTCCAGGGATAGACCATTGTACACTATTGTATAACATTGTACAACTATTGTATAACATTGTACACCTCTTGTATAATATTGTACATCCATTGTATAATATTGTACACTATTATGCAAGATAACGTAACTGGAGTGGATCCTTGTGTATTGATTGGAGAGGGGGAGTAGAATTGGTTATGTAATCAAATCCTATTGTACAAGATTGTATAACTATTGTATATGTCTATTGTACACCCACGTACAATGGAGTTACCATTGCATTTTCCTAGACCGTTTACATAACCATATTGTACTCTAAATCACAGTAGGCTTACAGTTCTTAATTATCATATTTAGATATTTTCTGTTATCAAATCTCTACTATTTTTTATATACTTCTTTCTTTCAGCGTTTCATGTACCTTACTCTATTGTATGCTTTATATTTCCTAACATGATATGAACTGCGTGAGATGTTTTATGCTCGCTCCCGTCCTAACTGGACCTGTTGAAAATTTTACAGAGGATGATGAGGAACCCAGCACCCTTAATTGGAGTTTGCCTAGTTGACACTCGCGACCTGGACCCCTGGAAGATTCAGGCAGCTGCTCAGGATGATACCTTGTATAGTGTAGATAGCTTAGACTGTTCCTTCTTTTCATGCTTAGCTGTTGTCTTTATTTTCAGAGTTGTATATTTTAGAGATGATGAGACTTGTATTCTATTTCTGTTGTACCTCAGTTGAGGATTTTTTATCTATTTCCATCGTGCTACATTCTACCTTAGATTGTGATTGAGTTGTACCTCGGTGTTGGCCTCCTTCTAGAGAGTATATTTCATGTTATGTAGTTATAGTTCATGACCTAGAACAGCATTCTACCGCCGACACTGCGGCGTAGGCTGGGCGTTGTTACGTTTTCATACCCTCACGGTGGGTGCGGGTCGTGACACGTTTTTAGTGGTGGCCCATGCAGGTCGAGTTTATGTAGTGGTATTCGAACTAGAGTATCACTACAAGCCTGCAGTAGGATTAAGATATTTTGGAGGTACTCAATCACATTAGGAAAAACTCTTAATCAGATTCCTTTTTGTCAAAAATTGTTGCTTATTGACTTCCCTTGAATATAAACTGTCATCCTTTGAATTTTTCGCTTCATTCTCAGAAATTGCTTCATGTTTGATCAGTTTTCATGATGGTTATGAAGACACGATCTCATCGCTTCGGTTCGGGAGATACTATCGAGAGGCTGGCCACCTCTCGTCCTGTTCATCAGGGCCTCGAGAATGCAGCTTCTGTTGTGCCGACTCAGGTTGGCGTTTCTGCTATATTGGAGGTGCACCTCTATCTGTACAGAGATTTTCTCCCGTCATTTCTGATTTCTCTCAGCATCAGTGATTCATACAGCATCAGCAGCAGACCAGGGAAAACTAGCAGGACGAGCTATCGTCAGGACAGTCAAGGATGCACAGACCATTGGAGATCTTGCTGCAAGTTCCGTTCTTCTCAATTCCATTCCCGCAATTGTCTTTTTATAATTACCTTGAAATCTGATTCCATCTGTTCCTTGTTGATTGATTAATTTTGTCATGTTACTCTTTTGTTGTGTTTGTTTTTTTTTCTAAGAAAATCATATAGGCTAGGTCGCCTAAATCATGGAATCTAGAATCCTCGATAGTCGTGTTAGTTGGCATAGTGAGGATATATAGTCAGATTTTGGATGTATTATCGGGTATGGGAATTTAAGGTTTTCGCCGTCGCATGCGGCAGTACGAAAATTTTAAATACCATGAACCTAGAGGTACGTACCTTAGTCAAGGACTCTGTGATTATCGTAGCCTTGCTCACTAGCATGATGAAGACTCTGGATAACATAATTTTGGACAGACGCATATGATTAACAGATTGTATCTTGAGAAGGTTTAAACATCATACCATTTTGATTGTTATAAATGACTTAAGAGTAGGGATATTTAGTTTTGTAGAGCTTATTCATAGGTAGTTCCTTCATAGTATAATGGTATGATGACTTGTAGAGTGTCTGTACCCCATTGTAGATAATTCTCCTGGTATCTATAATACCAACCAGTTACACATAGGATGTTAGTATGCCTTACATCCTTGATGATTATTACTACTTTCCCTTTCCTTTTCCAGTGAGGCACCCATGACCAGAGCCTGCCTTTGAGTATAGTTGTAGTTTCACCTAAGCCCGAGAGGTCTATTTGCATAGATATATTGCAGATGATATTGGCATATGGGATATAGGTTAGTTGGTATCTATAGGCCATTGTTGTATAGGGTTATAAACATGTTGTTTAGCCTATACTTGGTTCAGTTTTCCATTCTAGTTAAGTTCCCTTCGTGCTGAGTTCCTTTGTGTTGATCACCTTTATAGGCAGTGTGCAGACCCTTCACTAGATACCATGTCCCCTTGATTCAGACCATTCATCCTTAGCCTAGTTCTAAGCATTGTTTCAGACCCTTATAAGTTTAGTCTGCCTTAACCCTTGGTTGATCAGTCATGTATATATATAGATGATATACTTAGGATATGTGATGGGTTGTTGTTCTTGAGCATATATATATATATGTGGTATTTGGTATTCATGTGCTTAGCTTGTAGGTATTTAGTTATAGGTGACTTGATAGGATTGGGAAGTTAAGAGCTAGTCTATTATAGAGTTTCTCTTTTGCTAAATTCTAGTTGCCAACACCTAAATAGCTAGCATAGGTAAAACCCTAAGAAGTTGACCAGTTGATGACCAAGTACTTGGATGTTGAGAAATTGACTAGTGATTGACCCTTGACTATGTTTGACCTAGAAGGGGGCGCGATCATCTTAATTTCGAGGACAAAATTTTTATAAGGTGGGTAGGATTGTAACAGCCAATTTTCCAGATGAGGATAATTTTGAAATTTTGTAATTATAATTATTATTTATTGATAATTATTTCATATTATAATTTTTTGTGATTTTTAAACATTTTTAAACTATTTAAAATTATGACTTGTGATTTTGATATTTTACTATTGTTTGGTTTTAATTTTGAGGAATTTGTCACCCCCAGTTTTCAGGAACAGGAGTATTTTTGTCATTTTATATTTTTGAAATATTTTTAAAATTTATTTTATTATTTATGATATTGTTTTGGGGTTATTTGAGTCGGATTCGAATTTCAGCTCAATCCGACTTGAAATGGGGACCCGGGGGTAGTGTTGACTTTAGTGGACCCACACATTAGTTAGCCATGGCCCACATGATAGAAATATTTTAGTTAGAGGTTAGACTAATTATTATGGATAAGGTTAGTGTGATTAGAGACTTTAGAATGACTAATTTAGCCCCAACCAATTAGCCCTTTCCTAATACTAATAGAATAGGTTAGTGGGGGCATTTTGGACCTTACATAATAGGACAAATAGCCCCATATGGCCAGCCACTTTGGGAGAGGATAGGCTCAAGATCATTTCATTATTCTCATCCACACTCTCTATCTTGTTCTTCCCCAAATTCCTAGAGAGCAATCCCTAGCAATTTCTCCACCAAATCCTTCCATTTTGCCACCAAATTTTCTTCTTTCCTTCTCCATTCTAGCCAAGGAGGAAGCTACCCAAGTTTGGGAGGATTCGGAGCTCGTTCGTGTCCTTTTGGAATCTCTACGTGTCGGTGTCGCTCCGGGAAGGCTTTTCTTCGATTCGATTTACCGGGAGGTATAAATCCCTTCTCCTTTTTCATTTCCTCATGCATACAGGTCTATTTTGAACCCATAGGAATGACCCCCATGGTTGTATCTCCATTTGTGTCCATTTCGTGTCCATTTGGAGGTCATAGGAGTGTCCTTTGTGTTGTGGTTGTGTCTATGTAGAAAAACCCCAAATTTGGACACACTATGTGTTGTTGTTATGTATGAATGAATTATTACATGTTTAATCTCATATTTTTGTATTGGAGATGTGTTCTATAGTGTCTCATATATATATATATATATATATATATATATATATATATATATATATTAGTGTAGAGAGTGAGTTCTTGATATATTATGTTATATACTTGTGTTCTTTTGTCTCAAACTACCCAAATTCGTCATAATTTTTATCCACGTTTTTAGTAGCAATAACAACTTAGAAATGTCATAACTTTTAGCTTAAAACTCCGATTTATCTTCCATTTTTTTAAAAGAACCGTATCGAAGTTAGATTTCCAAATATATATTTTAAAAAGCCAAATTCTTTCTGTAACTTTCTGTAGAAATATTTGAGTGTCAGCTGTACGAAAGACGAACGCGTTTCGGTATTTTTGCGATTTTGGGAGCTTCCGGACACGAAAATGCGATCCGTTTGAAGTTTCGGAAAGCTAACATGAAGTACTACAACATACTTTAATCCTAGAATCTAGTGAATGCCCAATTGGTACAGTATTGGTTTTAAGTAAAAGAGTGACTGTACGATATATGCATTTTGTGTAACCTATGAGCCTATGTAGTATGGATATTAAATGAATATAGAGTATGTAATGCATGATATGTTAGATGAATGAAATGATATATATATTATATATATCCTATTTATATTAATGTATATATTTGGTTGAATGCAAACATGTAGGAATACAATTAATGTAATATATATAAGCAATGCATAAATGCATGAATGAAAGAATGATATACAATGCATGCATGAAAGTATATAATGAATGCTAGATATAAATGCAAGGTATATATGTAATGATAGATATGAATGCATAATGTATAAATATTATAAATGCAATATCAGATTTCATTTGTAGACATAGAACCAATGCATAGCTGATATTTAGATTGAATGTTAGTTCATTTTAGGTTGTTCGAACACTGAACTGTCCATATAAGCATATATACCTTCCTTTTTCTATTGCCAAGCCAATTATAGTTTTTAATATAGTGGAATGTCTATGAATGTAATGTTAACCTTCAACCCCTTATTCAAAATATTAGTTAATTTCAGTATTAGACAATGCATGAGCTGTATGCATATGGGATGTTAGCTTAATGGCAGATTTCAGATAACATGGTTCATTTTATGTGGTTAGTTACACCAGTTTATGGGATAGCTCACTTTAGTTTATATGTAAATGTGGAACTAAACTGAGAATGAACTTCACCCTCTGCACAAGGACACCCCACTGTATATCAACCACCATGCCATGTAACCCTTCTCTAAATGATTGCTATAATATATATAGATTTATGTTAAGTATAGATGCATATTAGTTATAACTTAAATAGTCTCTACTCTAATGTATATAGATGTATACTTGTAGCCAAGCATGTTAAGTATAATACATGTGTAATGTAGATGGGTTAGCTTTGTGCCATGTGTAGTGTAAACTCATAACTAGTGTTGATTTCTCTTTTCATGTACACCTCCATGTTCACACACACACACACATAGCTTTACATGTTAGTTCTTTTCTCTTATATATATATATATATATATATATATATATATATATATATATATATATATATATATATATATAATGTTGAATATGTATGAATGTGATGTATCTTGATATGTGACTTGTGTTGGCTTGTATAGCCTTGGATTTGTATGGTGTGTACTAGCTAGGGTAGACTGGTTAGGCCTAGTGAGACTTCATTGAGTCTATGTTGACCCAGTTGACCTAGCTTTGACTAGATAGTTGACTAGTGTTGACCAAGTGTTGACTTTAGCCTAGTTTGACCTAGACAGCATATAGATGCATTGTAGCAGTCTATTTCCTTATTTTAGACATGTTCTAACTTGTGTTGCTCTGATTAGGAGACAGACACCTCTCCTCAGGCAGTACATTTACTTCAGACATTCAGATACGAGGCGAGTACATTCTCTGACCGTTTTATACTTACCTGGATTTACATTCTTGCTCTAGATTACTGTACTTGATGCTGACACGATTTTTATCACAGATTGGTACTATAAGGATCTTCTTTTGGGATGTTATCCCCTTGTATTCACTAGATACATATTGTGATGTGCGTTTCACTTCCATATTGTATTTACTGAATACCTATATCCTTGTATACTCATTGTGCATATTGTACTCTCATTATCACATGAGTTCCAGGAATAGACCATTGTACACTATTGTATAATATTGTACAACTATTGTATAACATTGTACACCTATTGTATAATATTATACATCCATTGTATAACATTGTACACTATTGTGCAAGATAACGTAACTAGAGTGGATCCTTGTGTATTGATTGGGGAGAGGGAGTAGAATTGGTTATGTAATCAAATCCTATTGTACAAGATTGTATAACTATTGTATATGTCTATTGTACACCCACATACAATGGAGTTACCATTGCATTTTTCTAGACCGTTTACATAACCATATTGTACTCTAAATCACAGTAGGCTTACAGTTCTTACTTATCATATTTAGATATTTCCTGTTATCAAATCTCTACTATTTTTCATACACTTCTTTCTTTCAGCGTTTCATGTACCTTACTCTATTGCATGCTTTATATTTCCTAACATGATATGAACTGCGTGAGATGTTTTGTGCTCGCTCCCGTCCTGACTAGACCTGTTGAAATTTTACAGAGGATGATGTGGAACCCTGCACCCTTACTTGGAGTTTGCCTAGTTGACACTCGCGACCTGGACCCCCGGGAGGTTCAGGCAGCTGCTCAGGATGATACCTTGTATAGTGTAGATAGCTTAGACTGATCATTCTTTTCATGCTTAGCTGTTGTCTTTATTTTCAGAGTTGTATATTTTAGAGATGATGAGACTTGTATTCCATTTCTGCTGTACCTCAGTTGAGGATTTCTTATCTATTTCTATCGTGCTACATTCTACCTTAGATTGTGATTGAGTTGTACCTCGGTGTTGGCCTCCTTCTGGAGAGTATATTTCATGTTATGTAGTTATAGTTCATAACCTAGAACAGCGTTCTACTGCCGACACTGCGGCGTAGGCTGGGCGTTGTTACGTTCTCGTACCCTCACGGTGGGTGCGGGTCGTGACAAAGTGGAGAAAGGGAAGACGAGGGTGTCGTCTCCGCCGGAAGCCCGCCCGATGCCGAAGAGGGGGAAGCCGAGCTCGCGGGCCGACGCACCACCACCGGAGCCCACGAGGGGGCGAAGGATGAGAGGAGAGAGGGAGGAGGCACTCCATGTCCGCCAGGGGCCGACGTGGAGCGGCCTGCCAACGTCGGGAAGGCCGGGCTCTCCGAGTGCCGTATTGCAGCCACCTGAGCCCACGGAGGGGGGGCGCAGCTCGCAGGGGGGAGAGGAAGGGGGTGCTGACGACGAGGTCGACGACACGGGGAGCGCGGGAGAGTAGGGGGAGGAAGTCGACGCAGGAGGGGGAAACTGAGGGGGGTGGCCAGCCCAGTACCGCCGGAGGGCTCGGCCAGGGGGCTGATGGAGGACGTGGCCGAGTTCGGCCACCGCAGGGACGGGGGGGTCGCCTCAACCGAGGGGTGGCACCACCGCGAAGAGAGGGACGAACGGGGGGATTGCAAGAGCGGGGGGAGGCTGGCCAGGCAAAGGGAAGGGACCCGGCCTCCGATGCCGAGGTCGACGGCGCCGCCTGCGCCGATGGGGGCGGCGAGGCCAAGGAGAGAGGTGGGAGAGGAGGGAGGAGGGGAAGCCGTACGGGAAGCCACCGCCTACGGTCCAGAAAAAGAAGGCACTGGGGAAGGGTGAGGGCACGGCCGACTGGCCCGACGGCCGGCCATGCAAGGAGCGGGGGAGGGGGAGTGGCGAGCAAGGGGGCGGCCTCTCCACCCCTACGACCAGCCATCATTGTATATATATATATATATATATATATATATATATATATATATATATATATATATATATCTTGTGGTTGTGTGTGTGTGCACATGTATATATATATATATATATGTATGTGTGTGTGTGTGTGTGTGTGTGTGCATATGTATATATTTTATGTGTGTGTGGACATTTATATATACATGTATATACATGTATATACATATATACATGTATATACATTATATATATATATATATATATATATATATATATATATATATATATATATTATATATATATATATATATATATATATATATATATATAAAATATATATATATATATATATATATATATATATATATATATTTATATATATTTTTTTATATATATATATATTTATATATATATATATATATATATATATTATATATATATATATATATATAGGTGTGTGTGGTGTGGTGTGGGTGTGTGTGTGTGTGTGTGTGTGTTGTGTGTGTGCATATATATATTATAATATATATGTAAAAATATAATATATATATATATATATATATATGTGGTGTGTGTGGTGTGTGTGTGTGTGTTGTTGTGTGTGTGTCTATATATATATATTATATATATCATATATATATATATATATAATATATATATATATATGTAAAAATATATATATATATATATATAGATTATATATATATTATATATATATATATATATATATATATAATATGTGTGTGTGTGGTGTGTGGGTGTGTGTGGGTGTATATATTATGTTAGGATATTGGGTATATAAGGTATTGGGTTTTCTGATGCTAGATGGGGTTAGAAATAGGTTGTCTTGGTAGGTAATGACTAGATGAGGGTAGTTTAGGCTAGTCTTGCCCCCGTTGACCAAGAGTTCACTTTTTGACCGAAAGTCAACTTCAAGCTTGACCTAGAATCGACCCAAAACCAAACCAGAGTTGACCAGTTGACTGAAAGTCAATTGTTAGTCAATATTTGACTAGTTTGACCTAGGGTTGACCCAGGGTTGACCCAGGGTTGACTCAGTGTTGACCAGAGTTGATCAGAGTTGACTTGTTAACCAAAAGTCAACTGTAAGTCAACCCTTGACCCAGATTGACCTAGTTTGACTTGGATTGATTTCCTGTGACCTTGTTTGACCTTGGTTGTCCTAGTGTGACCTAGTTTGGCTCAGTATGATCTAGTATAACCTAGTTTAGCTTGGTGTGACTTAGTTTGACCTAGTTTTGACTTAGACTTGCATATCATGACTAGACTAGCTTTCTTTTTATTATTAAATCCTGTTTGGACTCATGGTATCTCATCTTTAGGTCTGTGATTACTCTGAGCACCTATTCACCTTATTAGCTCAGGATCACAGGCGAGTACATTCACTGATAGTTTTTATTATCTTGATATCTGCTATATCCGATTCAGTTGTAGTGTCTTACTCAATTTCCAGTCATGATAATTCACGGACTAGTATATGTTGGATTATGACATGGGATATTGTTTCTAGATTTCTTTGGTATATTGGTACATTTTTAGTCTTATTCTCTGTATTAGTATAGACACCGATTTCTAAGGGGACTTGCTACCCTCTTATGGAATCCCGTGTCATGACGTGTCATGTCCAGATCCATTATACTATTCGGAGTAGGGAATTATTAGGGGATATGTGATCAAAGCCTCATGTCACTATATTCATGTGCTTGCGCCACTCTCACCTCACGTAGGGTATAGCGAGATCTTATTCATGTGCTCGTTATCCAGGTTGGCCGGCATGACCCTTTCCAGATTTTTATGTGATTGTCGAGCCAAGTGGATAACCTGTCTTGTCGCTTACCCAAAGCCGATCACATAACGCTCTAATAGTTGAAGTTACATTTTTATATTTATTTATCATAGGAGGCTAAGTTCTGTTCGGGAGAAGGGTTACAACCCCGGTCCTTGTTTGGTTTAAGGGTTGTAACTCGGCTTCCGAATAGTTTTCAAGTCATCCTATATATTGTCGTCCTATTCAGTACTCACATCCTGTTATATATTTCCTGTAGATTTTGTCCTGTATTTCACATATTCTACATGTTCTTATGCTATACTTTGATTGGAGGCTAGGTTCTGTTCGGGAGAAGGATTACAACCCCGGTCCTTGTTTGGTTTACGGGCTGTAACTCGACTTTCGAATGGCTCCCAAGTAACTCGGCTTTCGAATGGCTCCCAAGTCTTCCCATATCTTTGTCTTGTATTTTATTATACTGTCTCTTATAGAATTTGTCAATTCATATGGAACTGCTGTTAGTGTTTGTACTTGCTCATTTTTCTGATAGGATACCGTTGACATATTACAGATGTTTCTGAGGCAGGCTGCTCGACCTACTATGGGGTCGAGACAGATGGTGACTTAGGCCAGGACTATGGCTTGATAGTTGAGCCACTAGACTTTATACTTCCAGAGTAGTTAGTTTAGTTAGGCTTGCCTGGACTACGATCCAGCTTTTGTTTTAGACTGTAGTAGCTTATAGTTATATATTCTGTGACTCTGTGATGTTGTTTGTTCCTCTCTAGCTGTGTTGGATGCTGAACTCATTTTTCGTTTTTACATCTATCATATTTTCCATTTCGTGCTATCTATCATAGTTTGTTCTTGTGATTGAGACTGTATTGCTATGTTACCTCCATTCGGAGTGTATATACTGTACATGTACCTTTATACTGTTTAGTGTAGTTTTTGTAGACAACCTATACCGCGTTCTACCACCGATTCTGCGGCGTAGGCTGGACGTAACCACGTGCTCGTGCCCCTAATCAGGGTGCGGGTCGTGACAACTTTTGGCTGTATATCAACAACCTCCTCCCCTTAAGGAACTACCTCCTCCGCATGCTTATCCTCCTGAGGGTTATCCTGACCACCATCAGTAGGTTGATGATCAAGGTTGGAAGCAACTCCATGTACTGGCTCCCCCATAACTGGATCCTCTGTGATGTCCTCTAGAAACTACTTAAAGCAAAATGACTCTAACTCCGGCAATTATTCAGCCTCATAAGACGTCTCAAAATTCTACGTATTGGTCATGGTCTGATTCTCGACGAATACCGCATCCCTGCTTCTGTAGAGCTTTTTTTCTATGAGATTATAGATTCTATAGCCAAACTCATCTCAATCATAGCCGACAAAGACGCATGGCCTCGTCTTCGGCTCAAGTTTGGATATCATGTCCTTAGGTACATGCACGAAGGCCTTACAACCAAATACTGACAGGTGATTGTATGACGGCCCTTTGTTGTACCATACTTTATCAGGCACATCACTCTACAAAGGAGCACTATGAGAGAAATTAATGACATAAGCAACTATGTAAAGTGCTCCACCCCAATAGCTGCCTGGTAAGTTTTTTTTCTGACAGTAAATATTGTACCCTCTCAATCAGCGTGCTGTTCAAGCGCTCGTTTTTGTTGAGTTGCGGTATCTTTGGTGGAGTCTTCTGACGTCGTATCCCTTGCTCTCTACGATAATCATCAAAGGGACCAATGTACTTGTCGTCATTGTCGAAACGAACATATAGCAGCTCCTTGCCTGTCTCCCTTTCAACAGAGGCCTGAAACTCTTTGAAAATAGGCAGCACCTGATCCTTAGTATTTAAGGCATAGATCCAAACCTTCCTGGAACAGTCATCAATAAAAGTCACAAAATAAGAAGCATCACCAATAGATTTTACTTTCATAGGACCGCAAACATACGAGTGAATCAACTCGAGCAACGTCGGCTTCCACAAACTTGGGTGACTTTGGAAAGACATCTTATTTTGCTTAACCTCCAAACAGTACGTGCATCTCTCCAATTTTGTAGCCTTTAGCCCTGGAATCACCTTTCTATTCACCAAGTAGCTCATCCCCTTCTCGATGATATGACTGAGTCGCCTATGCCACAGCTTGGTAAATATATCAGTAGCTGCGTTCACCTCATGTTCTTCATGTGCGCTCCCTTCCATACAATAGAGTCTAGACTTTTTGTCTCCTCTGGCAATCATCATCAAACCTCTGGAAAACTTCTACTAACCGTTCCTAAGAAATTGAAGAAACCCTCGTCATCCAATCTTCCAACCGATACCAGGTTGAAATAGATATCAGGGACATGACGGACATCTTTGAGAACAAGAACTACATCTATCTTCATCCTTAAATATACATCTCCAATGGCAATCGCCTTCGACACATCTCTATTGTCCATCTTCAACACTCCACAGTAGCCTGTCACGTAAATGATAAATAGTATTTTGTCGTGATATACGTGCGCTGAAGCATCCGAGTCCACAAGCCAAGAATTGTCATCACAAGCGAGGTTCATGATAACCTCATCACCTACGACGATCACATCACCTCCATATGTAGAGGTCGTCGCTGTAGTGTTCTCACTTTACGCTTTTTCTCTCTCTTCTAAGTGAAACATTCCACTTGATGTGGCCCTTCTTGCCACAACGGTAACATTTCGAGTTCTCGTACCGACATTGGACTTACCCCTACTATTATCGATGTCGCCACCTGGACCCCTGCTTTTGCCTCTTGTACGGCTCTCTAAAACTAGCACCTCCGAGTGGAATGTGGATAAAGTGTCATGAGACATCTCTGCATCTCTTCATTCAGTAATATGCTATTGACAAACTCCAGACTGACCTCGCTTGCTGGAGCAGAAGCGATAATAGACACTTATACGATTTCTCCACGAGTCTGGCAATGTACACAACAACCAAAGTCCATGAACCTCATCGTCGAACTTGACTCCTATTAAGGATAGCTGGTCTACCATGTCCTATAACTCACTCAAGTGATACGTAATGGACGTACCATCTTTGTACCGTAGATCCATCATCATCCGGATCAGAAAAAACTTGTTTATCCTGGTCTTCTTCATGTACAAAGATTCCAATTTCTCCCACAGTATCTTTGTGTGTTCAATGTTGGCAACGTGGTTGTACATGTTCTCGTCAACGAACTGCCGCAGGTACCGACACACTTGTATATGCTCGAAGTTCCATTCCTCATCAGATTTGTCATTGGACTTCCTGGATGCAAATACCGGAAGATGCAACTTCTTGACAAACAACAAATCCTTCATCTTGTTCCGCCAATAATGATAGTTGGAACCATTCAGTTTTGCCATGCGCATCGGCTTCGCATCCATCTCTACTCACTGATTTGACTGTAAACTTCTGACACCTCTTTGAAACCAAGAGATGTCAAAAAAAATAAGTAATGCCGAAAAAATTATTCGAAACGATCTCTTCTTCACAATAGTCTTCAATCATTTCTCTCTCTAAAAAATTGTAAAGCACTTTTGCATCCTTTTGAGATATTTTTTTAGATATATTTTAGGGTGAGTAAACACCTAGTATATATAGCTTCGAACTCGCAACCAATTGAAGTATTCTACTATGTATAGGAATACTCAGGGTCGGCTTGGATTGAAGGGGAAAAATAAGTAGAGTTAAGTGGGATTAAATGAGGGGGAGTAGAGTGAGGGGGAGTAGAGTCAATACACAGAACCTTGTTTGGATTGGAGGGAGAGTTAAGTGGGGGGTGTTTAACAACTCTTGCTTGGATTGAAGGTTTTGACTGAGTGGAGGATTAATAAAACTATGATAGTTATAAAAATAGCCTTATTACATATATCATAATATTAAATTTGATTAAAATTTTGATTAAAATTTGTCAAAATATCTTCACAAATTAGGAAGTTACGGAGCAACATGCTGAAAACAAAAAAATAATGGAAAAAAAATCATGATATTTTATAGAACAAATAAGTGATATTTATGACTTTTTAAATAAAATCCCTCAATCCGCCTTGTTAATTCTCTGAATTGGGGGGGAGAGGGAGTTAAAAAATGGACAAAAGATGGTAAAATAAACCCCCACTTAACCCTCCCTCCTAAACCTACCCTCAAACCAAGAATGGTTTTATTTTCCCCTCACGTAACTTCCTCTCACTTAACCCTCTTAACCTTCAATCCAAGCGGACCCTCAATATAAATCATTGATGTATTCTTGTTATATATAGAAATACTCAATCCAACTCCATTGAGATATTCCTATTATATATAGAAATACCTAATCCAAATCTATTGGAATATTTTTATTATATAAAGGAATACCCAATCCGACTCTGGAATATTTTTTACATAAATTGGAAACCCCACCCACTCCATCACGAAGAAGAGGTTAGCATTTCAATTTTAGATGAGGTAAAGAAGATGAGACTAGTCTTAGGTTTTGGTTTGTAAACAATGGTTGATGGAAACTAGGGTTAGAGATTTGGAGAGAGCAAAGACCCTTGCGAGTTGACTATATACTCATCAGGAACCGAAAAGACAACTCAAAAGTTTAGTGGGTCTAGATAAATTTATCCCTCTAATTACGGTTATATATCGTTTGATTTTTCGTACATTTTAAACTTTCCACTACTATAGAGCAACACTCTTCGCTACTCTTATGCCTCGTTTTGTTCACGGATTTAAGGAACCAAGAAAGAAAAGTTGTTCTTTTTCTTTGTTTGATAGCCACAAACTTGGGAATCAATTTCCTGATAAGAAAAAAAATTGGTAGAAATATGGTTTCACTCAAGACCCACGGAATTGATTTTCTCTCCTCCATTTCCAACATTTATTACAAAAGTTATGACAAAAGTAACAATGTGTCATTGCTTATTTTACCATTAATGTTATTTTTTATAAAATTATTTTTATTTTAAAAGGTAAGGATATTATTGGAACATTGTTATATTTTTCTTTTCTTTTCTAGGTAGTTTTCTTGTTTTACTAAACAACGGAAAGAAAATGTGACAAGATTCTTACTTTCTCATTCCCATAAAAAATACAAGGAAATTCATTTCCTTTCCGTGAACCAAACGAGGCCTTAAAGTACATGGTACATCTAGACTCAGTGGTGCCCCCAATTGTCTTGACATCCCGACTTCGCCATCCGTAGCACGCGTCTTGCTTGTAGGCAATGAAACAAGATATTAGATCCACAGATATAAATGCATTGGATAGCGTTATTTCTAGACAGAATTGTTTTCTATTTTGAAATTTTTTGGACTGAAGAGTAAAAAAATTTGGACTCTACTTGCGGATATATATAAGTGCCATATGTTCACAAAAAATAAATTAAAATATAAAATAAGATTTCATAATGTCTATAAAATATGTAGTTGGAATAGATGCAACTTGGTCCTATAACGTTGGTTCCTAGTTAACAAATAGTACTTGAAAATTGTGTAAATTAACACTCGCAATTCATGCAGACTATTTTTACAGTGGGAATCCAAAGCACTAACTTCCTCAGGTCTTCAACGAACATACAAATATAGTGCTACTTTTGTATATTAAGCCGTGATATTAGGTTAAGACTTAAACACTGATCAAACCGGTAAGCATACCGTGGTGGACTTTTGTAATTGATTAGATTTGAAATACACACTAAACAAATGTATATGCACATAAAGGCCCTAGTGACAATTGAAGTCATGCATGAACAGGTGGAAAAGCGAGAGAGAGAGAGAGAGAGAGAGAGTATTGAAATTATAAGAACGTTTCTATCAAGCAGCTTTGTCGTATCATAACCATCACATCACTTTAGTTATTTTCTCTCGCGGTGTCTTTCTATAAAGATTGACAGCTCCCGATGATTGTCTGAACGAAAACTCATTCTCATTCCAAGAGAGAGAGAAATAGAGAGCGAGAGACATGGGAAGAGCACCTTGTTGTGACAAGACAAGTGTGAAGAAGGGACCGTGGTCACCTGAAGAAGATGCAAAGCTCAAGGCATATATGGAACAACATGGCGTTGTTGGCAACTGGATCGCTCTCCCGCAGAAAGTTGGTACGTCTCCAAGACTCCAATCCTATATATATTTACTGTGTTGTTTAACAAACTTAGGCCGAACCTAGGAATTGCTATCTATTGCGCGACTTTGCTTTCAGACCTTTGATTCACAACTAATAAAATTTTAATTTAGAGTACTCAATGAAGTAGCAATACAAAAAATAATTGAGTAATGGATTTAGGATTTGAAGATAGTGTAGTCTCTATTATGAACTAATTGCTAAATAGGTAATTGACGAGAATTATACTCATCAAGATGGTTACAGATATACAGATTTCCAAATTTCATTGATATAGTTTTCCTCTTATATGAATTCTATAGGGCTGAAGAGATGCGGTAAGAGCTGCAGACTTAGGTGGCTCAACTATCTAAGGCCGGACATCCGACATGGTGGTTTCTCTGAAGAAGAAGACCAAATCATCTGCAACCTCTACATAAGTATTGGAAGCAGGTACTACCATCGTCTACATGATCCTTCAATTATCCTTCCTCTTATATTTCAATTATGATAGAATCCCTAATTTCATTTCATCAACCAGGTGGTCCATAATTGCAGCACAATTGCCAGGGAGAACAGACAATGATATCAAGAACTACTGGAACACCAGACTGAAAAAGAAGCTCCTCGGCCGGCGCAGAGAACCTTCCCAATCTGGCCGCAGCCTCGTTCCTAATCCAGAATCTGGCTCGGAACACAATGGATCGGACCGTGACTTGTCTTCCCAAAACCTAAGCGCGACCGCGATTGAGAGGATGCAACTTCACTTGCAGCTCCAAGGCCTACAAAACCCCTTCTCTTACTACAACAACAATCCTGCACTGTGGCCTAATTTCTACTCACTTGCTAGCTGTAGACTCATCCAAGGCCAGCAAAGTGATGCTAGTGCTGCTGACATTAGTCCGCTTCACCAAGAACATGAGTCTGTTGCGCTAAAAACCGGTTATCAAAATTCTTGGAATCCAATCGAATCAGACACGCTGAGGTTTCCCTCCGTAGGCACTAATATGCAAGAGGAATTCTTTGAGAGTTCGAACTTCAACTCTGTAGCAGACGAGCTTCAGGCAGACAACCTCCAACTTGCTGAACTGGACTGCTTCCAGGAAATGGAAAGTGGGAAGAAGGTGAATATGAGTTTGTGGGCTACAAATGGCTTCGATGAGAACTCGTCATCCAGTACTTCGTGGGACTCAGCTTCTGCTCTCCAGCACGACTCCTTGCTTCCGCAGTATATGCTAGGTTATAATCCATAGAACAAGTTATTTTGGGCGAGGAGCACGTAGCTAATTCTGTGGATATGTCAATAATACTACTGTATGTCCATCTCCTTGCTGTTGAAGTAAATTATTAAGGTACTTTACTTTTGGATTTTATGCACTTTATCTTACTCTTTAGCTGGAAGCATTTTGATCTTGAATATACAATGCGTATATGATCAAGACACCGCAAGCTCACATGCTAATCAAGACACAAAGATCGGTGTTAGTGTAGCAGGTTTTTCTTTCCCCTTGGTAGCTTCTGTTACATTTGGGTATCTTTCAGCTTTTCATTTTCTTATGTTGTTACATGTGATCATGTTTGAACTCCCCCAAATACGACTAATATGTGCTTGAACTTGAACCATGGATAAATATGAGAGACGAGAGAAAATATAGAATGCAAGCCCAAGATTGGTTGTTAATTTGTATTCCATTAGTACGTATACAAGGATTGCCCCAATTATCTCCTTATTTATGTGAGAGGTATTTTAGGAATCCCCAAATATGTTATAGCAAGGAATGGAGGTTTCGACAATTTCGTCAATTTCGAATTGGAGTATCATTCAAGAAAAAATAATAATTATAAAAAACTATTTTAAGAAGATATATATATATATATATATATATATATATATATATATATATATGTATATATATATATATATATATATATATATATATATATATATATAATGGAATATTAATATATATGGTTGAATGTTGTGAATTTATTGATATACAACTTCGACGAAGGATAATTGTTATAATTTTTTCATAATGAATCATATCGATACAGTGTACCTTCATCCGCCAAATTATTGTAAACTCCCTGCCCAGAAATATAGAATTTTCAAAATTTTGAATTCAAGTAACATTGTTAATAATTGTTAGTAAAATACTAAGTAAAGAAGTAAACAATTAGATATAACATAAATAATAAATAAAAGAATAATTAATTGTATGCCTAAATACTAAAATATATAAAAATTAACTAAGAATGTTACTAAAATATATATAAGTTAACTAAGAATTTTAATTATGAACAGTAAAAAATTTAATGTTCATCGTATCCTCGAATCCTCAATAGCGAAATCACATCTTATGCTATAGAATTCAATGCCAATCTAAATATTTAAAACTATCACTATCCAAACATAAATTAACCAAATCCCTCGGATCCAAATCTATTAAGCTTAAGATTTAAAAATAAAATTAAACCAATCAAAAACCTAAAGTAATAAGATCAACGCTCTGTACCAACATATTCTCTCTCTCTCTCTCTCTCTCTCTCTCTCTCTCTCTCTCTCTTTATAGCCTATGCCTTCTTCCTTCAACCTTTTCATTTTCTCCACCACCCTTCCTCGTACTTCGGTTTCATAAAACCGAAAGTCGCCACTGTAAGTAATGTCGCACAAGCCTAAATTATACTTGTACAATGCAAGAACCAAACACGATTGATAAAATAGTCTAAAAAACAAAGTCTTTGAAGGAAAAACTAAACGAAAAAGTTGATAGACACAAAGATATATTTAAAAAATAATTTTTTTATTGATAGTTTACAACAAAATTATAATGGCTCTAGTCTAAAAGAACAACTTGATTTCAAATGGGGATTCATATTACAATTAACGAGGCCACCTATAAGTCGTGGAACGAGTACAGTTAACAATGTTCCATAAATTGTCTTTTATACACAAAAGAATATAACATCTTCCAGTCGAACAACTTTAAGTTGCCAAGCTCCAAATGCCTCAAATCGACGTCCAAGAGACTCCCTACCTATGAAGGAGGGGGTAGAATATTAGGGGATGCACTATCGAGCAACCTTAACCCAACTCTCCTAAAACCATTACGATATATCATGTAAGAGCATGCAAATTATTATAAGGTATTTTTAATCTTGTCTTAGGATCAATTAACAATTCATAAGTAGGTATATATATGAACATAAAAGTGTCATCGGTTAACAGTTTCATAAACATATATACTTGAACATAAATTGGTCACTTGATGTAATGAATCTTATCCTAGTTGCTATCATACATCCCTACAAATAAGTTATCATTCAAAAATATATAGATGTGTCACAAGTGTCTCCCTACATCAATTGTTATCCTTCATAAAAATTAAATGTTTCATAAATTTGTCCTTGCAAACAACTTGATAGACTTGCAACCAGATTGACATTAGCATCAGCCTAACTATATGGAGGTCAATGTTGGACACACACCATCTTTGACCTTTAGTGTCATACCTAGTCCAAAAATACGGAGGACTAGAGTACATAACAATGGCCAGCTTTGTATCAAGTGGACACCAGCCTAACTCGAATACGTACACATTGTCTAAAATAGGGTTAAACTATCTATATCACTAACATATATCTCCTTTCACATGAAAACAATAATAAAGACTGAATAATATGTGTCATGGTATGTCGTCCATTAGCATATATGTTTGAGTAAACTTGAAAGAAAACATGAGTCTATAAAACTAGACTACAACAGCAGTGTAAGTCATGGCATTAAATATTAAATACGGATGAATGATAAAGGGTACAACTAGAGATACCTGAATCCTGTAGAAGAAATCATAGCTAACCAAATATCCTACGTAGCGACCTCAACATACACTTGGAAGGAAATTAATATGTCCTTAGAAGCGATGTAGCAAGATACATAATATACATGTCAATGTAAAATAAATAAATATACAAGATAGACAAGAAAATAAACACGAAAAATAGGCATGTCTAAGATGGTGGCATGTTGAGAATAATAATATCAAATATGGCTACAAGTAAGTCAGGATAACCGTAACTCAGTAGGAGCTAAAGGTCCTATAAAAAGTAGACCCGTGGGGACTTCCAGTATATAGTAAGTCTCTATCGTAGCATTGTGGGTACCAACGATCTAGCGTAGTCGAGTGAAAAAATTTCTACCGCAACACTGTGGGTACCTAGGATAGGATGTCACTATCGTAACATTGTGGGTACTTATGATTGAGAGTGGGCACAAATATATCCAACATCTAATAATGATATCCTTGCCCAAGGAATCAAATCAACTTAATCTCCTATCAAGTCAAGTCGAGCATACAAGAATACGAGAATCTAAACACATATGATGTAGCATACATCAAATATGTGACAAGAAAAAGATAAGCAACATACATAAAAACAAATAAATATACAAGAATACTAATACATGTACAAGAAACATATGATAGAGCAAGCAAGAAATAGTCATAAACAAAAAACGTACGAATAAACATGCATAAATATTATACAAGTTGGTAAGATATACTTGCATATTTTCTAAGGTGATGTAGTCACAATCTCACGGTAACGTAAATCCAATCTACTAGCTATCAAATCATGCTATCAGCCCACGAACCCCATTGGACATGATTTAGCACAAGTTAAAACTACAAATTCTATTTATAACCATTGATCCTAATTAATTAGTTCTCCTAAAAAATTCACTAATAATTCTGAATAAAATTACTTTATTTTTCTCTTATTAATTAAGTTATGATAGGTATGCTAAATATAAATTTTATATGAATAAAATCAAGTTTTCAAATATGGAATTTGTGTCATGCTAAAAGAGATATTATGTTGACCAATAAGTCAACCAATACTAACCTAATATTTGAGTTCACCATGTAGATTTCAGCACTACAAGAATGTTGGAATCAACAGTTTGCACGAACCTTGAATCGATTATGAGATATTGCAATTACCGTTATTGTATTACAATTTCGGCAGGTTACTAGTCATCTAGAACCTACATGAATTAAACAGAATAATAAACTACCGTATTAAATTTTGGAAAAGTAGTATGTTATAAATCTCGTGTCAGCTTTTCAAAATATCAAACAAATCACAAAAAATGAGCTCGAATCTCCTAGAATCTCAAAAACAACAAGATGTGGTCGTATTTCGAACGATTGACGATTAAATAATTTTGTATAATTATATGTTTTGAATTTGGTATGCCAAATTATATATTCAGAAAGGTTACATTGATGCGTTTCCAAGAAAAAAATGTCCCTGGTATCTGATGCATATATATTTTTTTGTAAGTTTTGAGTTTAAACATCAAAACGTCCAGGCAAAGATTGTTTGGCTGACAACTCTTCTTTTTTATTCTCCAAATTTTTTTTGCATAAGCAAAGGTTTAAATCATTTTTCAGAGTTCAATGAAAAGAAGCTTTTCAAAAAAAATTCACAACAACAACCTCTCTCTCCTTTCCTTCTTCTCTCATTTCCTTCTTCTTTATAGAATAATTTCCTGCAACAACCTCCATCTGCGACTATTCCTGAGCTCCTCCTCCTCCTCATTCTTTCTCTCTCTCTCTTTCTTCTACCACTCATCTTTCTTCTCACCTACTCCTCTTCCTCCTCTAGCTCGTCCGCCTCTATGAGACCTTGAGGAGCACCTCCAGCTTAGTATGTCTCCTTGCAGCCTCCCTCTAAAGATGTCGATTGCCGGTCATTGAAGGCTGATGAGCTAATGACGATGTCGACCGTCCGTTGTCAAGAACAGGGGCACTCACGGAGCTTCTCATACATCACCGAACAGGAGTTGCATCGTCTGGACGACGACCGATCAATGGAACCTGAAGACGACAACCTTGCCATTTGGTCGCTTGGAGACGAACTCGAGGATACGATTGAATAAGCTTGAGGACACAACTTAAATTTATCTAGGGTTTTGAAGCTATAGGGTTAAGGTTTTACCTATGAAGAATAAGCTATGTCAGACACAAATTGAGCATGGAGGGTAGTGCCTATGTTAGACACGACTTAAGCTGGAGATAGATTTGTTGAACACATGGACATATTTGTTGGGGACACAGAACGGACACAACATAGAAATTATTTTCTAAATTTGTTAACAAAATCTAAACTTTTTTACGATAAAATTATTTTTTAGATTAAAGTAACCAAACGCAAAATAAGAATTTGTATATCCAGAAAGCTACTTTATTAAATCTTCTCTTAAAACTTTTTCATATTTTTTTTTCAGAAAACATATCCAAACGGACCTACGTCTTCACGAAGTTCGAAGAACACAAAAACTTTTCTTCCCTCAAAACTCTCTCTCTCTCTCTCTCTCTCTTTCTCTTGAGGGTCAGCTCTATACCACGTGGCATCCATCCAGCGCCCCCCACCCCTCTCAAACACAAGGTTAATAAGGATGGCAAATTAGATGAGTCGAGTTTGACTCAGACCCAGAGTCAGCTCGCTCGGGGTCACATGGAAGCGCACCCACATGGGTAAATACACATGGACTGACATTTAGGGCCCATGTTGTGCTATTGAGCTGCTAACGATAGGCCCCAGGTGACTGACTAGGCTACTGACAGTATATATCATATTTTTGTTTAATTATTTTATAAATTACATAAATTAAATATTAATTCCTTTTAACTCTATTTAACTCCAAATATATCCCAAAAATACCCATAAAATTCTAATAATTTTTAGAAAATATATCTAAATTTTTTATGCCTAAAGAAAAAGTTTGGAGCTAAAATATTTTTGTAAGTCCCCACAGTAAATCTCCAAAGGACGTCAATAGTTACTTTCTAGATTTTAATTATCCAAAAATTCAAACAAAATCTGAAAGAAATCTAAAATACTATAAATAGGTTTCTAAGGCTATATGTGAGTCTCTAAGATCCATGGCTCGCATTGTTTTTGAGTTATATGACTTAGGTATAACATACACACATACACAAACACATACACATATTTTGGAAAAGGTAATGGTATTGATAACAGAAAGTAGGATACAATCAAAACATACAACGACAATGTTGCCTTAATAGTCATCACAAACACATCATGCTCAATATTATGTAAAACACCAATAGTGGACGTCTCCAACCCCTTAAAAATTATGTTGCTCCTCTCCTTCCATACATGACAAACAGATGCAGCAGGTCATACGTGTGCTTCATTGAACCACCTAAGCCCCTGCTTATTTACTCTTCTAGTGGCCTCAATGATTACTTTTCAGACTTGTGAGCCCCTGCGGTGCAAATTTTATTTCACCTGTTGGGTTTGCCATATGCTCCAAGTCACCATGCATTTGAAGAATAAATGTTCCATTGATTCCTCGCTCTGTCGACACAACACACACCTGAACCCCCCTCCTCCCGTCTGAACACCAAATCTGTTTAGTCTATCAAGGGTAAGCAATCTTCCCATGCACAATTTATAAAGGCAAAGTTGTATTTTTCTTGGAATCACTTTGGACCAAATTACATCCGCCAGGTCCAACTTTGGATTGATAAATTGGGTGCTCTTAGCTACCTCGCGATGGAAAAACATATTACTCCCCGTATTATTCCACCACCAGGTATCTTCCGCGAAGGATGTGTTAACTTGTATAGTATGAATGATATGTGCAAACTGACGTGTTTGACCATATAATTTCGGTCTTCAAGAACCCTCCCTTACGTAGTATAGTGCTGAACCGATCCTTCTTACTTCCATCGTATATAAATTCCTCCACGGTCCACAAGACTTTGGTGACTAACCCAAGGGTCATACCATAAATCTGTGGCCTCTTTGTGCTTCAAAACTAAGGATATTAGTTTCTTCTGGTGTGTTCTGTAGTGAAGTATGTTTTTTAGTACTACTGAATCATTGTTATTAACAACCTAGCTCCAGAGATTTCTTTCCTGCAAGTAACTACTCTCCATCCAACTCGCCTATAGAGAAACCTTTGATAAAAATTTCCATGTTAATTTAATACCAGGCACCTTCCTCATCAAATGCAATGACCTCAGTCCCACTCCTCCTTCCTCCCTAAGGCGACACAAAGTTCCTTGCCCAATAACGTGTACATATGTAAGACCTCTTTTTGAAGATTTTTTATTTATTTTATTTAATTTTTGTATATTAAACCATATTTTATTTTTAATTATGGCTTTATAGGCACTTTGCCGTAGCTTTGATTTTTGAACCACAACATGACATATTCCTCGAAACGAGTTTCATATTCGTGTTCTAGATGAGTCCACCTTCATTTTAGTATATCATGTCTCACTCAAATATTTTTCCTTGTACTACATATTTCTTGTACAACTTTGGGATCAAAATAGTCATTTTACCTTTTGCCGTAATTTTGATGTATTTTTGCAATTCCGATTTGAGGTCAAATCCGATTCAAACTTTTCGATCCAATATATGATTTAGACCTATTTTAAGCCTACTACACAATGCCAATGGTGTTCCATTCAATTGAGTTCTTAAGTACTATTTATTTTCAAATGTCACACAAGACAAAACTATTGACTTATTAGATTCGTTTCGATCCAAATAATTCTACCGACCCAAAACTAGACCAACTGGGATTCAAGAAGACTATTCTAGGGTACCCTAACCTATTAGACTTTTTTAGTTTGAATTTTTCTGAATTAATTACATCCATATCCATTCAAATCTATTTTTAAAACAACCCTATAACTACTTTCCTAATTTGGACCCAATCAAATCTCTTTGAGATACACCTTTGATTTAAACTATCAAATCTCCTCCAAATCCTGCCAAACCAAGTTTAAATCTTTTTCAAAACCTTTTCCTACATGAAACTAGCACCCTTCCCTTTTCTGTGTGGATTTAATATTTAAATATATAAAAAAAATTGAGCATAAGTTTGGAAAACCCTTTTCGTGCGCCAAATCTCTTTTATCTCGACATTTTAGATTCTTCTACTACCTCTCAAGCGACCCTGAGACGTTTCCCTAATGGCCTAGAAAGCCCCCGAACGTCCACAATATATTTTTAAGGATTTTCAGATTTTAGAAGTCACTCAAAGTTGGGTTTCAAGTCTGAATTCGTTCCAGTAGGTACGCTGTTTTACATCTAGGGTTTCGAGTACTTTCCGACATTCTTTTCTCATGAAACCAAAACTAATTAAAGATATGTGTATCTAATTTCATGTCTAATTGGCAACACACGGGGTTTTTTATGGTTTGTCCAAGGCGTCCATTCTACGAAAAGGTATCCAAACTAAACCAAATCTTTCGTGTGCGAGTTTTCATCAACTTTCGGACCACTTTGACTATTCCTATATGTTTGTTAAGAACCTAGACATCCTAAGCTTTCTATTGGATATATTTTTGCAGTATTTTACTGAGGTTTACTATTTTTATAAAATTTGAACTTGTCACCGTAATGTTGGAACAACGAAAACTCATAGATTTTATGTGTTCATATGCCTCGAAACTTAAGGCACTTATGTAAATTAATTGTTGTGCATGTTAAAAATATATTTTTAAAAAATATAAAAAATATATTTTTACCTATTTACCTATTTACTAAAACTAATTAAATATATTTTTACATGTCCATATGCCTCATATATTTTTTTATGTGTCCATATAAAAAAAATATTTTTACCTATTTACTAGTATTCTTCCAGAATTTAAATATATTAAGAAATTATTGTTTCGAGAACAAATCTATGAACCAAGTCAATGTATATTGATGACGGATCAATATGAGAACTTGGTACCTATTTTTCTACGGATATAATAGGCCATTATTATTATAAAATATCTAAATATATTTTTCATAATTAATTATAATATTTTTAGTGAATAAAAATATTACTTTATTAAATATAATTAATATTATATATATTAGATTGGGTTGCTTAGTTAATAGGATTAGTGTTGTATATATATTATTGGGCCTATTTATGGTAAGTCCGTGTAAGGTATGACGTAAGCTTGTCATTAATATTAGAGTTATTATGATAGGTGTGCGTGACGGGCGTAGCGAGGATCTCAGAGTCGGACCATCATCTACGCATTTGGAGACCATAGGAAAGTATACCTTGTCGAGTGTACATACAGTATTTACATCTCTTTTGCTACTGTTATTCTTCATGTCATATGGTTACATGCTTCTTGTGTTATAGTTGTTTGTTTTCTGTTGCTCTACCTTGTTTACATGAACTTATATGTTTTCTAGTATTTTCTATTAGCACTTACATGTTATTTCGCTCATTGTGTTCACAGTTGTCTTATGATAGAATTGCTTAGTTCTATGTCATGTTCCCTAGATCATGATTTGACTTAATTATGATTCTCGTATTACTTTGACTTGATTTGACTTGAGTTTGACTTAACTTGACTTGACTTTGTGTTCCCTTAGGAGAGGTGTCACGCCCCAGAACCAGATTACTGGCATGTAGGGACGGACCAAGCCAGCTACGTATACCAAAGTACCCCAGTACTCCGAAATAACGTGTAAGCTGTATAGATGGGGGTTACTACTGTTTCACTTAACAAAATGCCAGGAAAATTGGCTTTTGAAAATAAAACGAGAAAAAGTACAAAAAGTATAAATTTGATTCTGGGAAAGTATTGCTATGGAAGTCTGATCTGTAAATGATCACTTTGTTCCTTGGACCATACGATGATGATGAGGATCAATGCTTGAAGATGAACAGTTGGAAGAACTAAGTCACCAGAAAGGTATCGACGCACTTGGACACTGATGGCGAGGCCGAATGCTTTCCAGCTTTGCTTCACTCTGTTCTGAAAGAAAGGTTGAAGAAGAATGCTCTGGAGAATCAAAGTCTCTGAGTTCTAATCTCTCTATTTTCTCTCCTCTTGTCTCTCTCTTTGTGTCCCCCTGTGTGTGAGAAAAATAAGTCTATTTATAGACTTGGGCTCTTGTGCGTAAAAACTCAGCAAAAGTTTCGTCTTTACGCTAACAACTGCCACCCACGACCAAAGTCATCCTCTACATACGTTGACACGTGTCCCATCATTTCAGTAAGAATAGGATGCACGTACACACGTTCTTCAAAATATGTGGCATGAAAGCCATGTAGGCAAACCACGTTCCAAGTTGGTCAGAAAGAATAGGGCGTAAAAATAGCCCCAATGTACTCTGAGCGTAAAGCAGTAGACTAGGCGTAAAATAGCCCTGACATGGACTTCCCGCGTAAAGTGGTTATTAAATAACCTTGAACGTAAAATAGCCCAAATAAACTTTACGCACACGTCGACCTTTGAGCGTAAAAACTCATATAGTCTCCATGCGTAAAAGAAGTCACCCTGTGAGCGTAAAGTAGCTCAGTCCACATACTAAACGACAACATTGGTCTCTGTGTAAAACAAATCCCTTCGAATTCTGTGGTATATGCCATCATTAATATCTTCATGTCAGACTTTGTATTAAATGCAAGACTTGACAACTTTTGTCCAGCGTAAAAGTGGTTAGCCTGTCTTAGGCGTAAAACCATTGGATTGGACCCGAGTGTAAAATGATTAGCCTGCTTTAGGCGTAAAGTGATTAGCCTCTCCTTGGCATAAAATAGATCATTTTGAGTGGAATGATCCATCTCTTTGACTCATTCTATGAAGAACTTTTTACGCTCCTACAAGACCCCCTTCAAAGTTTTCAAATATCTCCAAAATTTGAAACACTTTGAACAGAAGCGTAAAAGTCAGGATTTGACCAGTCTGCGTAAAATTCGGGATACGCAACAGTCATCCGCGTAAAAGAGGGGATATCCAACAGTCGGCGTAAAATCTGGAATTTGAACCGATTTGAAACTTCCCTATAAATAGGGTTCTTCGGGGAGAGAGAGAACTTTACTTTGTTTCTTTGCTCTCATAATCCCGATCTTTCTCGAACTCTTTTCTTCCTCTTGCATTCCATTCGATGGCCCCTAAGAAGTCCGCCGTCGGCAGCAGCAAAGGCAAGAAGCCCACCGCCGATTCTTCCTCGATCGACCGTGCACAAACCCTTGTCCGGTCATCAGCCGCATCTCATCAAAGTCATCCCGCCATGGCTCCTCCAATGAGGGGTAAAGCACTTCCCTATGGCCATAGAACCTCATCGGAGAAGAAAAAGACCAAAGATCTTTTGTTTCACGCCCACGTTGTACGTGTTAGCATAGAAACTGAGATAATCAAAATACGCCCACGTTATATGTGTCAGCGTAACATTAAACAAAAATACGCCCACGTTTATACGTGTTAGCGTAAAATATGCTCACAAATGTGCCAGCGTAAAAAACTGAAATACGCCCACATCTAATGTGTCAGCGTAACACTGAAATACGCCCACAAATGTGCCAGCGTAAAATTTGAAATACGCCCACATCTAATATGCCAGCGTAAATCTCCCAAATGAAAAAGACTTTAAGTAAAAACAAAAGACTTTTTACATTTAGGAAACTTTTTTACCTTTTATATGTAAAATTCAGACCAATTTATCTACATCAAATTAGATTTTTACTAACTTGATTTTTTTTCTTTTTGTAGTGGACTTGCAAATTCACCCTCTCGCAGAAGTCTTTGGCTCATCGGTTGGCATGTTAGGTTCAAATTATCTGGAGAATCTGTCTCACGTAGCATTTCCTCAATCAAACCCTAATTACCCTATAGAGAGGGCACAATTGATAGCAGCTCAAGGGGATAGGATGTTGCTATCCATGATAAATGGAGAATTATTGAGTTCACTAGATGGACAACAATTTGCAAAACCAGCCTTCCTGTTTGGGGATGCAATTGATTGTAAGTCCCAGACACACCCTAAGAAGGAGTCTTGGGTATTCAAATTTGGAGATAGAGCCATGTATGTAGTGCCCCGTCCCGCGAAGTCAATCGGAGGAATCGAAACGCCGACGGCATTCGGACTTGGCCTTACAACGGCGACTCGAAGACATCGCTCAGGTAGGGTAGTTTCGGTGAACTTGCCTCATCTTTGCCTTCACATAATAAATCGTGTTTTCAACTTGCACAAGTAGGCTTAATAATAAAAGCTACGAACGCACATAGCTAAGGGAATGATCCTGATCCGTCGGAATGTCTTAGAACATGGAAAATGGTCCCACGGTCTCAATAGAAGTCGGCTCAGTGTGCTTTTAAAACGACACTCGATTCTTCGTCCCGCGTCTTGGGAGAGGAAAAAGTTGGTATTCGACACAAACGATGAGTTAGCCTAAGTCATAGGCGTCGCCCGCGTAAATGCTCAATAAAGCATGCACGTTTCCACTGCGCAAGGCTTGGCATAGCCTTGGCTCGTCCCTCGGGTTAAGTTGTAGGCTTGAGTAGGTTAGGCAAAGTTATGCCGATCGACCTAAGTTATTCCAAGTACCGTCCCGCTCTTTCTGCGGTTGTCAAGTTAAATAGTCCCACGATCTCACGGGCCGTCATATAACGTATGACTTGGGTGATAGCGTCGCGTAAGACGTAATTCAGTTAAAGGCACGAGCCACAGTTGGCACGATGTAAAGTTAGCCACGGTCCATGGCACTTATGGAACATGTTTTGTTCAAGTTAAGTTGGAGGGCTACGTAGTAGTCGTTCCCTCGAGTTCAAAGAAGTTCGAGGCGATCCTTGGGTTGGGAGCTTCGCGTCCTGTCCACGTTAAGGTGTTTCGAGGCAGTCCCTCGGTTGGGAGTCTCGCGTTCCTATCCACGTTAAGTATTCGAGGCGGTCCCTCCGTTGGGAGTCTCGCGTTCCTATCCAAGTTAAGAAGTTCGAGGCGGTCCCTCGGTTGGGAGTCTCGCGGTCCCGAGGCACGTTATGCCAAGTGTGATTCAAGCACGAGTTGCTAAGTATAGTTCCGGTCGTACCAACAAGTAGGCCATGCATTTACGTGAGTCTAGATGTCTCGTAGGTGCGTGGTCATTGGACACCTTGTCGACAAGGATTTCTGCCTAGACTGGTTATACGCCGGGGCACCGGGCCCAGTCGTCCTAGGAGGTAGACGTTATAGCAGCGCATGCTTTTATTGCGTGGGTAGTCGGGGGCTTTCAACGGGGCTCGCTACCTACGCTGAAGGACCCGCCGCCTATCCGAGCTATGTCCGCGATGGCTTGTCATGCCAGTGGCCTTTCATATAGATAATTGGCGTGCTAAGCGGCGAATCCGCATGCACGGTGTCGATCATAACAAAGGAAGTGTAAGCACGGTATGCATTGAATGGTGAAATGTGTGCTCGGTTGCACCCAAAGTATTATAAAGTCTATGATTCGGCTATACGTAAAGATACGTGCTTCAGCACGAGATATGGCATCGTACTTGAGTTCTCAACACCGGTTCCACAAGTTTGGTTAGTCGTTGCGCGTTAAGTCGAGAAGGGCCGTAAGGTGAGTTTGGATAAGTCAGGTTACGCTGCGAGACACGGCCTCGATATTTGAGGCACGGGCAAGTATTGTCACGACCTAGTCGTTACGTCCAAGAGTATGGTACGAAAGACAAGTATGAGTCGGTACGTTGATAATGCAAGCACGAAAAAGGTCTAGAGGCAAAGTATGGGTACGTTATTAGTGCAAGGCACGGAGATGGTCTAAAGACACTGAATAGGCCGAGCGTCGATCCTGAAATCGATCCTAAGGCAAGACTAGAAAGATAATCGTAAAAGGGGCTTGTATTGCACAAAGTAAAATAAACGTGTCGGTTTTGTATGGGTGGGCGAGGAGCTCACTCCACCAGTAAAGTTGAGTACTGACACCCACACAGTTTCCATGTGCAGGCACAAGTAGAAGCTCGTGGCGCGGAGCTCGCTTGGATGCGTCGAGGCACGGAGTTCCTTGGCGATTCGAAGCGTGCGGCTAGGGCTGGGCATGGGTCAGGCCGGGCCAAAATTTTGTGGAACCGGACCTAACCCGTCCTTTGACGGGGCGGGGCGGGGCGGGTCAATTTTTTTTTCTAGAAGTGGACCTAACCCGCCCTGTTTGAAACGGATCCAATCCGTAACAACCCGCGGGTCCAAACGGGTCTAAAATTTGGCATGTTCAACAATTTCATATACAAAAGTAACAAAAGTGTCCCTATACAAACTGTACAAAAAACCACTTGTAGTGTTATATAAAACATTTAAAAATAAAAATCACTTTATTCAACATGGGACTTCAAAAAATCACTTTCCACATGTAGTGTTATATGAAATATTTTAGGTTTACATAACTTAGATGGTTAGGTTTTGACTAAATTTACTAAACTACCCCTACAAACGGGCCGGGGCGGGGCCCTGTGTGTTTTAAAATTGTGATCCGCCCCGAACCGTTCATATCAGAGGACCCGCCCCGTCCCACCCCGTTTCAGTTTTGAAATTTTAGACCCGGCTTGTTTGGGTGTTTTACGGTTCGGTTCGGGTTGGAACCGCGGGTCCTAAACCCGTATGCCCAGCCCTACGTGCGGCCGCATGGATCGAAGACTTATACGGGACATAATGTATGGACATCGCCTTCCGAAGCTTCCGCTGGATCGACAAATATGTATCCAGAGATGAGAGAGAGAGCAGAGTGAATTGTAATGTGAGACGAGTGTATTTGTGTGATTGTAATCTTGGCCTTGTGCCCCCAATGTAACCGTTGTTTCAATATCAATAAAAGAGCTTCTTTGAATAACTTGTGTTTGTTCTAAATTTTTGCTGCATGTTCAATGTCTCTGCTTGGGACTTCTGTGCGACGACCCCGTCGCAGCCGCTGTAATCGGCCGTTATGGAAACCGCCTTGCACGAGCGCAATCTAGGCTCGTGCGGCATCACGTCTTAGAGAGGACGATCGCTCCTACGGGAGCGGGGCGTGACATAATGGTATCAGAGCACGGCTTTACGTCCTTGGATTACCCATTGAATTCTTTAACTCTGTTGTGTTTCGCAAACTCTGAACTGTGCTTCCGTAACGTGATATCATTGGTGTGCTCTCTCTCAAACGTCCCTCGGCATGTCCATACAATAAGTCTAATATTTTCGAAAGCTCGTAAAGCGTTCAATCGAACGTATCGATAGACGATGGCCTTTGGGTCGAACGGTGCCGACCTTGAGTTGATAGAAAACATGTGCTATAGTTAGCAAGTCGCATGCGTGCCTAACGAGTCCTACGTCGACATTAGCAAATGAGCATGAAAACTCGGAGTATAGTCTATACGGGATGGTTATGCACACGGCCTTTTGGCTAAGTGGTGCCGCGTGTCGCGTACCTCGACCTCTTGGTGCAAACGAGTTGCGAGCGATATTAAGTACCGCTCGATCGGGAACAAAACCATACGTAGAGCGTCTATCGCTAGGGACGCTATCGAGCTAACGTTTAGGCGTACACGGAAGATTGAATGGGATTTCGAGGATTTGTAGAATGACTTGGCCCTGAGTGGTGTATGGACGTTATAAAAATTGTTCAGGCGAAACTAAAGGAGTTACGGATAGTACGAGTGCGTCCGCAAGCGATGATATCGCAAAGCCTTAGAACGAGTAGCGCTTAGTTGGTCATGATTCGAGAGTCGCAAACGAAATACCGTTCGGACGATTCATAAACGATAGTACGAGTTACGAAATGGTTGAATGAAGATTCTAAACGATAAAATAAATGAAGAACAGTTTGGCAACTCTAGAGGGGGGTGAATAGAGTTTATATAGAAAAATAGCCAATTAAAAATAACTCTTTCACCAACAATAAATAATCAGAGTAAAGTGCGGAAAAATAAATGAAGAGCAGAAGAGCATACGCAAACACAGCGATTTTAACCTGGTTTCCCTCGTGGAGGACTAGTCCAGGCCTGAGAACTCTAGCTCAGGATTAAATCCACTATTTGTGAAATAGTAGTTTACAACCCGTGCCTTTTCTTCAGAAGAGCACGTCAACTTCTAACAGAGGATCGCAGTGGCGATTTGCTTGGAATTGTCCAAGCGACTTCTTCGACTCTTGCACAAGAATCCTAACTGAGAGATGCTGAGCACACGAGACTTAGGAGGCTTGTGGCTAGTAGATGGGAAGGGTATGGCTTATTGAGCTTATAAGAGAGAAGAGAAGAGAAGATTGGATGATTTGAAATGAGAGAATTCATGCCCTATTTATAGTGTTTTTATAGGCAGAATTCGGCCAGAATTCGGGTAGAAAATTTCAAAAATTTGGCCGTTGGACAACTAGCAACCAGCTAACCCTAAAATTAGGGTTCCTGATTTCTAGGGGACAGAGTTCGGCCCGAACTCTGTGTGGAGGCAGAGTTCGGCCCAAACTCTGTCTCCAAAGCACAGAGTGGTTCTAAGGGGACCAGTGGGCAGTTTTTGGTTCAGTGGAGCTTGGGATTTTGGGTAGGTTATAGACTAAGTTCCAAGAGCTCAGCATGACTCAGAGTACACAAGTCTAGACTCAATGAAATTATAAAATACAGACTCCAGAACACACTGAGAGCCCGAGACTGAGCTGTCATCTGTCTTGAACTGAATGCAGTCGTCGTGTGTCGTATTGAATTAATACAAATATTATTTAGTCAATGTAGTCAATATTTGGTTGACTGTGACTTTGTGTCAACAATCTCCCCCATATTGATAATTGACAAAATAATATATGTATATTTCAATATTCATACCTGGACACAGTTGATTGTAACATAGCTCCCCCATAAACGATGCCTGAGCTAAAAGAAGATAGCTCCCCCGTAAACCATGAACGGTGTCGAGCTGGAAGCTATAGCTCTCCCCCGTACAAAATGCATAGAACCTGTGACCTGATAGATAATATTTCCCAGAGCAAGAACAAGCACAGATATACACAGATATACGAATGCATAGAACCGGTGGCCTGATAGATAATATCTCCCAAAAGCAAAACAAGCACAAAACTAAAAAAATAAAAATAAAAATATACATTATTTCTTCCCCTTTTGGCAGTTAGCAATATAAAGAAGCAATGAATAGTAATGCAACCACACCAAGCAGAGAGGAAACAGTGAAATACTAAGCAAAATAAGTCACTGACATAAAGTAAAACTATGATAAAGGACAGAAAATGTCATCCACCAAACCAAGTGGCCAACTCATAAACAGAGTACATAAAACCAGCTACATAAATCCATAATAAACTAAATAACTGAAAGCGAAAAGGTATCAGCAGTAGCAGCAGCAGATCGAGCCAATCTCCATCACGGAGCACGAGAAGGTCCAGGAGAGTTGGAACGTCTGGGATCCACAAGAGCAGCACTCGGATCCAGGTAACGCAAGACCCATGGATCATCAATGCGATATCCCTCACGATCGGGATCCCGCTGCATGGGAATGGGCATAGTAGGATGATGGGACATGGAGTACCGAATATCATGCAGCGAGTTGCTGAGTGCACTCATCTGCAGGGTAGTACGGTAGTCCATCTGAGCCCACCGATCAGCCTCTAAGTAGAAATGATCCTGGAGCATGGTCTGGATGGAGTCAAGAGTGGCAGGTGGAGGTGGTGCATCCTGACCGAAAGGAGGGGCGTCAAGCTCCTCATCATCAGAATGCTCAGAGGCTTCAGGAGAGGCGACAACTGCCTGAGTATGACGTGCCTTGGACAGGAAAGCAGGAGCAGGCAAGAACGGACAGATATCAAGTGGTATGTTAAATGCATGAAAGATCATAGGAAGGTACAGAGGATAAACCAGAGCTCGTGGTTTCTTACTACAGTGAATCATCCAGTCCATCATTGTACGTGGAAGATTGAAAGAAATTCCAAAGTGAAGATGATAAAGAGCAGATATTTCAAGATAAGTGATGTCATCATGGGAACCTGTTTTGGGTAGAATGGTGTTAGAAATAATCCAATGAAGATCAGAAAAATAGGGGTTGAGATATTTAGCCGTGAGCTTGCGAGGACGTGTGTATGGAGTACACAAATCATCCTTGAAGCTCTCAAGGGAAATTCCGTCGGGAAAACGGAACGAGCGAGCGTCAACTAGCTTTTCCCAAGAATTGGGCTCTTGAAGATCAAGATATTCGGCTAAGTCAAAGTCATCAAAAGATATATTGATACCTGCAACTCGTGAATAAATATGGAGATCATCAAAGGTCATGTTGCAGTAGAACATTTGGACAGCATGACGATAGATAGCAGAAGTGGTAGTGACAAGCTCATCAAAGCAGAGGTCATGAAATAAAGAATCATATTGAGAGAAGATAGAAAAATTAATAGGATGTCCTGCGAATACCTGACGATTCCGATAGTCACTAAACCAGTTGTTTGAGGCATCTAGTGAAACAAATAATCGGTTGTCATAGGTAGAAGGGTTTCGAGGACGAGGTGGGTTGAACAACGGATGAGGTGGTTGAAGTTGTTCAATGATATGTTCCTTCGTCGGAGGAGTATCCGAAGAGGAAACACTCTCAGTTCGAATTCTCTTTCCACGATTGAACAAGCGAGGAGCCATAAAAACTTGATAGAGTGAAGTATAGAAGACAAGAATGATACCTCAAATGATTAATAAACAGTGGAAGAGAATGACGAGAAACCCTTTTTCCTTGATTTTGAGGAGCAATGGAGCACTCTAGATCAAAAACTAGGGTTAGGGTTTGAAGGAAAGAGTTTGGAGAGGTGAGAAAGGAGGCAATGGTGAAGGAGAGAGAAGGAGTCCCGACATAAAGTAGGGGTTTGTCTTTGGTCGGATGAAATATTAACCATAGGATCTAAATTGATCCAACGGCAGAGCCAGATCCCGACGCTGGAACTAAGGGACCGAACTCGGCCCGAACTCTGTTAGGGGCAGAGTTCGGCCCGAGTTCTGGATCAGTGGTCCAGAACTAAAAGCAGGCTGAAAAGATAGAAACATTGATTAAGTGTTGAACAAAAGAGATTTTGATAATAAAAGATCGATGAAAACAATGAAGTACATAGAGAGGTACACAAAGGTCATAATGAACTTTAGGAAAAATCAATTAGGCAATAATAAATCGGAACAAACCATATAATAAACAAGGAAATATATTGTAATTCAGTATTTTAAATTTGCCATGGGTTAGCTGCAGGGGCCGGATCCCAGCTAGCGGTAGTCCTGAGGACTAGTGCACCGTGTCGCTTAGGCTTTTACGCCTTTTTGTCAGAAGGACCCTTTTGGCTTGTACCAATAATAAATTCGTCATAAAAGAATCAAAATATACTCGATATTTACGCAAGTAAGTCTCAACTTATAACTGCTTCATCCAAAATTTCGAGTTCACGACAAAGAAAATTGAAGCGCTCTTCGGATAATGGCTTAGTAAAGAAATCTGCTAGCTGATGATCAGTGTCAATAAATTCTAAGTTAATCGTGCCATTTTGCTGATGATCACGCAAAAAGTGGTGTCTGATCTCAATGTGTTTAGTGCGTGAGTGGCAGACAGGGTTCTTAGTCAAATTGATGGCACTAGTATTGTCACAGAATATAGGAATATGCATGAAAGATAACTTATAGTCTTCAAGGGTTTGCTTCATCCACAGAATTTGTGCACAACAACGCCCAGCTGCTATGTATTCAGCTTCTGTTGTGGATAGTGCGACAGAGTTCTGCTTCTTGCTAAACCATGAGACTAAAGCCTTTCCTAATAAATGACACGTGCCGCTTGTACTTTTACGGTCGACCTTGCATCCAGCAAAATCAGCATCAGAGTAACCGATGAGGTCAAATGATGTTGACTTGGGATACCATAGGCCCACTGTAACCGTACCCTTAAGGTATCGAAAGATACGCTTAACCGCGGTCATGTGAGATTCCTTAGGATTTGCTTGATATCTAGCACATAGGCAAACACTAAACATGATATCGGGGCGACTAGCAGTTAAATAAAGTAAGCTGCCTATCATACCTCGATACTTACGTTGATCAACGGGTTTGCCGCTCTCATCTGGTTCGAGTTTGGTTGAAGTAGCCATTGGAGTGCTGATTGGTTTGATGTTGTCAAGATCGAACTTCTTCAGCATGTCCTTGGTATACTTCGATTGACAGATGAAAGTTCCATTTGCCAGTTGTTTTACTTGCAGACCAAGAAAGTAGTTGAGCTCTCCCATCATGCTCATCTCAAATTCCGTCTGCATACACTTAGCAAATTCTTGACAAAGAGTTTCATCAGTAGACCCAAAAATAATATCATCAACATAAATCTGAATTAATAAAATGGTGTCTTTAAAAGATTTTATAAACAGTGTAGTGTCAATTTTCCCTTTTGAAAAACCTTTCTCAAGTAAGAAGCTACTTAGCCTTTCATACCAAGCTCTGGGGGCTTGTTTGAGGCCATAAAGTGCTTTCTTTAGCTTGAACACGTGGTCGGGAAATTTGTGATTTTCAAAGCCAGGAGGTTGTTTCACATAAACTTCCTCCTTAATAAAACCATTCAGGAAAGCACTTTTCACATCCATTTGAAATAATTTAAAGTTTTGAAAATTAGCAAAAGCACAAAGCATCCGAATGGATTCTAGTCTAGCAACAGGAGCATACGTCTCATCGTAGTCGATACCTTCCTCTTGGTTGTATCCTTGAGCTACTAGACGAGCTTTGTTACGTGTGACTGAACCATCTTCATTTACTTTGTTTCTAAAAACCCATTTAGTACCAATTATCAAGTGATTAACCGGTCTAGGAACGATTTCCCATACTTGGCTTCTCTCGAATTGGTTGAGTTCTTCTTGCATAGCAGAAATCCAAAATTCATCATTAAAAGCTTCAGAAATGTTTTTAGGCTCTACTTGTGAAATGAATGCAGTGCTAGCAACGGAGTCTCTTAGTGATGATCTAGTAGTTACTCCACGTGAAACTTCTCCTATAACTAAATTTTCTGGATGAGAAGGTTTGAAAGAGAATTTCTTAGGCAAACCCTCCAGAGAATTAGTTTCGGTTGAAGTATTCATTGGAGTAGAAGTTGATGGCTCAACGTCATCATCAAGAGTACTTGCTGCACTGTTGTCTTCATCAAAAGTCACATTTGTTGACTCTTCCACAATAAGTGAGCGTTTATTAAAAACTCTATATCCCTTACTCTTGGCGGCATAACCAAGAAAGATACCATCGTCAGCTTTGGCATCAAATTTGCCTAAGTTGTCTTTGGTGTTAAGGATAAAATATCTACAACCAAAAACTTTAAAATAAGAAACATTGGGGGTTCTCCCAAACCAAAGCTCATAGGGTGTTTTCTTCGTAATGGGACGAATCAGCACCCTATTCAAAATGTGGCATGCTGTACTAACAGCTTCTGCCCAAAAATATTTCGGAAGTGAAAATTTATTCAACATGACTCTGGCCATATCGCCGAGAGTTCTATTCTTCCGCTCCATAACACCATTTTGTTGAGGAGTTCTAGGACAAGAAAATTTATGATCAAAACCATTTGCATTACAAAAACTTTCAAAATCATAATTTACAAATTTGCCTCCATGATCACTTCGGATTCGAGTAATCATGTAGCCTTTTTCGTTTTGAACTTTCTTTACAAAAATTTTGAAAGCAGAAATAGCATCGCTCTTATTAGCGAGAAAGAAAACCCATGTAAATCTCGAAAAATCATCAACAATAACAAATGCATAAAGTTTGCCTCCAAGGCTAGCTATTCTACTAGGACCAAATAAATCCATATGAAGTAGTTGCAAAGGTCTAGTAGTACTTACAGAGTTGATAGAATGAAATGAGGATTTAGTTGCCTTGTTTAGTTCACATTCGACACATACCGTGTCCTTTTTGAACGTGATGTCAAGCAATCCTCTCACTAGCTTCTTGGTAGAAAGCCTGGATATAGCATCCATGTTGGCATGACCAAGACGCTGGTGCCAAAGTAGTCGTTCGTCTTTGTGGACATATAGACATCTACCTGCATTGTTAGTATTTATAGAAAGATAGAAAATGTAGATGTTGTCCTCTCTTTTTCCTTCAAAAGCAATATCTTCTGTTGACCTATCATAGATGTAGCAACTATTTTGTCCAAAGTTAATATCATATCCATGATCAGCAAGATGACTAATGCTGAGCAGGTTATGCTTTAACTCGGTCACTAGGCAGACATCCTTTATTACAGGAGAAGGAGGATGACCAATGATACCATTACCTATAATGTGCCCTTTGAGATTGTTATCGAAGGATACGTATCCTTCTCTCTTCATCGATAGTGATGCAAAAAGATTTGCGTCTCCCGTCATATGTCGCGAGCATCCACTATCGAGAATCCACTTACTTTCAGTTGAGGAGGGAAGGTCCACCTACATCAAGAGTAGATGTGACCTTTGGTACCCGAGTTCTTGAGGGTCCTGAAAAGTTAGTCTTTGGGAACCAAGCATATATCCTTTTATCTACAAGTCTTCTAACTCTGCACTATGGTGAGATGTGTCCATGTAATCCACAATAAGTACAGATAGCATTCTTATTTATACTAGGAGCATGAGAATAATATCTATAAGCAACATGATGAGGATGGACATGATGTGAAGAGTTAGCATGGTGAAGATGATTATGCATGGAATAAGTGGCATGGTGATGGTGTCTATGAGGCATAGAATGATGGTATTGTCTATGATGTGTGACTTGCTGATATTGTCTAGATGGCATGGCAT
Organism: Iris pallida; assembly: GCA_029216955.1. Classification (NCBI taxonomy): domain Eukaryota; kingdom Viridiplantae; phylum Streptophyta; class Magnoliopsida; order Asparagales; family Iridaceae; genus Iris; species Iris pallida. Next base: position 43,055 of record JANAVB010011294.1, read on the forward strand.
GATGATTTTGTCTATATGGTATATGAGGACCTTGTCTATATGGCATTGCATGATGATTTTGTCTATATGGCATGGCATGATGATTTTTATGTGTGGAGTGATGTTGATTGTGTCTTTGTGCATGATGAGTGTGTACTGAGTGAGAATTGTTCTTACGTGCACGTGGTTTGTGAAAGTTTGTGTATATAAATGCATGGTTATGTGCTGCATGAGAATGACGTGGTTGACTAGCATGAGTGGTGTTGTGCCCATGTGATTGGGTTTGAGGTTGAACAACCTGTTTACCCAATTTGGTTTCTAATCTTTTAGAAACAGCTTGCAGTTCATCAACCTTAATATTTAAGCCATAAATCTTAGTCATGGAAATCTTGTGTCTACTCTTTTCTTCAGCAAGCAACGTGTTGAGAGTAGTGATTTCTTGAGTTTGTTGCTCAATACGTGCTTCAGCATCATGTAAGCTTAATTTAAGCTTGGATACTTCATCAGTGTCATTAGTGGGTGATGTGTTTCTAACATTATCAAGAAGTAAAGAAATTCTTTGTATCTCATCTTCTAGACTTTTGATTTTGTCCTTGGCATGTTTATATTTACCGATGACCTTTTTATGATCATCGAGTAAATCAGTGAAAGCATCGCCAAGTTCATCAAAAGAGAAGTCATCCAGAGTTTCGTTAGATACCTTGTTAGAAGTTGCCATCAGGCACACATTTGCTGTATCTTGAGGAGAGTCCTTTTCTTCCTCAGAGTTACTTGCTTCACTTTCATGCCAGATGCCTGTGTTGGCATATTTCTTTGATGAGTTCTTTTTGTATGGCTTCTCATAGCGGTTGCTCTTCTTCAAGAATGGGCAGTCTTTTCGGACATGTCCAGTTTTCTTACAACCGTAACAAGTTGGTTCTTCTTCATCGTCTCCTTGAGATTCCTTCTTCCTTCGATTGAAGCGAAGGAATTTCCTGAAGTTGTGAACCATGAGAGCTTGGTCTTCATCATCCGAATTATCTTCTTCGGTCTCATCATGATTAGCTCTTCGTTGATGAGCTTTGAGTGCGATCTCCTTGGTCTTCGGAGCAGGCTCTTCGAAGTCCTTGAGGTCAAGCTCGTGAGTCATAAGCTTACCCATCAAGGTCTCCATTGACATTGTTGTGAGATCGTTTCCTTCTATGATGGCTGTCACCTTAGGGTTCCAAATCTTTGGTAGCCCTCTGAGCAGCTTACGAATCTTCTCGTGGTTTGAGTACTGCTTTCCAAGCGAGGATAGAGGATTGATGATGTCGAGGAATCTTGTGAACATTTGAGTGATCGTCTCACTTGGCTTCATCTTGAAGGCTTCGTATTCTTGAGTGAGACGGCTTATTTTGGATTCCTTGACCTGTGTGGTTCCTTCATGCGTCACTTCTAGAAGTCTCCATACTTCATGAGCAGTGGTGCATGTAGAGACCCTGTTGAACTCATTCCTGTCTATGGCACAGAATAAAGCATTAATAGCCCTAGCATCTAGACTTGCCTATTTCTTCTCCTCGACAGAATATTTGTCGTGTGGTTTCTCAATGAGGTCACCATCGACAACTATTCTGGCGGGCTTTTTGTAACCGTCAGTGACGACAGTCCACAGGTCAAAGTCTAGAGACTTAAGATAGAAGCTCATCCTTGTTTTCCAATATATGTAGTTAGTCCCATCAAATAGGAGAGGCCTATAAGTGGACTGACCTTCACCATGATTGGAAATCAAGGATTGTGTGGTTGCCATGGATCAGCTCTTTGGATGTTAGTCCTTATAAAGAGAACAGAGCTCTGATACCAATTGAAGAACAGTTTGGCAACTCTAGAGGGGGGTGAATAGAGTTTATATAGAAAAATAGCCAATTAAAAATAACTCTTTCACCAACAATAAATAATCAGAGTAAAGTGCAGAAAATAAATGAAGAGCAGAAGAGCATACGCAAACACAGCGATTTTAACCTGGTTTCCCTCGTGGAGGACTAGTCCAGGCCTGAGAACTCTAGCTCAGGATTAAATCCACTATTTGTGAAATAGTAGTTTACAACCCGTGCCTTTTCTTCAGAAGAGCACGTCAACTTCTAACAGAGGATCACAGTGGCGATTTGCTTGGAATTGTCCAAGCGACTTCTTCGACTCTTGTACAAGAATCCTAACTGAGAGATGCTGAGCACTCGAGACTTAGGAGGCTTGTGGCTAGTAGATGGCAAGGGTATGGCTTATTGAGCTTATAAGAGAGAAGAAAAGAGAAGATTGGATGATTTAAAATGAGAGAATTTATGCCCTATTTATAGTGTTTTTATAGGCAGAATTCGGCCAGAATTCGGGTAGGAAATTTCAAAAATTTGGCCGTTGGACAACTAGCAACCAGCTAACCCTAAAATTAGGGTTCCTGATTTCTAGGGGACAGAGTTCGGCCCGAACTCTGTGTGGAGGCAGAGTTCGGCCCGAACTCTGTCTCCAGAGCACAGAGTGGTTCTAAGGGGACCAGTGGGCAGTTTTTGGTTCAGTGGAGCTCGGGATTTTGGGTAGGTTATAGACTAAGTTCCAAGAGCTCAGCATGACTCAGAGTACACAAGTATAGACTTAATGAAATTATAAAATACAGACTCCAGAACACACTGAGAGCCGGAGACTGAGCTGTCATCTGTCTTGAACTGAATGCAGTCGTCGTGTGTCGTATTGAATTAATACAAATATTATTTAGTCAATGTAGTCAATATTTGGTTGACTGTGACTTTGTGTCAACAATAAATGGATGACTTGATCGAAGAAATCGATACGGATCATATACGAGAAGTTAGCACGATCGGAAGATAGCCTGCATGAAAAGTTAAAATTTGAAGTTACGCAAAACGACTCTTGAGGATTGAAATCGATGTGCTCGATGGTTTGAGTTAGCAAGGAATGATACGAATTGAGGAAATACGTTGGTCGAGGACTTAAGATAGACGAATAAACGATATGTGAATTTGGGTTGAAGAAATTGATATTGTGAACGATTCGAGGAGATTATCCAGTCGGACGATTGCATCATTCGCACGACTCGAAATTCATTGCAAAGGAAGATCGTCAGGTTACGCATATCATCGATGGTATTGAGGCGTATCAAAGATGATATACAATAACTCGGGGGTACTCTGACTCCGTGAATGACGATCGTACAAGTGCTATTATTCGGTTGGATGCAATACTTAGGATTTTGGTTGAGGCGAATGTTGGATGAAAGTGATCGTATCTTGATGATTACGCGGATAACCACAGCGTCAACATTCTTGTCTTGTGCGAGCGCAACTCTAGCCTCGCACATGCGTTGCGTCGGATTTGGGGCGATCGTTTCGCGTGAGCGCTGACATGGTGATTCATGTCACAGGAATGATCGAACTCGGAAAATCAGAATACGGCAACTTTGATTGTCTCGACTTGTCGGTTTGATGCGAAGGCAAATTCGAGGATTTAAAGGACTTGTGATTGACGATTGAGTAAAACTTGAGGATTGAGTAGGTCCAATCCGCACATCGAGAATAAACGAGTCTAGACATGAAACAAGAGTTACGCCCCGATGAGAATGATTATTCCGCGGGAGCGTTGCATGGTGATTCATGAACCACCGTGGATGATCGGACTCGCGTGAGATCGGAGCATGGCATATTGTTAAGTCAGACGACCTTGTGATCGATTACGTAAATTGGAATAGATGATTTCGAAAACATGAAATGTGAATTATGGTCTAGAGATGAATTATGTTATAGCGTGCTTGATTCGTGAATGAATGATACGCAAACTAATGTCGAACGTGTTCGAAGAGATAGACGATGCGAAACGGCTTGATGAGCGAACGATATTGATATGACATAAAATTGGTTAAAACGTGAATTATCGTATGATGGCTTTACCGATACAACTCGTACCCCGTGCGACGAATATGGGGATGTGCGTAGGAAATTGATGCTCGATGTTTAGAAATCAGAGTGATGCGAGCTTGGGTAGAAAACCCCGTACCATCGATTTGGTTTGACCTTAGGATGGGGTCAGTGTTGATATCGTTGTTTGGGAACTATAATTCCAGTGCTGACGAAAGACATAGCCTAGCGGTTCGGAAGATGTTCGAGCGCGAAGCGATAGGAGTTACGGAGGTACCACTCGCGAGTCTCGGCTGACATGCACGTATATCAGGGACGCCCGAATATGTGCACGATCCGACTCGAGTGGTGATGGCAGATTCTCTATCACGAGGCTTGGCTAAAATGCATGTATTTTGGGGACGCCTGGAATATGTGCACGATCCAACTAAGTGATACGTTGAATCAAGTGAGACTTGAGGAACGGAAAAGTGTCGAGGATTTTGAGATCGTAAGTTTCGAGGGAATGTTGATGGTAATACGATCATTGATTTGAGACGAGTTCGAATGTTGGTTGATCAGTTGGTGTACCTTACTACTAAGTTAGCGATAAGTGCGAGCGTGGCTCGGAATCGAACAAACGCGTAGGCAAAGTGTGTACGATAGTCCCGCGTCTGGACACGATTAAGTCTTGGCCATAGAAATTGTAGGATGGTTTGCTTTCAGGAAAGTCTCGGGGATGAGACTTGTTCTGAGTGGTGTATATTGTAGTGCCCCGTCCCACGAAGTCAATCGGAGGAATCGAAACGCCGACGACGTTCGGACTTGGCCTTACAACGGCGACTCGAAGACATCGCTCAGGTGGGGTAGTTTCGGTGAACTTGCCTCATCTTTGCCTTCACATAATAAATCGTGTTTTGAACTTGCACAAGTAGGCTTAATAATAAAAGCTACAAACGCACATAGCTAAGGGAATGATCCCGATCCGTCGAAATATCTTAGAACATGGAAAATGGTCCGACGGTCTCAATAGAAGTCGGCTCAGCGTGCTTTTAAAACGACACTCGATCCTTCGTCCCGCGGCTTGGGAGAGGGAAAAGTTGGTATTCGACACAAACGATAAGTTATTCTAAGTCATAGGCGTCGCCCGCATAAATGCTCGATAAAGCATGCACGTTTCCACTGTGCAAGGCTTGGCATAGCCTTGGCTCGTCCCTCGGGTTAAGTTGTAGGCTTGAGTAGGTTAGGCAAAGTTATGCCGATCGACCTAAGTTATTCCAAGTGCCGTCCCGCTCTTTCTGCGGTTGTCAAGTTAAATAGTCCCACGATCTCACGGGCCATCATATAACGTATGACTTGGGTGATAGCGTCACTTAAGACGTAATTCAGTTAAAGGTACGAGCCACGGTTGGCATGATGTAAAGTTAGCTACGGTCCATGGCACTTATGGAACATGTTTTGTTCAAGTTAAGTTGGAGGGCTACGTAGAAGTCGTTCCCTCGAGTTCAAAGAAGTTCGAGGCGGTCCCTCGGTTGGGAGCCTCGCGTCCTGTCCATGTTACGGTGTTTCGAGGCAGTCCCTCGGTTGGGAGTCTCGCGTTCCTATCCACGTTAAGTATTCGAGGCGGTCCCTCGGTTGGGAGTCTCCTGTTCCTATCCACGTTAAGAAGTTCAAGGCGGTCCCTCAGTTGGGAGTCTCGCGGTCCCGAGGCACGTTATGCCAAGTGTGATTCAAGCACGAGTTGCTAAGTATAGTTCTGGTCGTACCAACAAGTAGGCCATGCATTTACGTGAGTCTAGATGTCTCGTAGGTGCGTGGTCATTGGACACCTTGTCGACAAGGATTTTTGCCTAGACTGGTTGTACGCCGGGGCACCGGGCCTAGTCGTCCTAGGAGGTAGACGTTATAGCAGCACATGCTTTTATTGCGTGGGTAGTCGGGGGCTTTCAACGGGGCTCGCTACCTGCGCTGAAGGACCCGCCGCCTATCCGAGCTATGTCTACGATGGCTTGTCGTGCCAGTGGCCTTTCATATAAATAATTGGCGTGCTAAGCGGCGAATCCGCATGCACGGTGTCGGTCATAACAAAGGAAGTGTAAGCACGGTATGCGTTGAATGGTGAAATATGTGCTCGATTGCACCCAAAGTATTATAAAGTCTATGATTCGGCTATACGTAAAGACACGTGCTTCGGCACGAGATATGGCGTCGTACTTGAGCTCTCAACACCGGTTCCACAAGTTTGGTTAGTCGTTGCGCGTTAAGTCGAGAAGGGCCGTAAGGTGAGTTTGGATAAGTTAGGTTACGCTACGAGGCACGGCCTCGATATTTGAGGCACGGGCAAGTATTGTCACGACCTAGTCGTTACGTCCAAGAGTATGGTACAAAAGACAAGTATGAGTCGGTACGTTGACAATGCAAACACGAGAAAGGTCTAGAGGCAAAGTATGGGTATGTTATTAGTGCAAGGCACGGAGATGGTCTAAAGACACTGAATAGGCCGAGCGTCGGTCCTAAAATTGATCCTAAGGCAAGACAAGAAAGACAATCGTAAAAGGGGCTTGTATTGCACAAAGTAAAATAAATGTGTCGATTTTGTATGGGTGGGCGAGGAGCTCACTCCACCAGTACAGTTGAGTACTGACACCCACACAGTTTCCATGTGCAGGCACAGGTTGAAGCTCGTGGCACGGAGCTCGCTTGGATGCGTCGAGGCACGGAGTTCCTTGGCGTTTCGAAGCGTGCGGCCGCATGGATCGAAGACTTATACGGGACATAATGTATGGACATCGCCTTCCGAATCTTTCGCTGGATCGACAAATATGTATCGAGAGATGAGAGAGAGAGCAGAGTGAATTGTAATATGAGACGAGTGTATTTGTGTGATTGTAATCTTGGCCTTGTGCCCCCAATGTAACCGTTGTTTCAATATCAATAAAAGAGCTTCTTTGAATAACTTGTGTTTGTTCTAAATTTTTGCTGCGTATTCAATGTCTCTGCTTGGGACTTCTGTGCGACGACCCCATCGCAGCCGCTGTAATCGGCCGTTATGGAACCCGCCTTGCACGAGCGCAATCTAGGCTCGTGCAGTATCACGCCTTAGCGAGGACGATCGCTCCTACGGGAGCGGGACGTGATAATGTATCTTCCGAATATGGACAGAGATTATCCTTTGTCAGCATTCGTCTATGCTACCCACCCTCGACAAATACTGCGAAATTTGACTCCCAGCAATCATGGAAGACCGGGTAGAATTGTTTTCAAGAGAGAGCTTGCCAATGATATGGGATATTTTGCTAGTGTTCCTAATGGCGGTGTTACTTCTATTTTTGGCCTCATGCCAGGATCTAATCCTAGTGAAGATTCGGGTTTAATACAACCAGTACAGACCCAGATGTTCGTAAACAAATTTATGAGGGCTGCTGTATTATATCCCCAATCAAACCCCAGACTGCCGGGATGGTTGACTCCATTCAACCAGAACTGGATCTAGATAAGTATTTGGATGATGAAGAACTTTGAGACAGAGCTGAAAGACATTGGCTTGTATGAAGCGGTAGCTTCCACCAGTCAGGGTATTCCCTCGAACGGAAACTTATTTCTGGCCTTGATGGAGATATATATAAGTTCAACTGGGACTTTTGCTACCCCGAAAGGCGAAATGGGTCTTGCTCTTCATGAGATGCAGTTTGTCTCGAAGTTGCCAATGGGGGAAGCCCCTTATGAAGAATACGTTCCCTCCAATAGGGAACTTACTGAAATTAGAGAAGCTAACCCTCAGTTGATTGAGGTATACGAAGAATTGATGTGTCACTACATGATTTATACTACAATGCATGAAAGTACATCCCATTTGGCGTACATCAACAAGTGGACGACTTATCTCTTCTTCCATAAGGATAAGATATCCAAGGAAGACAAAGAAAGGTTTCAGGAAAATAAAGCTCCGGTAATCAACATAGATTCAACAATCCCCTCTAACAAAATTCGGGATATGATGATTACGTACAAATTCCCGAATAAATATCTGTCTACAAAGACTGGGGAATTCCCTGCCGGAACTGAAGCCTTGAGCTTCCTTAGATATGGTAGTTAGAAAATCTCTAGGAGAGCTTTGCTGGCAGGCTTTCTTTCTTTATGGCTGAGAAGATGGGTTGTGCCGGGTATTGGTACTTTTGACAGAATCCACCGTAGCGTACTATGGCCAGCAGTACGTTTGGTTTTTAAAGTCAGGATTAACCTGCTATCGGCCATGGTGTGCCGAGTAAATGCAGGTTTAAGGACTTTCGGTGAGGAGATAATCAACAATGCTCCTCATCGGAACGTTTTCCCCAGGGTAGAAATGCCCTATACTTATTTGATGGGCTGGTTGTTGCACCACAACTGTAACCTGTTGCCACCGGGCCCGGGAGATAATGAGGAGGTCTTCCTCCAAAAATTTAGCAAAGCTATATGGACAGCTACAACTGTGGCGGATACCCGGGCAGTTCTGAACTATTTTTATGGTTGGAACTTCTTCTGTACCTGACCGCAAGTTCCAGCAGATTGCTTAGGCATTCAGTTTGAAGATGAAGTCGAAGGAAGAGTTGTATTGCCACGATCAGTCTTTAGATGGCTTCAGTGCATCAGACCCTCTCACCTGATGTACAGAAATAAGGATAATTGTGCGTTTGAACCATATCTACCCAGTAGGTTCGTTCGCCAATTTGGGTACGACCAACTTTATGTTGGTAACCCCTCAACTAGTTTCCGTCACTATGGGAAACTACTTGACGGAGCTAGGGGTTGGAGATATTTCAGTATTGCTCGGACTGGTGCTAAATTTAGAGTCTTGACCGCCACCAGTACTACAGAGCTACATATACTTCATACGTATGCTCACTTTTATGCTTCAATTTGTTCTTTCACCCACGGCTATAATATGAGAGGTAGTCTAAGGTGGCATAAAGAAGGAAATATTGAGGAGCCGGTCAGGATACCAGCAGACATCCCTAACGATACTGTCATTCCAGATCCCTTTCTGGAGGTTATCTCTACAGGAGTTGGGGAACCAGCTGCAGAACCTATCGTCATTGGCAAAGGCCGAAAAAGAAAACAAAGTGCAGCCGTTACATCTCCAACAAAAACTTCGAAAAAGAAGAAGAAGTCTACCACTAAAGGGCCTTCCAAACCAAGAGCCCTCACTCCAGAAGATGATACCTTGGTTGAAGAGGATCATTTTATCGGTTCTTCTCCAGTCCATCCAGGAGAGGGATCTTCAGCCCCTCCACCAGTAGTAACACGAAAAGCTGTAACACTTTTGTCTCCTGGACGCCTTAGCTCCTCGCTCCATTTATCTTTGCCAACCAAGGCACAAGTTACGGGGGGTGCCACTACTGTATTCACAGTTGATCAAGACCGTATTCTATCAGACGAGCCGGCTCTTGACTTCGAAGATGATGACTGGGATGGTGATTATGATTCATATCTTGAAAAAAATGCATATATTCCAAGTATTATAAAAAACCTATACGGAATTATATATCATGATTTTGCATATTAACTTATTTTGTTTATTTTGTATATATCATCATTGCACCAAAGCCTGTGGCTCCTCCTCCTCAAGAAGAAGATATCTATGAAGAAAATGAGGAATCTGGGGAGGAAACTTCTTCTTCAGAAGACGAAGACGCCGAAGAGGGGGAGTACAAAAATCTGAGATAGAGCCTCAAGAAGAACATCCTCCATCATTTGAGGCACAACAAGCACAACCTGAAATGTCCTCTCCTGCTGAGGACCAACACCAAGAAGAGACTACAGTAGACCTCACTGTAGGTGATGATGGAGCTGCTGGAGGAGAACCAGATTTGAATAAAGAATCAGCTGTAGAAAATTTTACCACAACTGAAGCAGTGGAAAATCCTGCGGAGCAAACAATTGAAGAAGATGCTGAAAGCATACTTGAACCACCAACTGAAACTGGGGAAGTTGTAATAACATCTTCTACTGTTTCTACTGATCCAGTACCAGTTTCTGATAAGCCAATGCCAGAACCTGAATTAGCTCCCGCAATTGTCACCACATCCACCAACATTACCGCCGCCAGAACTCCAGAAACGGCTGGAGTAACAAATATTGAAGACCTTGCTCCTGAAGCTCTTGGGAACCAATTAGTTATAGTAGCAGTGACAACAACATCTCCATCTCAGCCTGTTGTTACACCAATGGTATCTGTAGATGTTGGAGATACAATCCCTGAAGCTTCTAGGGATCAATTGGCTATGACAGTAGTAACAACAACAACTTCATCTCATCCTGCTATTGCACCAACAACATCTGCTCCAGGTCTCCAAAGAAGAGATCTATTAGATATTACTGCCACATCAAGCTCCAGCACAAAAATGAATCTCCTAGTTGAGATTCATACTGAAACCTTTTATAAAACTCCGGTAACCCTGATAAAAATGGTCCTGAATAAGGGCCTCAGTTATAAGATTTTGAAGGCGGCAATGGCTTTGACCATCAAGAATGTTGCTATGTTCAATGATGCTGAGAGAGCTGCAACATTGGAGAAAGTTGTGGAGGGCCTTGAACAGCCGATCAGAGAATATCTTAAGCTGTCAAGTGAGACTGTTGAAAGTCTCATCCAGGAGGAATATGACGTATTAACGGCTGATTATCTTGCTCGGGAGACCACATATAACGAAGCTCTCCATGAACATAGTCTGAAGGTTGCCAAAGAGAAAGCCTTTTTGGCTGCAATAAAGCCCGTACTACATAGTCACAGAATAGCTTATGATGCTTTGAACATAGATATTCAGAATAAAAATGATAAAATCCATAAAATCGAGGCAGAGTTAGCTTGCTTGAAGGCTGAGAGGGAAAAGATGATCGACGCTCGAAATCTGTACCTTACCCAAAGCTTCATTTTAGAAGAACAAGCCTTTGGGGGTGAATCAACCATCAGAACCCTTGATGAAGCAAATGATAATCTGATAATCACCTTCGCTGAACTTTCTTGTATTTGCACCCCTGAAGCTCGACGTGCTGAGGCTACCAAGAAAGTTATGAGCTCTCGTGGCAAGCGGCTAGAAGAACTACAGAAGTTACTTCAAGATGTTTCTGCTCCACCTTAAAAGAGCTCATTGTCATTTTTATTTTATCCATTTTGTAATGTTTCCACAAGAAGTGAATGAAATATATATTTTGTGATCCTATCGTTTATTTGGAATTTAAACAATAGGTGTTAGATAGAAAATACTTATCAGTGGTTATATGAACATGACAAGTCTTCTAAACTTAATACATTATATCTATCCAGAGGTAATATGGACATGATAGATAATAAAATCTTATTTTCTATTTTAGAGTATACAATACTATCAGAGGTAATATGAACATGACAGCATGTAAGAACTCAAAGAAAAGTAGATTAATATCTATACAGAGGTCAAATGGACATGATAGATAAGAAAAGCAATTAGATTTAACATTTATCCAGAGGTCTTGAGAACATGATAAATAATAAATCCAACTTTATATACCAACTGGTAAGATAGAAGATAAGTAATCAGCTTAACCAAACCTTGGTAGCTGAGGATTAAGAAGACATATATCATTGAGAATATATGCCAATATTGATGAAAGAATGAATGAACCAACATATCTTTCAGGAAAAGAAAAAGATCAATTCAATTCCACAATTAAATGAATAAATCCTGACGGAAAGTTGAAGATATCATCGAGACACGCCCCGCTGAGCTAATTGTGTCGGGCCCAAGGATCAATTTGAACCATGTAAGATGAAAACACTTGCTCAGATTCATCACAATAACCTCCTTTAACATATGAGGGGTAAGATGTATCAGATTCGATAAAATGGATTTCTTCTGAATCTGTTGATTGCGAAGAACTAGAAGAGAATTCTTCTTGTATATCGTCATTAAATATGTAGGACGGACCATATCCCAATCCATGACGAGTCTTCTGGTAAAACAGATCACCACATAATGGTATTCGTCTACCCTTGCCTTGATTGAGACCTTGCATAGTCTTCAAATCGTATCCCATATTCTGGATAATCTTGATAGATTGATGACTATATTTGTCAATTCGGATTCTTCCTTTATCTTTATCTTTCAGATCATCTGTTTGACCAACAGGGATATTTCTAGCCAGGCCAAACACAATTTGGTGCTTGTTTTTCTTATCAGACAGAACCACGAAATAAGATTCTTCGTGACGTCTATAAGTTACACAAGCTTGCGATGGAGCAACTACAGGAAGAAGATAGGGAGAAGATGTTAAGAACTTTTGAGCATAAGGTCCAACATCGACATGAAGAGAAAAGGAATTTTCCTTATGAACAATGTATAATATTTCCTCTGGTTCTATGTCGTCTTTATATTGATGACTTTGATTATCAGAAGATAAAGTCATTCTTTCAATAAACTTGACAGCCATATACTCGAAAAGGAAATCTTCATTGATATCAAAAAGTACAGAATGATCAATATTTATATCATTTACAATCTGATTGCTACGCTTCGGATTAATCACTAGTGGACCATTATCCGTTTTTTGCGTAGATTTGCCAAGATTGACAATCAATGGCGGTCCTGGATCATTCGTACAAGAAGTACGCCCTTTGACCTTGATCATAAAAGGTTGAACTTGGCTCTTAGCAGGAACATTTACTGATTCCTCAGATGGAGCTTGAGTTCTTCCTTTAACCTTGATTATCAAAGGTTGATCATCGACAGGTTGGGATTGGATTCGTCCCTTGACTATGATCTTCAAAGGTTGCTCTTCTGGTAGGTCATCATTAATAGACTGATCTTCAGTAGATGATTGATCTTTAGCTATGTCTGATATCTCTTTCACATGCTCCTGTTTATAAAGCCTTGAATCAAAAAAATAGGCTTCGACACCCTTGAAAGGATTGATATCAGCAAACTCAGTCTTCACAACTCCTTGGGAATCCACATACTTGAAGCATTGGTGGAGAGTTGAAGGTACGATATTATGTTCATGAATCCATGGACTCCCCAGAAGAATATTGTAGGATACGTCTGAGTTGATAACATAGAAAGTTACCATAGTTAGAAGATCACCAATCTGAATCTGCAGACGAATCTTCCCCAGTAGTTTACTCTTGCCAGAGTTAAAACCAATTATCGTAGTACTAGTGTAAGTCAGATCACTAGTAGAAATCCTCAGGGGTCTTAGCGTACTCTGAAGAATTATGCTAATTGAGGACCCAGGATCAATGTATATCCTGTCAATTTCAGTGGATCCAATATATCCAGTGTAGCACAGAGGCCTGTCATGTTTGTTATGCTTCAACAGCATGTCTTCTTGTGTAAAGGTGATGTTGGAAATTGCTTCCATCATGCTATGACATTACGGACACGACACTGGAGAATTATCAGGACTCTTGAGTTGAGCCAAGCATGAATCTGCTGGAAGTAAAGCTTCACTCAAAGTCTCCCTGCTTTCTCTAGAAAGACGAAGCAGCTCAAATATAGATAGTCTAGCCGGAGTATTGGCTAACTGAGCTAGAATATCAAATTTGTCACTACCCCCTGACTGGAAGTAGACTTCAATGGAACGTCAAAACGTACTGCTTTCTGTTTCCCCTTTTCAACCACAGATGGTTTAGCAGGAACAGGAGAAGGTTGAGCTGGTAGTGTTTCCACTACGTCTTCTACTTCTTTGGAAGATCCCTCATAATCTTTGTGGTACTCTTTCCCAGATCTTGTACCAGCAAAAGTTTCTTCTTCGGACTCAGGAGAAGGAAGTACCATATTACAGGATTTAGTCTTCCCTCCTTTAGTCTTATTCTTGTAAGAATTGTTATGAGGAACTTCAAAACCCAATCCAATAGTAGAATCTTGATTTTGAATTTGTAAGGGGAGTTGTATTCCTTTATCATAATTCAAACCTTCTGCCTTCTAAAAATCATAACCCATCTTCTTCATGAGAAGGATTGATTGCTGACTGTATAAATGAATAGACAGTAGACTTTCAACAGGTAGTTCCACAGAGGAAGAAGAAGAGATCTCTGTAACTACAAGAGAGAGATTCGGGATACGAGGAAAAATCCCTGTAGGAGCTTTTTCATAAGCAGCAAAGACTTGTTGTGCCCTGTATAAGGGAACACTATTCATGGCTAGCTACTGTTGATGAGTAAGCTTGAGCTTAGTAGGAGGAGCTAGACTTGGGGGACATATGTTCAATCCTCTCAGTCTATTTTCCAAAGGAAGGCCATCCCATAGATGATTCAAATCATCAGGATCTGAGATAACATGAGAAACCATGTTGCAGGTTTTGACTTTTTTACCTTTTTTAGATTTAGAAGTTTTACCTTCATTTTCTAACTCAGGTACTAAGTCAAGATGTACCCACATAATTTCACCATTTTTTAAGGTGAGAGGCAGCAATCCTTCATTTTCTTCTCTAGGAGGCAGGATATTCACAATCTTCATCGTCGCCTTCGGGATTGGGATAATTCCATCTGGGACTTGCTATAGAGGAAAATCTCCAAATTGAAGAGAAACCATATTGGTTGTAACCGTATGGTCATCATTGGTTAAAGCGATAGCACCGCCATTTATCAGCTCTTGGATTTTCTTCTTCAAGACATAGCAAGCACTGGTAGGATGATTAATGTATCTATAATAGATACAATATTTGGGATTGTCAGTCATATTCACCTCATTAGGCCTCTTTGGCTCCAGAATCTAGAGTTTGCCACTCTTCACCAGACATTGGAATATCCCTGGGATATCACTTTCATCAAAAGAGTATTCTTCTTTTGGCCTGGAAGATTTCTGATTATTCGGCATCGTTTTATTCTTGGAAAGATTGACCATGAGGGTATCTTTTCCTTTCACATTACGATTACCAGAATTATTACCAGGATTACTTTTCTTTCCTCTATCTTCTGAGGCAAAAATCATCCCATGTTCACGAGCCAACCTACCATTGGTCTCGGCAGAAACTTCTGCTATGATAAACGAAGCCCAATCTGTAAATTGGAAATCCGTGAAGACAATGATAGATGGTCGCAGATTCATCTTGCATGTATCAATTAGTGCTGAATCTGGCATACTAGGAGGCATCTTTAGAGTAGCCTGTCGGAAATGTTCGATGAACGTCTGAGTATCTTCTTTCTCCTTTTGTTTGATTTCTATTAAGGAGGAAATGTTCATGTCCATACCTCCTTCATAGAAATAGGAGAGAAACATTGCCTTAAATTCATCAAAAGACGAAATACAATTGTCGGGTAAACTACGATACCAGTCGTAAGCTGAACCCGTCAGACACCCAATGAACACTCGAGTAAGAAGAGCATCATTTTTCTGCAGATGCACAGTCATAATATCAAAATAATTGATATACTGACTAGGAGAAGCCTTTCCATCAAACAATACCATAGATTGTGGCTTGAATTTTGGTAGAAAGGGTACATCATTCCAATGAGGAGGATAAGGTTGCTTAATCCCTAACCTCTGGAGCTGATCCTTGTCCTTCAAAACCTCAAACTGTGCTTTGAACTCACGCACTGCTTGAATGGCTTCACTAGTCTGTGGAAGCACATTTGATTGAATGGTTGTTAGATGTACCATGATCCCCACCGGAGATGGTACATCTTCTGGCATAATAGGATCTGGAGATGTAGAATTTTGATTAACAGCAAGCTCTTGAATATTCAAAGGTATATCAGCCCCTTGACTATCTTGAGTTGGTGCTGCTACTGGTACTGGGGTTATTACTGTCGGCTGAGCAGTTTGCTGATTCAATATTATCTGATGCATGTTTTGTACCATGTTAAGCATGTCTTTCAGTGATTGCTCAACGGCAGTGAGATATTGTTCTGTATTAGCAGATGACGTCTCTGGTTCATCTCCAATAGCGTAGGATTCAACCTCTCTTGAAGATATAGAAGGATTAGTATCGAAGTATGAATCGACACTATCAGTTTCGGACTCAAAAGATTGAGTACCCCCAGCTTCTGAATCAGAAGTCTGTAATTGTCTTTGTCTTCTTGATCGAATGTTCTGATATACTCCCTCAAAGGAATCAAGAAGTCTGTTGAACTGTTGTTGACCTAGAGTTTGGGACATATTCCTTCTTGGGCGTCGTCCTCTGTTAGTATGAGATGCCATGTTGACTGACACATATGATGGCTCATGTTCTTGGTCATCAACTTGTTGTTGAGGCACATTAAAACTCAATCGATCAAAAACTGACCGTTTTGAAGCTGAACAACAACAGTTGATTACAACCTAGTGATATTTACAATGGTGTTTTTCTTGGGGGAATGTCACCGGAGATTGTCTGTTCTTACGCTTTTGCATTAGTAATTCACGTAAATCAGAAGAAGTAGAGGGAGTAGTCTTCTTTATTACATTTGGGGTAGAGAAACGTTTAGTCCCTTGTGTATAAAGAAGATTACTGGCTGCATTCGCAGAACCAAACTGTACATTTTTACGCGTTTGGAGTTGTGTGCATAAATCTTGAGATTTTTGAGCACGAAGGACTCCATTTTCATTGCGTGTAATTTGTAGGTTTGGTACTTTGCGTAGAGCAGTATAAGAAGGTTGTTGGTGTAGAACTGAAGCTTTACCAACAACATTTTTATATTGTACGTGTTTAGGTACATTCACATTATATGTGAAAATATCGTTGCGAATTTTATCTACACTGTCAAAGACAGGAGACTTACCTTTACGCGTAGGGCATAAAAATTGATTATCTACCACGTCACAGACGGGAGATTTTCCTTTACGCGAAGAGCGTAACTTATGTGTGTCTACCACGTCACAGACGGGAGACTTATCCTTACACTCAGAAGCACAAGCGTTAGAGTCTGCCTCATTACAAATGGGAGACTCGTTCTTATGTACTGAGCGTAAAATTTGGTTTTTACCCACTGGGCGTAAAACATCATTTTTACGCACCGGACGTAAAACTTGGTTCTTACGCAGTGGGCGTAAAACCTGATTATCTTCACCGTCATAGACGGGAGATAAATTGTCACACTTAGAGTGCAACGTTGAAGTAAGGACTGCCTCGTTACAAACGGGAGCCCCTACGACAGGAGTGGGAAGAATTCCCTTGCCATCAGCAGCAACAGAGAGATCAGAAGCTATTTTGGATTTAGGAATCCAAACTTTTCGTGCTTTGCGAGATTTTTGAACATTGGAGTAGCGAAAACCACCCCCAGTTCGGAGCATCCCTTCATAAGCAGTCTGGTCGAAGTGTACAACCAGAGTCTTCTTTGTCGATCCAATCGACACATCATCGTATTGAGCAATTGCCTCCTCGTCAGAGGAGAAGGTCGTCTCCAGCAGAGTCGCCATTTTGTTTCACTTAACAAAATGTCAGGAAAATTGGCTTTTGAAAATAAAACGAGAAAAAGTACAAGAAGTACAAATTTGATTCTGGGAAAGTATTGCTATGGAAGTCTGATTTGTAAATGATCACTTTGTTCCTTGGACCATATGATGATGATGAAGATCACTGCTTGAAGATGAACAGTTGGAAGAACTAAGTCACCAGAAAGGTATCGACGCACTTGGGCACTGATGGCGAGGCCGAATGCTTTCCTGCTTTGTTTCACTCTGTTCTGAAAGAAAGGTTGAAGAAGAATGCTCTGGAGAATCAAAGTCTCTGAGTTCTAATCTCTCTGTTTTCTCTCCTCCTGTCACTCTCTGTGTGTCCCCCTGTGTGTGAGAAAAATAAGTCTATTTATAGACTTGGGCTCTTGTACGTAAAAACTCAGCAAAAGTTCCGTCTTTACGCTAACAACTTCCACCCACGACCAAAGTCATCCTCTGCATACGTTGACACGTGTCCCATCATTTTAGTAAGAATAGGATGCACGTACACACGTTCTTCGAAATATGTGGCATGAAAGCCATGTTGGCAAACCACGTTCCAAGTTGGTCAGAAAGAATAGGGCGTAAAAACAGCCCCAATATACTCTGAGCGTAAAGCAGTAGACTAGGCGTAAAATAGCCCTGACATGGACTTCCCGCGTAAAGTGGTTATTAAATAACCTTGAGCGTAAAATAGCCCAAATAAACTTTACGCACACGTCGACCTTTGAGCGTAAAAACTCATATAGTCTCCATGCGTAAAAGAAGTCACCCTGTGAGCGTAAAGTAGCTCAGTCCACATACTAAACGACAACATTGGTCTCTGTGTAAAACAAATCCCTTCGAATTCTGTGGTATATGCCATCATTAATATCTTCATGTCAGACTTTGCATTAAATGCAAGACTTGACAACTTTTGTCTAGCGTAAAAGTGGTTAGCCTGTCTTAGGCGTAAAACCATTGGATTGGACCCGAGTGTAAAATGATTAGCCTGCTTTAGGCGTAAAGTGCTTAGCCTCTTCTTGGCGTAAAATAGATCATTTTGAGTGGAATGATCCATCTCTTTGACTCATTCTATGAAGCATTTTTACGCTCCTACAACTACTACAAACCAGCAGTCAATCCTAGGTCACATAATCCTAGATATCTCAGTCTCAGACAAGAAGTAACGTACAAGAATATGATCATCATGCATATAAGACAGTAAAGCGTCCCAAACTATAATATATAGATGATCATAAAGCTAGTAATACAAAATAAAAAACTAGCAAAACTGAGTAATACATGATCAGCTATAGCTGCAGTCTAGAAATATACCATATGTCTAAGCCCGTAGGCTAAAAGTCAAGTCCAAAACACGAGCTAAACACGTGCTCAGTGGCTAAACGCCTCAAAAGAATATGTACATGAAAGAGTGGGTAAGAGAAAGAACACCCACTCAAGCTCCCTGGTGCTCCAGATGGTCACCATCGAGTGGAAGGTCCGGAAGATCCTCGGGTTCCTTGACTAAATCTGGTCAATAGAAAACCAGTGGGGTCAGAACCCCAATAGCAAGTACCACAAAGAAAGCCAAACTATGAACTAAAACTAGTATTCAATTCATAATATCTCTAAGATAGAATAGTAATGAGACTAGAATAATAATATGGTACCACAGTGTATACAAAAGGAAACTGGAACATGGAAGGAATTAGGAAGTGGATATTTAGAATAAACGGGAAGCTAAGTACTGCAAATAAGATAAACTAGAGCAAGACTAGACTAGACAGGAATGGACTCCATCCATCAATCATGGCCAAGCAATGAGTACGGCTTAATACTTTAGCTAACTAGGATTGTCATAATCCTAGTTACTAAGATATGCAAGTTTGAGAAATCCGATTCCAGTTACCTGCCCTGCAGACTACCCGATTGATCCAAGTCAAAAGAAAATAAGTATAGCAGACACACTACAGTAAGATACATGTGTCCTAAAGAGGTGCTCCACTCGACGATGTTCTGGAAGAGTGCTCATCATGACAAATAGCTCCAAATCCCATGTATATATATGTATAAGACCGGAAACACGGGGTGCAGGTAACCAAAAAAATCTTACCTCCCAATGATCTAGATAATCAAACTAGTTGTATAATTAGTAACATTTTCATTTAGGATACTGGGTGTAGCATTCCACAGAATCCATCATATACATGAGACATGCGAACTAGACAAGACAAGCAAGATTGTGCACCACGGTAAGCCACAACAACACACGACAATATCAAGACAAGAGTGTGCTACGACGAGCCACTATCAAGGAGCTAGACATGTACTAGAATTATGAGTGCACCCTGACATGCCACTATCAAGCAAGCTAGGAAAAGACATATACAAGAGTGCACCACGATGGGTCACTATCATGTAAATATTGGCCATGGCATAGATTATAAGGTACAACAAATCTGGGAGGACATAGCAATACATAGTGAGTATCGAAGAACACATGAACATAAGCTAGTGTCAAGTGTATATAGGGTGTACAATCATTCTCTAACTATATAAGATCATCTAATCATGCTAAGAATTTATTATAGCTAAAGAAAATATCAAGTTATTAAGTTGGGGTCGTCTCAAATTGGCCAAGTATAGAAAACCTACAAAGAAGATCAAAGACATTTCATGGGTGATTTGCTTATGAACTCTAATTAAAGTGAGACATGAAGATTCTTGAAGCCAGAACAAAGGACCTACAACGTTCATGTTTTGAGTTTTTTTTTAAGATTTTGGCCATAAAATAGATAAAACGGGCAAAAACAGCCATCTGCGCGTGGCACACTGCGCGGGCAGGAAAAATTACCCATGGCTCACAGAAGAACTGTATACGACGCGCAGGAACACTACCCATGGTGCACACAGAAAAAATTGCCCAC
The DNA here is from genome assembly GCA_029216955.1 of Iris pallida. Lineage (NCBI taxonomy): Eukaryota > Viridiplantae > Streptophyta > Magnoliopsida > Asparagales > Iridaceae > Iris > Iris pallida. Next base: position 63,167 of record JANAVB010011294.1, read on the forward strand.
GGCGCAGAGCGCGCAAGCACGACACACAAGCGCACGGCAAGCAAATCGCACCGCTGTGTGACAAGCGAAACGCACTGCACGTGCAGGCAAAATTGCCCACGATGTGCGGAGTGCAAGCACAGCGCACAGGCGCACGACACGGTTCATCGTTCCCGTAGCATCGAAGGTGTGGGGAACCCATAAACACGAAAAATAGCATAACTTTTTCATACGAAGTCGAAATCAAGCGGTTCAAAAGAAAAATTGGGAAGAACGAAATTCCTCACAACATGAAACTATTAGATTTCGAAAATAACAAACTTATGGATCAGGATCAAAACCACGAAAATAAAAAGTCTTAAAACTTAAATCTACAAACATGTAACCATCAAAATCAAAAACTTCAAGCTCTGAAGAGACATAGAATCATGCAAGGATGGAATAGAACAAATAAAATTGTCAGCAAAATATTGTTCAAGATTTGGCAAGATGTACTTACCTAATAAAGCTCCAAGCCTATACTTCAAATCCACCACTAAGAGGGGTACGAAACTATACTCTAGGCCTCAAGGCCAAGTTTTTCTATGCTCTTGAGGATGAGGAATAAAAGTGAAGAGGGAAGGAAGAAAGAGTGAAAAGAGGAAGGAGAGAGAAAGTAGAAGGGTTATATAGAAGGGAGAATTAATCTTAACCGTTGGATGGTGATCCATGTCAAAATCAAAGTCAATCATGGCCATCCAAACAAAATCAAATATCAATTGGATAATAGAGTGCATCTATACTATTCACAAAAATACTATTCATCGAAATATCTAAAATTGAAAATATCTAAAATGTGGAATATCTGTCCGCGCGATATGCCGTCGGTATACATCGACATACTGGCGGTTGCCGATCAAGGAAAAACCTAAAGTTTTGGGAAATTTTTAACGCGTTCCGAAAACCAAAAAAATACGAAATACACTAGCAAATATGTATCCGTATACAAATACCGATACTGTGAGACGAGTCTCACAACTTTTCCCTCCTTAGAAAAATTTTGTCTCAAAATTTCTAAATACAATCAAAGCAAGCTAGAAATCCAAGAAAACTTGCTATCATGATCAAGATGGGAAACTCATAAATCATGAAATCCAACTAAAGTAATGTACAAGAAATGTAAAAGCAATTCAAACATACAAAAACAATAACATCGTATATTCCTACAATCACACTCAAACAAAAGATAGAATCATAGATATATGAATAAGTATACCTCACGAGTCAAACAGATACAGGTAACAAGCTCGGATATCATCCTTTCGCTCCCAAGTGACTCGCCCCGTAAATGATGATCCTATGAAACATGAACTAATCGGATAGTCCGGTTCTTGAGAATCTTCTCCCTCCGGTTCAAAATAGATACAGGCCTCTCCTCATACGATAGGTCGGTACCAACAACCAGCTCGAATGATCTAGAATATAGCTCGAATCCGAAACATACCGACGTAACTAAGATACGTGAAACACGTCATGTACCTCACGTAGCGATGGTGGAAGAGCAAGATGATAAGATACATCTCCTACTCGCTCGAGAATATCGAACGGTCCAATAAATCTAGGACTAAGCTTTCCCGTACTCCAAACCTGATGACACCACGGATAAGAAAATTCAAAAAAATACGTGATTGCCGACAGAGAACTCAAGATGATGTCGATGCTGATCTACCTAGTGACGCTGTCGATCCTGAGCTACTCTGAGATGCTTCCTGACTTGCCTGACTACTCCAACTGACTGAGCAATCAACTCTTAGCCAAGCATCTACCTCTCTCCAATGTCATCCCAAGCTAAGGGTGACCTACATCTCCTACCATACAAAGCGTCGAAAGGTGCCATCTGAATGATCGCCTGGAAGCTATTATTATAAGAGAACTCCACCAAACAAGTAATCCTCCCAAGAACCACTGAAGTCAAGAGTGCACGATCGAAGCATATCCTCCTAAAGTCTGAATCGTACACTCTGATTGACCATCTCTCTGAGGATGGTATGCTGAACTGAAGCTCAAACGGGTACCCAACTTGCTGAAGACTCCGCCAAAAATGAGAAGTGAATATGGAATCCCGATCTGAGACTATGTTAACTGGCACCCCATGCAATGTGATAATCTGCCTCATATATAGGTCGGCCAACTGCTATGTAGACTGACCAACTCTGAAAGGTAGGAAATGGGCAACCTTCGTGAGTCGATCCACTAGAACCCAAATGACATCTCTACCAGTCGAGGTTCTAGGAAGACCAGTCACAAAGTCTATAGTAATATGATCCCACTTCCTCTTCGGAATCAGCAAAGGCTGAAGAAGTTCGATCGGTCTCTGGTGCTCAGCCTTGACCTTCTGGCAAACTAAGCATCGAGAGACAAACCGACCTATCTCCCTCTTCATACCATTCCACCAGAAATGCTGACGAATATCACGGTACATCTTTGTCCCTCCTGATGAACAGAGTACTGAGAACTGTAGGTCTCTGACATAGTCTTATGTCGAATATCTCCACTCGGTACACAAAGACGACTCCCAAATCGGAATGTCCCATCCTCATGATATGCAACTCTGCCCAGCATCCTTCCACACACTTTGTTCTGAGCCTCTAAAGTCTGACATCACTTGACTGTGCTGCTTTGATCCTCACCACAATGGTAGACTGCATCTACAAGCCCGTCATCATAGCTGCCTCACCAGGTAGCACTACCTCAATGCCCATCTCCTGAAGATCCTCCTGAAGGTGATGCTACTCTGTCAAGAAATAGACTCCAGGTCTCCTCTTTAAAGCATCTGCAACAACGTTTGCCTTCCCAAGATGATACAGAAGATCAATATCATAATCATTCAGTAACTCTAGCCATCTCCTCTACCGCATGTTCAGATCCCTCTAGGTGAACACATACCTCAAGCTCTTATAGTCAGTGAAAATCTCACTCGATCATCATACAGATAATGCCTCTAGAGCTTGAGGGCAAACACAACCGCGGTCAACTCAAGATCGTGCGTCGGATAGATCTTCTCATGGTCCCGAAGCTGACGAGACGCATAAGCTATAACTCGACCGTGCTACATAAGGACACAACCAAGTCCCCGACCTGACATCATAATACACCGTGAACCCACCTGGTCGACGGGTAATGTCAGAATAGGAGCTGAAATTAAACCCTGCTTGAGTTTCTCAAAAGAAACCTGACAAGCATCTGACCACTCAAAGCACACATCCTTATACATCAGCCTTGTCAATGGTACAGAGATCCTAGCAATGTCTGCCATAAATCATCTGTAGTAGTCTACTAATCCGAGAAAGCTGTGCACATTTGAAGTTGTACGAGGTATTGGCAACCCCTCGATAGCCTAAACCTTCTTGGGGTCCACCTTAACACCACCTTCGACAATAATATGACCTAAGAAGGAGACTCAATCGAGCCAAAAATATACTTGCTGAACTTCGCGTAAAGCTGATGGTCTCGAAGAATCTGAAGAACCACGTGAAGATGCTGCTGTGCTTTGCCTCAGTCTGACTGTAAACCAAAATATCATCGATAAATACTATCACAAAATGGTCTAAGTATGACATAAAGATACGATTCGTGAGATCCATGAAGAGACTGGCGCATTGGTCGCTCCGAAAGGTATAACAAGGAACTCCCAATGGCCATATCGAGATCTAAATACCGTCTTGGGTATATCCTGCTCTGACTCTAATCTGATAGTAAACAGACCGCAAATCAATCTTTGAAAACATAGCCGCTCCACTAAGCTGGTCAAACAAGTCATCTATCCTGGATAAGGGATACTTGTTCTTCACGGTCACCGCGTTAAGCAGATAGTCAATGACCATACGCGATGAACCATCCTTCTTCTTCACAAGAAGGACTGGAGCTCCCCAAGGCGATCCACCAGAACGAATGAATACCTTGGTCTTAAGCTCCTCAATAGACTGATACAGTACTATTTGCCATAAAAATCAATAACAGGTATTAAGAACACTGGAATTGATTGCAAACTCGCTTGTACAAAGAAGATCCTAGAAAGAAAGCCTAGGAAATAATCTAAGTACAATTGTTTAGATTTGATTCTGGGGGGTGACGGTAGAGGCTTGGGAAAGTGCTATAAACTCTGCCTTACTCTATGGACTATCTAATGCAATCTCTAGCTCGTGAAGATATTGCTTTTCTCTTGAAGGTTGCTAGCCTTTGCAGGGGAGTAGCACCCTGCTATTTATAATAGGATAGATTTTGAGCCGCATGGTCGGCTTGCGGCCACGTGGCTGATTGGCACGCAAAGACTCGCTCTCAGGCTGCCATCTATCGGTTTGTTGGGATTTTGTTGCAGCAAATTTGGGTGGTTAAGGAATCAGTCAGATTGCCACGTGTCCCATTGCGTATGGTGTTCTCAGTCTTTGATCTTGCGGGGTTGCATGAGACTCATGCGCTCAGATCACAGTTACATGAAATTTGGAAACTCTGGGGCTGCATAAGCTGGGCCGCATGAAGTTCATACGGCTTGGATGACCCTCTTTTGGCCGCATGAAGGCGTTTGAACCCTACTTTGGACGACTTCTCTACATCTTATCTTTCTTGTCAAAGTGTCAGAACTGTCATATTTTTGCCAGTACTTGTCAGCTTTATCAGTCGAACTGCTCCTCCTTGGTCGCATATTTTCCTTCTACAGCTGTTTGTCGATGGGCCGTATACGTCTTTGGACAGTTATGCGGCTGTCTTCATGCGGGCCTATTTGGCCCGACGTATCTATGCTGCAATTTGTAATCCTATGAACTCCATATTTTTTATGTTTCTACAAAACCCCTTTTAAAGTTTCTGAATTACAATTTGGAATACTTTGAATAAGAAGCATGAAAAATATACCAAGCCATGGGGAGTCTTCAAGTTGCAGGAAGTGATTTTGGAACTTGAGTTACAGAGAAATACTGAGCCGACGGGGGATCCTGAGTAGCAGAACAAATCTTGAGTCGCAGGGATGCCTTGCGCCGCAGAAAGTCTGCCAGCTGTTACTACTGCATTTAATTCGTCTGACTTGGTTGTGGATCTATTTTCGAGATGAAGTCGACGGTTACTGGGGATAAAATTTCCAAATGTTATGACGCTCGACGGTTACTAGGGAAAGTCCCCAAACATCGCCCTTATCTTAAATGATCTCGAGAATCGAAGAGTCTCTCTTCAGCACCAGCAGCAGTTCCAGCCGCCGATGCCATCTGGATTAGTGGATGCTGTACAGATGTTTTCATACTTCCAGCATTTCCTAGAGACGCAGCAGCACCAGCAGCAGCGTCAGACAGCAAAGTTTACCAGGGGCATAGATGAGGCCCATCAGCTGGCTAGAGCGACGGTGGAGGTGGTTGGTTGTCCAGCCACAGGGAGGATTGGGACAGCCGTGGCAGCAGAGGATTTCGGGCATTCAGGACTTCAAGAAGATGAACCCCTGGGACTTCTTGGGGACAGAGGGGATTCTTTATGCTGATGACTGGATTGAGCACATTGAGGAGATCTTCCGACTAGCGGAGATACCAGCCGGACTCCAGATAGAGGCAGCAGCCAGCCAGATGCAGGATCTTGCCCATACCTGGTATCAGACGGACCCGAGAGTAGGCACTCCAGGGCAGACATGGAGAGCTTTCAAGGAGCTCTTCAAGGGGAAGTTTTTCCCGGATCAGGCAGTCGGTGCTTTGGAGACCCAGTTCGAGAACCTGGTTCAGGGGAACCAGACTGTAGAGGAGTATTTCGGTGAGTTTTGCCGATTGAGCAGATTCGTGGAGGGCCTTAGCGAGACAGCGAAGGCGAGGATGTTCAGGAAGGGCTTGGTCAAGGAGGTCAAGTCCTTGACCAAGAGTGACAGGAATGCCACTTTTGAGGAGATCCTATCAGGAGCGATGGCGGCTGAGGATGAGCTTGA
>JANAVB010011295.1:0-39870 GCA_029216955.1 Iris pallida
CTTTTATTTTCCTTGGAAATTATATTTGTCATTAAATTTTTTTTCTCCCGGCGTTTGAAAAGAACCCGAATTGAGGATAAAAAATTAATACATGGAGTGAATGGACAAACCATTTTCTTCCTTTTTTTTTTTCACTTCGGAATATTTTTTTCCTTTCTGCTCATTTTTATGGCATCCAAATATAGGAAATGAATGAATTTCCTTTTCCAATGTTCCGATTTTACGAACCAGACATGACCCAAGGGCACTAGATAAAATCACATAAAAAAAAGGGTTCATGAAATGCTATCACACTTACTTCATCTCCAGATTCTTTAAAAGTGCAGTCTGAGGCTTTATGCAATTGAACTGCAGACATGTTCATGCAAGGATGATCCCTGGGAACGCAACATGACTACAGCTTCAAAAGAGATCAATCAATAGTAGTCATAAATAGCTTTCTCTACACTTTTCACCAGGACAAAAATTATGTCAAAATTGAACATGCAACTTAAACAACAGCTTTTGGAATTTACAAGAACATTCAGCTTCTGACCAGCTTTTGGAATTTACAAGAACATTCAGCTTCTGACAGTGTTCAATTTCATCATCCATGCTATTTCCAGAAAGCATTACACTGAATGACACCTACTTTGGTACTTCCTCTCCTCTGGAGAAAATCTTCTAAGAACATGTTGCAGCTCGCCGTCGGCGACCCCGAGCTTCTCCAACCATCTGTCTAGGACTTCCGACGCCTCTTGGTCAACTGAGACGCCGTCGTTCTCCAGTTCCATCAGAAACGCAGGCTTTGTCCAGGCCGTTCTCCCTCTCGTAAGCACCCAGCATCAGAGCGACACATTTGCTCGGTTGGAGCCCCGCACTCCTCATGTTCTCAATCCGCTGCGGGCTTGTCGCTGTCGCCACTTACGCAGTACGCATTTACAAGAAGGGCACAGAGTTTACTGTCAGGGACGATACTCGCAAACTGAATGGCATCGAACACCCTCTGAGCCCCACTGGCGTCGCCATTGGGAATAAGCTCTCAGCAGTGCCTTGTAGACTTCCCTCCCCGCATACATGTCCTCGGCCTCCATCTCGATCATCATGCCCTCTGCAAGGTCTGCAGTCCGGCCCTAACATAGGCCATGATCATCGCTCCGTATGCTCTTGTGTCAAGAGGGACGCCGAGTAGCTGGATCTCTTCAAACGCTTCCTTGGCCCGGTCGAGGTCTCCAGCCTTGCTGTACATGTGAATCATAACCGTCAGGATGACCTGATCACTCGGGAGGCCTCTGCTCTTCATGGCCTGGAGTGCATTCTCCGCGCTTTCAAAGCGGCCGTGCTTTGCGTAGGTATCGATCAGTTTGGTATAGTCATGAACGGCGGCTTCGAAAGAATCTTCCAGCAAGGCATGTTCCATTACCTGTCGGGGAACACCATTGAGAAAATGCCATCTAGAGTTACTAGTAGCGAAAAAAAATTCTCATGCTATGTGTGGGAAGCAAAACTAAATCATTAATAAGTTTTAGTCGGAAGTTTATACAATTGTTCTCTGCAATGAATTATGTGGGTTAAATTGCTGAAGACAAGTTAGGAACTATAGTTAGAAAAGATGACAAATTGATAGAGAATATAATCAGAGAAAGCTAAGTTTTCAAGGATATCGCTCTTCCGAGTCAAAACTCTATGCAAAGAACATCATGCATCATCATTCCTCCAAAATCTAATTGCTGAAAATCCAGAGTTCATCACCATGAGGACTAGTGAGGAATAAGCAGCATCTAAGACCACAATTAAAAAAAGGCAAAATATAGGAGAAAAGAGACGAAACTCTCCACTTAGCAGAAGTCAACATGTGATTACCTATGAAGCAGGAGGTACTCCTTTGAGGAACGCGAACCTGTGCATGTGCCATGTACGTACACCTTGGTATTGGTACTCTTGGGCACTTACCATATACATTTATTTATTTATTTTTAAAATTGTAATTTTAGGTAGTTAATGGGTACCCGATAACCCAATCCATTTCATTTTGACCAAGTAACCAAAATATAAGTGATCAGTCCTAGCATGTTGTCGATGGAGATGACAATGAAGAACAAGCGGAAGGTGTTGGTCTCTACTTAGTTATGATGATTAGAGTTAGAGACATGTTCCATACGTTGGCACTTTTTTCTTTCATATTTTGAAGCTAATTATAACTTATTATAAAAAAGAGTTAGCAATTGTTTTGAGACTGTATTTATAGATATATGTACCGTATGGGTACTCGAACCCGTAACTATGTTTCACAGATAATTATCCAGGTGTAATGTGTCACAACAAAGCCTATTGCAAAAATAGGGTTATCACTCATCAAACAAATGGACTGAAAAAGAGCCATCAACACGCAATCCATATGATGCTTCCTCCTTTCTCGACATCCAAACATCCAAGAACAGATGAAAATGAAAAGATCCTCAATGATCTATATAAAGAAAGAAAACAGTAGAAACGAAAGAAAATTAGGAATAAAAATCAAGTGAAATGGTGAGGTGTGACCTAGAAAAAGAGGACAAGATATATAGCATCCGTCTTCAGTGTACAAAAGAGAGAAGAAATTTTCAACAATTTCTCTAAGCAAGGTCATATGGGCAACTCTTGGCAAGTAGTGCCACCCCTAGTAACTAGTTTGTCAACTAGCGCGTGTATCAATTTGCTTGCGTATCATATTGTGTTTCGTATGATACAATACTCCAGGACTTTTATGTGTATACTTCTAAATTTATAAGAACATGATTCAATTATTTTTTTCATAATTTTATTTGTTTCATCTTTATATGTATATCTAGTTCCAAAATCCATATTCTTAAGTATACACTACACGACTCAGTCTAAAAAACTACCTACAACCTATTTGTACCGTAAGATATGTATCTTATATCGTAAGATACTAACAACATAGCCTAGTAACTAGGTTTTGAAAATGGTCGTCGTTGATCATTATACATATGTTGTGACACACGATTTCTCATTTTCAGATGATTCAAAATGTTCCGCGTTACCAAGCAAATTTGATGGATGGCTGAGATATGGCAATGCTATAATACTCCAAAAAGCTTTGACTAGTCAAACAACATGACCTAAAGCTTTGCTCATCCATATGCTTCAGAGAGAGAGAGAGAGAGAGAGAGTACCAATTAGGTTTTCTTTCCTTGAATGCACACCTAAGTATCCAAGGAGCGGAGGAACTATGAGCCCAATGGGGGCTCAAACCCCAACACATCCTTATTGATGCACAACGCTCCGAACGCGACCTGTAGGTCTCGAACACATCCGTTACAACTTGCCACTTTCTACATAATCAACTATTCTCAAGTCATTCGCATAATAGCACTTTGACAATAGTGACACAACTGCACGTTTCGCGGACAAAGCATACCCTTCGATGTTACGACAGTTCCGTGGCGTTGCGCCACAACTTGTCCACTTCGCATACAGAGTCATATGTATAATTTCCGTGCATTGATGTACACTTGACACATTATTCGACGTGCTAACACTTAGTGTTCAATGTTCTATGGTCGTGCACTTGATGCATGCCACGATAAAGTCTTTCGATGTTATATATTCAATGTTCTAACATGACTCGTGCACTTGATGCACGTTCGCTTCAATTGTTTAATGTTCTATCTTAGTGTTGACATACACTACGACTTCTATCCATCTGAACCACGCACATGGACTCGATGGTAATACAAGCACGATAGGGTACATTTTGTTAGGCATAGAGGAGTAGGGGAGAAGGGACAGAGCCGCTCAACTTAAACCGATTCGCCTATCGCTTCGCCGAGTCGATGCAACCCGACACCTTAATTTCGTTGCACGATCATCTCGTCTGAGCTAGCCATGCGAGCACTCCGCGCTTCTTTGAACTAACCGACTGAATCGGCCTACGATGTCTATGCCTCAACTCGTTGCAAGGCGATACTTTGAATGTAAGGAACTCCGCACGATACCTACACATGAAACCAACTAAATCAATACCTCTTCAAGTTGAATTTATACCTCCTCGAATCAAACTCATACCTCTTCGAACCAATAGACTCATCGTAATGCACCGTGCAGTGCGGGGCATTACAGGATTCACAGTCACACTATGAAACTTTAATCAGCTTGATTAGCATGTTCTCATATGTGATTAGTGTTCTTGATATTGTTGTGGAGGATGCAATTAAAGATGATCAAAGATATGATGCAAAAGTTGCGATAGATTCGATGCATACCTTTGACTATGTTTTTTAGTGTATAATTAATGAGAAATGTATTGGGACTTGCAAATGAATTGTTAAAAACATTGTAAAGGAAAGACCGATATATTGTGAATGTGATGTCTCCGGTTAAGGTATGTAAGCAACGATTACAAAGGATGAGGGAAGACGAATGAGATTCGTTGCTTGATGGAATTTCTTCTTTTGTGAGAGAGATGAAATTGATGTGCCTAATATGAATGATGTGTTCTTTGCTTCAAAAAAAAACACAGCGTAAGTCCCATAAAAAGACAATTTTGCATCATTATCGGGCTTAGTTATTTTATTCGTCGATATGCAACTTCAAGAACTAAATGGTCAGTTCAACAAAGCAAACGAAAATTATATTTAGCATGCCGCTGGGGGGTAACGGCACTGGCCCGTGCCCGCGTAGCGACTGGCCATTGCGCCCCCTGCTAGCACGGGACCACCCCGGGCCAGGGGCCAATGGCGGCGCGCCACGTGGCCGCGGGCCGGCACGGGCACCCCCAGCGGCGGGCAAAATAGCAGCGTCCTAAAGCAAATACCGAGTTACTTCTTTGTGTAGCATGCATATGCTTCGATGATGCAATCGTTGCTTTTGGCAAGCAAAAACTAGTTTGCGTCGCTCAATTTTATCCATACGAGTTTTCTACCTTGCAACTCATTGAACTTGATAACCAAATTAAGATGTGCATTCTTGATTTGCGCTTTAGTCCGAGCTTTAAAGGATTGAAAGGAATTGCTTCTCTTGCAAAAAAAAAATGGTCAAATAGAATAAATATACGGTTTACCCATTGGTGTATATGCTTGTGACCTTGGTCCTAATCTTACCAGTTGCACGAGCAAGTGTGAGAGAGCATTTTCTGCAATGAATCTCATAAAGACTTCATTGCACAATCGGATGGAAGATCAATGGATCAACGATAGCATGGTTATATACATCGAGCGAGTGAGATGTATTTCATAGTATAAAAAATTATGTTATTATGCAATGCTTCCACAATATGAAAAGTCGTCGAGGACAATTATAATTGTATTTAGCTAAATTATAATCAATATAATATCAAGCTTATATGTTTATCGTGTTCCTTAATTTTTCTAGTAGTTGTATTCAAGCCTCCACACACTCAAAATCCTACCTCTGTCCCTAAATCAAACTGTGCATGCAAATTGTGGAAAAATAAAGTACGTTTTGTTACTCAATGAGATAATCTTATTATGGCTTAAGGCCTTTATATAGCTTACAAAGACAAGTGACTAGCTAGTAAGCTTGGTCATCAAGAAAATAAATAAACCTATTTTATTTCCTACCCTCCTGCACAAGCTGGAACCTGGTGAAAGCAAGTCCAACTTGAAGATATGGAAAAGAGAGAAATTGGAGATCATCTAATAGGACACCAAAACTGAAGAAATATCGAAGGAACATGAGACATCATCTCAAGAAAGCAAGTGGGGCTTGAAAATAGAAGTGTAATCGCAAAAGTAGAAATAAAGCTGGGGCTAGAAAAAGATGAAATCTGAAAAAAGTAAAAAAAGAAAGCCAAGTTTCACAACTGAAGATATCCTGTAAGAAACATCCAAAGAGATTGCAAAGAGTCAAAGAAAAGCCGGATTTTACAACTCAAGAAATTCTGGAAGAAACATCCTAAGAGACCAAGAAAGCGGGTTGTCGGCACACGTGGATGCTCGAGAAGAGACAGCACATGAAAATGCCCGACGAACCAAGAGAGGATAAAACAAAGAGCCATTTGTTCGCAAGATACGAGATGGATAGAGTTCAATACTCCCCTGCAAGTTAGACATGAAAAAAATGCCAACTTGAAAACAAAGTTGAGGCCACACATAGTTATATGATGGTCCTGCTCACCGGGGCGGGCCGGGGGATCGGGGGCAGAGCCCTGATTTTGGTAGAAGAGCTATTCCAAAAGATATGAATCATTCTCTCATACCATGTGAAAAATAAAGAGAATACACATTTGCTACTCAATGGAATAATTTTATTATGGTACAAGGCCTTATAAATATAGAGCTTACAAAGACAAAAGTGGCTAGCTAGTAAGCTTGGCCATCAAGAAATTAAATAAACATATTTATTTCTATACATATTAAAGCTGACTGCACCATGTGTTAGAGACCCACCTGATTTGGAGAAATATTTCCAACATGATTCCTTCTGTGTGTGTGGGTAGGTGGCTTGGTAAGCTTGCTACTTAGGCTCTAATTATGATTGGGAGATTTAACCCAAGCAGACTTGTAAATGCTTGCAATTCATCAGGGGATGAATGATATCTAGCACAATATTTCATACTGGAAAATAATTTTAATTAGCATTTTGCACATGTTTTAATGGTATGTAACACATCAAAATTTCAAACATCCTTTTTCCTCAATATTAATCAGCTACCTAGAACTATCACCTTATGGTTCAACAAAATCCTTAAATCTAGCAACAGTGTGTGACCTCAAGATCAATGATTTTCTTCAATTATTGAAAATTTCGTTTCACATGTAAAACATACTAAAATCACGAACTATCTGATCTTTCTCCTTACCAGTTTATAAAAATTGAAGGTTTGTTCTTAGGGAAGTAGTTTCTATATGTAGAAGTAAAAGTTGGTGGCATGTGAATAAGGATTATAAACAAAGTGATTCTATTTGGTCCAACATCCCAGAGCAGAAAATTACAATTGTTCAATTTTTTCACAAAGATTGAAACAAAATAGTTAGAAGGATATAAACTTAAAATCTAAATGCAACTGTTAACAAGCTGGGTTGCATAGACATGGACGCGGACATGAACTCCGATAGAGAAGCTACAAATCAGACATACTACGACATTTTTTTAGGAAACACAGGATACAGGTACAGCATGGACAGTTACATATAGTCAGTCCTATACACATGAACATATATTACTCGTAGATCTTAGTACTATCTATAGTTAAGCGTGTTTTAGATAGTAACTAGGTTCCAAAAAGTTCAGAAAAAGGACCCATTTCTAAAGAAATGTTGCCTTCCCATATCTCAACTATTTTTGACACGCCCGCACTACATCACGTTTCAACCATGTATTGGACCCCCTTGGAACCTAGAAATGTGCAGGCCCTGAGAGTCAAGGAAGCATCATGTCAGATGCGTGTCAGACACAGATGTAGTCCTTTGCAGGAGTACCCCTGCACCTTAAATTACAAGTAAAGCAGAAATAAAGTATCATGCATCAAGCTATCACACTGGTCAGGTTGAAAAGTCCATATCCTAAAGAACTTCTGGATGGAGATTAAAATTCGGCTGAACAACTTTTCAAAATATGAACATGTAACAATGCATGCTCCCACAAAATAGCAAGGAATACTTGGAAAACTAAAATCAGTGCTATCTCATTATATTGCACTAAGGACCACACAGAAACCATAGATTAGCTTATGAAAGAAAAGAAAAACATAACAGAAGGGCAAGGCAGGATCTATAACTGACCTCCAAAAGCAGAGGATTGTTTGACCTCTTCATTTCTTTGAGAATTGACAACCAATCACATCTTCTGGGCTTCATGGTCTTTACCCAAGCTGCCAATAGGAGAGACAAATTCTCGTCTTCAGAGAAGCATATGATTCGTTTCATGAGGGCCTTGCAGCGGTTGCTCATCTTAGGAGGAAGCTGAGAAATTGCATCCTTCTGCGACTCTGTTATATCAGAACCTACATCATGCCATTTTACTCCTGATTCTTCTTTTTCAACTATCTCTTCTGCTTCGCATTCCAGAGGAATGATTGTCGAATGGGATAAAGAAGCACATTTTGATTTATTAGGATGTTTTACAAGAGATGGACATGGAATGTTTATCCACAGAGAATGGTGACAGAATTTAGTTGTCGTAGTGGTTAAGATGCTAAGTGGGTAGGGGTTGGATAGCATGAGTGAAGCAACGTTAAGCATAGTCCAACCAACCAATAAATTGCAATAGTTAAGTGTTAAGAAATAAGTTATTCTTCACATGGTGTATACAGGGGGAAGTGGGAGTAGAAATTTCAAAGTAAAAGGATATCGGATAAGTAAAGGCAAAAGGAAATGTCAAATAGGAAATGAAGGGCTACGTGCACCCTTGTTCTTCTACTTCTAGATAGAAACTGAAAACCAAAAGCAGTTCAATACTAGATGCTTTCTTTGAAGATACCAACTCCTGCAGTGTAAATCAAATGAACCATTATAAATGAGACGGAACACATGATATAGATCGAGAATAATACTTAGAAAATGTCTTGACAAAGAAGCATGAAAAGCAGGTTTATTGGTAGGTTAAACTATTTTACAAGCACAAGAACTAAGAGTTGTCTGAATGCTTGTAGAGGTTGAAGAAACAAATGAATATATTTATACTATGGATGAGGAAAAACAATACAAATTTATAATAATTCATTGTCACCCTATTTAGTGTTTATTGAACAGGGGCAAGACATAATATGGGCGAGGGTAGGAAACCAACCACCCTTGCCTACGCCAATTCCTGATTGTTTGTTAGATCTGGTGCGGTTATTAGGGAGTCTGCTCGTGCTGGTTTGTCAAACTTTTCATAATAAAACAATTTTTTGACCGGGTTTATTAGACAAGTGTAAAGCATGTCCATAACTATAAAGAACTAATGTATATAAACCTATTGTTATTTTACTGTTGTGTATCTTGGTAACCATATGAACAAAGTGGAAACAATTGTAACCTTAAATTGTTGCTCTAGTGGATCAATAGAACAAAACTCATCCTGTGATCTTGCTCCTATACCTCACACCAATTCTCACTCCCACAACCCTTGAGAGGAACTACATGATGTTGTCCCGAGAAGAAACCCATGAATTCACCATGCAACAAACCTTTATCTTGGAATCTTCCTCTCAAGAGTGATCTCTCATATGAATATATGAAGTTGTTGAGACAGGATTCCAACAAATCATGTAAAACCATCATAAGTGATCCTCCCTTATCCTACACACAATGGAGATATTGACTTATCCTCAATTAGGCATGTGGGAACTAAAAGTATTAAAAATTGGATATCAGGCTCATGCCAGATTGTTCTTTGGCATGTTGGACTAGGAAGCACATACTCCAAAAATAATGGTTGTGCACGTAGGATACATATTTGACACAACCCGTACACTCCAAAATACACTAGGATACACCAAAATAGGTGCAGGTCCATGATGTCATATCCTTGCCATGTCGTGTCCGTTCGTGTCATGTCCATGCAACATATATTTTGGATATCAAATGTTAGACGACATGTTGGGAACAAATTAAAATAGCGGATATCAATATGAAGCTTATTATATATAAGTATTGATAAATTAATCCATATGCATTATCATGGCCTAAATAGTAAAAAAAAAAAATGCTCGCTATCAATTTTATCGAACAATCTTATTGCACAAAGGCATTAAGACAATAGAACAAAGAACCAAGATGTCTATACACTAAGATAGTTGTTGAATGATATAAATAGATAACTCACCATCACTCTAGAGTTTTCTTGCAATGGTAGGGTCTTTGACATGGTGTGAGAGCTACCGACGTTCAATCTATGTGCACACATTTTAAGCATTTTTCAAAAAGTTATACCACTATGAGAATTCATCCCACAACCCATAAAATGAATTTTAGGCCTGTGAGAGCATATGAGAAAGCATATTCAAATAATATATAACCCTCGTATCAATCTAGACTGTTGATGCAAGCAGTGTTTTAAAAAATTGTAGGCGCTCCTAGACGAGCTGCCTTGCCTCATCGCCTGTGAACGTCTAGGCTTGTCCGGAGAAGAAAAGTATCACCTGGACATGTTCTTAAATTCTTTTTGTAACACCTTTTATCACGTTTGCATATCATGTTAGCTTATCTAAATGTCTTATATTCCTAAAAACTCATCAAACTTGAAATTTCAGACAATAAACTAAAGAAAAGAGTCAAAACGATACAGAATTATCCAATGTTGTTAAAGGCGCCGCCCACGCATGCCTAGGTGCCCAGAAGGTGAGAGGTGATGTTTCACCGCCTAATACAAAGGTATACGACTTATCTTCTCTATGAGACGCCAAGGCGAGAAAGGCGAGATTAGACGAATGAGTAATTACATGAGCCTAGGCACACGCCTAGGTGTGTTGGGAGTTTTCTGCTCTCTTTTTTTGCTTTTTTGAAATTTTTTTATAAGTTTTATGGGCTTGTTTGCTTTTATTTGTTTCTAAAGTTGTAGGCTTAAGTTTTAAAGGCTCAAATAGAGTCTTTTTAAGTTTTCACACTATAAGTTACTGACTAAATAGCCATAAATCAAAAAAGAAGGAGAATTTGCAATGTCGAACATTGCTTCATTGATTATGTTATGTTTGTTTTTTCATTTGAACAATTTGTATTATATCGTAATGACTTATGTATGATGTTATTGTTTTTAAACTTAATGTTGTGTTTCATAGACTATTTTGTGATCATGTTAAGTTACTTTGTTCTTTTCTATTGGTAATTTGGTATTAATTTTGACTCATTTCTTTAGTTCATTGTTTAAAACTCAAGTTTGATGAATTTTGGGGATATAAGGCAAATTTGGATAATTTAACATAGGCTACAAAAATGGAAAAAATATGCTCTGAAAAGAGACTTTGAGAAGCTGTCTAGGTGACGCTTTTCTTTTCCGTGCGCCCTCCTAGGAAATGAGATGAGGCAGCTCGCCTAGGAGCGCCTAAACCTTTTAAAACACCGAAATTACCAATCAAAACAACGAATTAACTTAACAAGATCACAAAACAATCTATGAAACACAAAACTAACTTTAAAAACAATAACATCGCACATAAATCATTACGATATAACATAAATTGTTCCAATAAAAAAAACATGATATAATCAACGAATCAATGTTCCACATTCCTAAACGACTTAATGAATCCTTCTTCTTCCTACAAAAATTATTCATCATTCATCTTCATTGTCACGCCCCAGAACCAGAATACTGGAGAGCGGGGGAATGACTCAGCCAGCTACGTATTACGGGTAGATGAATACTGTATAATACGATCAATGCTGTCTAAAAGACAAGGGGGTGCATACTACATGAAGGTCTCACTATGGTCACTTCACATCTATTGTCTCAATCGTTCAAACAAGAAACAGTTATAGAGAACATGTAAGATAAAGCAATAAGGCGTCCCAAACGCTCAGTCAAAATGTTCTTGAGATCTGACTTTACAAAACATAGCCAGATGATGTAGCAAGGTATACACAATTGTTTATCAGCTGCAGTCTGACTTAGTTACAATTATGCAAAAGTAATTACAAGACGATCCGACTAACATGTCAGTGCCAAACGGCAAAGTATAAAGTAAGTAACAAAACGAGCGGAGAAGTAAGGAACCCACTCGAGTCCTCCTGCGATCATCCCTCTAGTATTGACCATCTTGGAGGTGGAAGTAAGCTGAGTCCTCAGGGACCGGCTCTAAATCTGGCCATGCAAAACCAGAGAGATTAGACCTCTAATAGCAAGTACCGCAAGGAAGCACGATATGAGGAATTAAAACCAGTAATAAGAAAGATATGATAATAGATCTCTGCTAGCTACTGGGATTCACATAACATCACGACACTTCGAACCAACTTCCCAACCAAACAAGGACAGAAGTTGACCCGTCATGTCCCGACATCCTGATTATCTCAGTTAGTTAACAGAGTAGGTACAGTACACAAACAAATCAATTTAAACGGCCATTCAACTACTACGGCTTGCTACTGTGAGTTCCAAGTTATCCTGGAATTATGCAATAAGGATTCCTCATTTCTTACTATGCACAAGCAAGGCTAGTCTACCCAGTCAATCAATTACGCCAATCATGAATTAGACGAGTCCCAGCGGGACGTCCGTCATCAATATACAATAAATAATATAAGCAGATACCGCTCCCTGCCCGTGTGGCAGATTTGCAGAATCTGTGGAAACCAGCCGGCCTGTCGGGCACTAATAGTCCCAAAGAGGGCTGCCATGTAAGAACTCGGGAATCCATTCTCTCCATGCAATCATTATTTTATTTAACTTAGTAGCCTCTATGTTAAGTGAAATCCCATGCCGTGGATCATGGTCATTCAGAATGAGTACTTTCGTACAAAGTACGATATGCCCAACTCCACAACGATACCCGTACGGTTATGTTGTAGGTCTTACGTAGCGTAATGCAACAATCAAAACTAACCACGGAATAATCATGCCTTGACCATAAGTACACATGCTGCTTTTGTAAAGTAAATAAATTGAAGCCTGCACGTGCCTGTATGCCAATATTCGGGATCGGCCAATCGATTGCAATAGTTCATAATTAATATGAACATGTCTCATTCATTCAATTCAATAAGACGACTAGCCAGTCTCTTAGTTCCAACTAGGAACGCATGATCAATTATAAATCAAGATAACAATCAATGTTAATTAATGCCAAGATAACAATCAATGTTAATTAATGTCACTCGGGACAAAATCAGCCAAAAGACATTATGGGCTAGAATTCATGCGACAATGGGCCATGCGGCCAAAAGAAAACAGCTTATGCGGCTGAAGGAAACTAAGTCCATGCGGCTCAATAAATCAAATCTCATGCGGCTGAATAAATCAAATCTCATGCGGTTCTATGACATGTGGCCAGGGAAGATCGGGTCTATGCGGCTAGGGGATCTAGGCCCTATGCGGCTCGGGTCTCAAACTCATGCAACTGGGGTCTCCATGCGGCCGAAGGAACTGACCCTTATGCGGCTGCGGTAAACAGAAGTACATGCGGCTGGAAAAGTTTGAAATTCATACGGTTGCGACAAATCAAGTCTCATGCGGCTGAGAATGATTGAATGCATATGCGGCTGAGATAGGAAAGTCACATGCGGCTGGAATATGAAATCTCATGCGGCTGAGAATGACCAAAGCCTATGCGGCTGAAATGACATGCGGCCATGCGGCTGAGATGAGCTCATGCGGCTGAATATGCGATATGCAGCAAGCAAAGCTCATGCGGCTGAATAGGTTATCCCTATGCGGCTGAGAAATAATTATCCACATGCGGCTGAATAGGGTGCAAGGTCTTATGCGACAATGGTTCAAGCGAGCTCATGCGGCTGAATATCGCCATGCGGCAGTTATTGCCCTGCGGCTGGAAGACTTGCCGCATGAAATTCTATGCGGTCAAGTACTGCCATGCGGCTAAGAAGTTCATGCGGCTGGACCGTGCAAGCCATGCGGCTCAGCACTGTTCTTCTTCTCTGCTGCCGAGAACAGAACCATGGAAGCCATTGCTTCCAAGCTCTCCAAATCCTTCATTCCAAGTCCAAATCTGGACTTCGATAGGTCGAAATGGGGTAGAACGAAATTCTCTACAACATGGAACCATCAAAACTTGGAAACAACAAGGTTAGCTAGATCAAAACCCAAAAATACGAAAATACAACAAGTTTAGATCTACACACAATGAGCCATAGAAATTGAAAATGCTAAGTACTAAAGTATCTAAGAATCTTGTGAGAAAGACAATGGAACAAAGAAAGTGGAGATCCATCAAGAAGCAAGTTGTACTTGCCTAGCTCTCTTAGGTTGGTGGGAGAGTTATGAGGAAGAAGAAGAGTAATGAGACGAAGTAATGAAGAGAGAGAAAGGGGATGTGACTTAAATGGGGGTGGTGGTAGGTGGATTCATGTTGAACCACCCAATGGCCGGAAAATAAACCAACTCAGGCCGAACCCAAAAGCAAAGTAAAAAGCAGAAAGTAAAATGCAGAAAAATAATTAGCGTGAAATTAAAGGAATTTAAATACAGAACAATACATGATAAATATTTAAATAAATATATTAAAGCAGTACATGTATTAAAATACGTATTCTGGGAACGGGAAGTGACATTCATAATCCAAGTCTAAGGGATCATCTTGAACATTATCAATATCATCATTGAAAATAAAATCTTCGTCCTTATTGATTGATATATTTTGTTCATCATTTTCCTCTTGTCTCATCATTCTCCATCTCTTCTTCCTAAACAAGCCCAAAAAAGCTTATACAAAAATCCAAGAAATCCAAAAAAAGTTGTATAAAACATCCAACACATGTAGGCGTGCGCCTAGGCTCGCTTAATCTTGCCTTTGGGCACATTTCTCGTCTAGGCGTCGCCTAGGAAAGATGCATCGCCTACCTTTGGATTAGACGGTGAAACGTCGCCTCTCGTCTTTTGGACGCCTATGCATGCCTGGGTGGTGTCTTTGCCTTTAACAAGACTGGGTGCAGGAGTAAGGAGTTCAACAATAACAACTAACAATAATATAGATCAATGGATGCCATAAATGATAAGAAAGAAAGAAGAACAAAGAGGACCGAACAGAGCACAGTAGTTTCCTCACTCTTGTCGGAAAAGACGAGACACGAGACCATGGTGTCGCCACTGGTGGTTGAAGGAGAAGTCGAAGTCATTGCATTCGTCAGTTTGCTTTCTAGAAAGATGCAAGAAAGAGAGAAGATAAGTGAGGAGAAACTGGCATCCTAGGGCTTCTAATCTATTGATTTGGAAATTTAGGAGTTTTGTAACAACATACATATTATACCCATGGTGACCCATTATGGTTACCGAACCATTAAGTTGACTTTGTAGAATTGACGATAATTCACTCTATCGTTGTCAGATGATATTGCGGTCAGGCCTAATATGGCGTCCGAAACATTTCCAAGACAACATAAAAGATACAAAATGCATTTGGTTATTGTTTTCTCCCAAAAACAGAGCATGCTGATGGATAGACATTTCAGACACGTCGTCCATTATCTAAGATGATGGTAAGAAGAACCAGCTACCTTATGACTAGGTCGCACCTTATCGTTGCACAATCGAGGACACTCAACTGGTGACTAGATCACAAACTCGTTGTACCACTTGTACCTACTGGATGCCTGTGAATGTCATTTATCCAAGGGCTAAATTATCATAATAGCACCCCAGCTACAGCGGTCGGACATTTTTGCACCTAACTTTCCACTGCTCGATTTTGGCACCCCAACTTTATAACTTGCTCTTTTGAAACACCTTTCATCAATTTTGAAGCACATCGACACCACTTCAAAAGCATGTCTTGCAGTACAAAAGCGCAATTTAAATACTTGTATGGTCAGATATTTGTTAGTGCCGGGGCACAATTTTTCGATGGAAAAACTGAGAATATGAAACAATTGTAAAAACAATGTTCCAACGCAACACTTCTAGGAAGCTTGCGCAAGTATAACGAAGATCTAAAAAGATATCATTATGATATTACGAGAATCTAAAAAGATTTCGTAATCACAGCAGCGAAGAAGATGACAGGCAAAATATGGAAGATGGCCTGCTGGGGTGAATGATCACCGTTGCTCAAAGCTTTATTCGCCCTACACGAACAGCTTCCAGGAACCAGCAAGTTCGTCGGAGAACTTGGAACACTCCTGCTCTTCTGACTCCTCGGATGGACACGAACTCCCGTGCAAAAGCAACGCTGGTGCGACGCCTTTCCTCTCTCTCGAAGGCTGCTGGAATTCGCAAGCAAATTCCGATCAGAACTGTGTTAAAGAACACGTCTGAATTCTCTGTTTACTTGTGCTAAAGAACACTTCGTAAACTTTCTGTGGTGGCTTCTCTTTCTATACTGTAATTCAGCCTTGAGAGAGATGATACCTTATATAGGCCCTGCAGCAACTGGTCGGTTGCCACAAAGTTAGGGATGTGGTAAAAACTACCCCGAACATGTAGCAACCGCCCAGAACATGTAAGCACACGTTCTGCTGCAAGTTGCACCAACTGCGCACACCCCGCGCTCCATGCACTCTGCGCGACAGAGCGCGCACTGAACTGCGCACACTGCGCGCACTGCACGCACTGTGCACACTGTGCACACTGCACACGCAGCGCAACCAGCGCAACCCGAGCAACCCGCGCAACCCAGCACAACCCTGCGCAACCCAGCGCACCCAAGCGCAACCTGAGGGCAACCTGGGCGCGCACCTGGGCAGCGCAACTGGGCATGCACAACTGGGCAGCGCAACTGGGCTTGCGCAACGTGGCAGAGCAAGTGGCTCGCGCAACGAGCGCAACTAAAGCGCACTATGCGCCTAGCGACGATGCTGACGTGCTAAGTGCAAAGTGCGCCAACAAAACGCCACATTACGCCTCATGAGCCCATGACTCCGAGTCCGAGTCCGAGTCCGAGTCGCTAAGCCCCTACGGGGCTTAGCTCCCATGGAAATGAATTTTCCAAGAGCAAAAAGCATGAATGCTTTTATTGTTGATTTAGTCCTTTTCCCATTAGAAAAATAACCCCACATGGCACACCCATGTGCACCTCCACACCACATGTGCATCTCTAAAATAGGAAAGCTATTATATAGAGATATAACTCCTTTGGTCTAGCCGATGTGGGATTAAAATTTACTTAGAAAAAGACCAAACTCCAACAATCCCCCACATATCTCTATATATATGGGTATAAGTGTTCCCCACAGTAACTGTCCATCATGCATTAGGAGAGATGTCGCTTACGACTTGAATCTTCCCGTGTGGGTCAAACAACAGACTATAATACAAGAATGGACTAAGCCTTGAATTATGCATCATAGCTGAAATTCTTTCCACTCACATAATGTAGTTACATGTGCTTCTGGCTACACATTAAAGGCCCTGTGCCAGCCTGGTTTCAGTGTATAATTTTGGGCGTCTACAAGTTTACCCTCAAGAGACGGCCTGATATCTCTTTGTCCATACACTATAGGTGAGTTCATTATAAAGAGACATGGCATGAAGCGCTTTGCGCTTCCCTTGCGGTGCTACGCCGCTATGACATGGCTTAAAGCTAAGGCATTACCCCTCTCTGGGAATCACCCCATATCTGGGAACCTTTGTAGTGTCATACTACTGTAGCATGAGGCAACTGCCTCTTTGTAGTGCCAAACTATCCAGCATGAAGCCTTAGGCTCCTTTGCGGTGTTACGCCGCAACGACATGGCTTGCAAGGCCGAGGCTTTATCCCTAACCGGGTACCTCATCGTGGTGTCGTGCCACTGTAACATGAGGAACTCCTCCTCTTTGTAGTGCTGACTACACCCCTCTTTATTTTAACATACAACATTAGGCTAACTGCCTATTTGCGGTGCTACGCCGCTGTGACTTGGCCTGCAAAGTCAAGGCTTTATCCTATTCCTGGGCAGCACCCCACATATAGGAACCTCATTGTGGAGTCACCCCACTGTAGCATGGAGTTTCACTCCTTGTAGTGCTGTTCTACCGTGCTTCCTGTAAAGCACACCAGGCATTCACTCTGCCTGAGAACTCATTAAGGCTATTAAGCCAACCTTCCCACAGGAACCGTTTTCCGCAGAAAATAACAGTAGACAACAGTGGTTATAGGTCCGTAACCTCTCCATGCCCAATAGAACATGTACCCACCGTTCCTGATATTCTTCCGATTAGTGGTCCTCCCTTGAACCAAAAGCTAGATGCCTAGTAGATAAATCTTTGAACTATTAGCATAAAACTTTATGG
The DNA here is from genome assembly GCA_029216955.1 of Iris pallida. Taxonomy (NCBI): domain Eukaryota; kingdom Viridiplantae; phylum Streptophyta; class Magnoliopsida; order Asparagales; family Iridaceae; genus Iris; species Iris pallida. The sequence continues at coordinate 17,803 of JANAVB010011295.1, forward strand.
TAGGAATACAATAATACAATATCAGAATGCCTTCAAGCCAATTTTACAAGCTGTATCATCGACCAGCTGGCGCTTGAGGCCCTTGGTGAACGGATCCGCCAGGTTCTCCTGACTCCGAACATCAATCACTGCAATAACACCTCTCTTGATAAGATCGTGTACTGCCCTGTGCTTCAACCGCACAGTCCTCTTCTTCCCGTTGAAGAGGTCATTTGATGCCACCGCCGCAGTCGCCTGGTTGTCGCAGTATATCGGTATCGCCGGTATTTGCGCCCCAACCACTGGAAGATCATACATGAGCTCCCGAAGCCATTCTGCTTCCTCGGCTGCGGTATCAAGTGCAAAGAACTCAGATTCCATGGATGACCGCGATAGCATAGTCTGCTTCTTCGACTTCCACGATATAGCAGCTCCATCCATTGTGAAAATGAATCCACCTGTGGACCTCTCGCTCTCCACCTCTGAGCACCAGCTGGCATCACTGAAGCCTTCCACTATCGGCGGATCTCCGCTGTAGTACAGTGCATATGTCTGAGTCTTCTTGAGATATCTCATAACCCGTTTCACAGCTTTCCAGTGTTCAGCACCTGGGTTGCTCGTGAAACGACTCAGCATTCCCACGGCGAAAGCTATGTCAGGCCTTGTGGCAGTAGTAGCATACATCAAACTTCCGATTACGCTTGAATACTCCAGCTGCCTGACGCTTTCCCCTGAATTAGGCTTCAGCTTCAGATCACACATGTACGGCGTATCGATCCCTTGAAGATCCCGATACCCATAACGAGTGATCATTTTCTCAATATAATGAGACTGTGACAGCGCTAGTCCAGTGTCTGTCCGGATGATCTTGATCCCTAAGATTACATCAGCTTCTCCCAAGTCCTTCATACTGAACTTGCTTGAGATGAATTTTTTTGTCTCCGTGACACAGCTAATATCCGTACCTAGGATAAGCATGTCGTCCACGTACAGACAAACGATCACACCTCTTCCATCAGCGAACTTTGTGTAAACACACTTGTCCGTATCGCTGACCATGTAGCCATTTGACCTTATAACTTTGTCAAATTTCTCATGCCACATCTTGGGAGCCTGTTTAAGACCGTACAAAGATTTCACCAACTTGCAGACTTTGTCTTCAAGACCCATGATGACAAATCCCTCTGGCTGTTGCATGTAAATCTCTTCGGTCAGCTCGCCATTTAGGAAAGCCGTATTCACATCCATCTGATGTATCACCATCTTATGTATTGCTGCGAGAGCAATCAACATTCTGATGGTGGTCATTCGGGCTACTGGAGCATACGTGTCAAAATAGTCAATCTCCTGCTTCTGAGAAAACCCCTTGGCTACCAACCTAGCCTTGAACTTGTCAATAGTTCCGTCTGCTTTCATCTTCTTCTTGAAGATCCATTTGCATCCGATGGGTTTCACTCCTTCAGGAAGATCAACCAACACCCAAGTGTTATTTGAGGTGATGGAATCAATTTCATTGTCAATCGCCTCCTTCCAGAAAACTGCGTCTCTGGTCTTCATCGCCTCATCATAGGTAAGCGGATCAGCTTCCACATGATAGGTGACAAAGTCACTTCCGAAGTCCTTCGGCCTCCTCACACGCTTAGCTGACGGCTCAGCTTGTTCTGGTTCAACCGTTGTTTCAACAACATCTTCTTGGACCACATCTTCATTGAAGACTTCAGTTTCTTGCGCACCCTCATTATTCTCCGGAACATCCGGAAGAACAATATTCTTGTGCCTTGCAAATTTGTCTTCAAATATTCTGCGTCGCGAGATTCAATGATATGATTTGACTCAATATCAAGAAATCTTCGAACATCACTCTTCTCGGCATACCCCAAGAAGATCGTCTTAGTAGTCCTTGTCCCAAGCTTCTGAATCTTCAGATCTGGAAGCTTGACATACGCCAGACACCCCCACACTCGAATGACATTCAAGTTAGGTCTGACCTTGAACCAGAGTTCATGAGGAGTAACGTCAGAAGTTGCATGAGGCACTCTATTTAGAATAAAAGTGGCCGTCAATGCAGCTTCTCCCAGTAGCACTTAGGAAGACCAGCAGTCAACAACATTGAGTTAATCATTTCTGTTAACGTTCTGTTCTTCCTCTCTGCTACTCCGTTTGATTGAGGAGAGTACGGAGCCGTAGTCTCATTGACAATTCCATGTTCTTTGCAGAACGATGCGAATTCATGAGACCTGTACTTCCCACCTCGATCACTTCTTATCCTTTTGAGTTGTTGTCCAGTCTGCCGCTCAGCTTCGGCTCTGAACTCCTTGAACTTCTCGAATGCTTCGTCTTTAGCCTTCAGCAAGTAGACGAACGCATACTTTGAGAAGTCATCGATGAAGGTTATGAAATACTTCATCCCGGCCTTTGTAGAGAACTGTTTGAAATCACATATATCGGAGTGTACCAACTTCAGAAGATCTGTACTTCGATTAACCCGAGGAAAGGGTTTCCTTGTGATCTTTGTTTGAGCACAAACTTCACATTTCTCTACCTTACCCCCACACTTGGAGATAAGTCCTAGACTAGACATTCTGTTTATTCGTTTACAATGAACATGTCCTAGCCTATTATGCCACAACTCAAGAGTATAAGCAGAAGGAGTGATTTCATTAATCACATTAATTACATTGGACTGATTACAAGCTGAATTTTGAACATTCCTTCGGTATAGAAAGCTTTTCCGAAATATGTTTCCTTGATAGACATCACCATCTGGCCAGCATTGATGTCCATCCTGAGGCCTGCGTTGCAGAGTAGGCCTCCTGAGATCAGGTTCTTGGCGATAGCAGGTACGTGCTTCATGCCTTGAAGCGTCAGAGACTTTCCCGAAGTCGGCTTCAATACCACCGTCCCGATCCCGAACACTTCAGCTTGTGTCTGGTTCGCCATCATAACCACTTCAGAAGTAGGGGTGTAGGTGGTGAACCACTCCTTACTGGAGCAAACATGGCAGGAGGCTCCAGTGTCTGCCCACCAGTTAGAGTCAGTCCTTACCGCATCAACCTGTGCAATCATAGCAACAACATCAGTGATCATAGATACCTTACTAGGCTCTCCTTGCTCTGATTGCTTGGTCTTTGCTTTGCATTCACTTTTGAAGTGGCCCTTCTTGCCACACTTGAAACAAGGCATCTGAGATTTGCCTTCTTTCGCTTGAAGGAAGTCCCCTTCACGTTCAGATTGTTAGGGTCCTTCTTCTTGCTGTGGGAAGCCGCCTGTTTTCCTCTTGGTTCCTTGGTATGAACCAGATTGGCGTTAGCCAATTGCTTGGACAGTGTGTCCACCTTCAGTTGAGTCCGCATCTGGTCCTCAACATAGATTTCCTGCAAGAGATCTTCCAGACTGATCTCAAGCTTCTTCCTATGCATGTTTGCATAGAACTTAATCCACCCAGCGGGGAGCTTTGAGACAATCCCTCCAACAACAAACTTGTCAGGGAGGGGCATCGCCTCGTCTTCCAACTTTTGTCGCAGCTTCAGAACTTCTTTTACCTGCGGCAGCAAGGACTTCTCGTCCTCAAAGAGCCATTTGTGATATTTTTCAACCACAAATATCTTGCTCCTGTTTTTGTCTTCTTCGTACAGTTTCTCCAGAGACTCCCATATGTCTCTGGCTATAGTCTTCTTACTGTAGGATTCTGCTAGGGAATCCTCCATAGCATTCAAGATAAGCAGCCTGCAAATGCTATTCTCCCTTCTCCACTTGGCCTGAAGTTTAGTAGCCGCAGTGATTGCGGCAGCAGACCCAGTATCTGGAACAGTAGGTTCCTCTTCAAGCAGCACGTGATCAACGTCTCTGAGTTGAAGAGTGAGATAAACCTTCCTCTTCCAGACTTGATAATGCTCTCCATCAAACTTTTCTAACTTACAAAAGTCAGTATTGAGGAGTGAAGCATTAAAGTTTTCCATCGTAGCAATAAGCTTTGAGATTGTTAGTGCCGGGGCACAATTTTTCGATGGAAAAACTGAGAATATGAAACAATTGTAAAACAATGTTCCAACGCAACACTTCTAGGAAGGTTGCGCAAGTATAATGAAGATCTAAAAAGATATCGTTATGATATTACGAGAATCTAAAAAGATTTCGTAATCACAGCAGCGAAGAAGATGACAGGCGAAATATGGAAGATGGCCTGCTGGGGTGAATGATCACCGTTGCTCAAAGCTTTATTCGCCCTACACGAACAGCTTCCAGGAACCAGCAAGTTCGTCGGAGAACTTGGAACACTCCTGCTCTTCTGACTCCTCGGATGGACACGAACTCCCGTGCAAAAGCAACGCTGGTGCGACGCCTTTCCTCTCTCTCGAAGGCTGCTGGAATTCGCAAGCAAATTCCGATCAGAACTGTGTTAAAGAACACGTCTGAATTCTCTGTTTACTTGTGCTAAAGAACACTTCGTAAACTTTCTGTGGTGGCTTCTCTTTCTATACTGTAATTCAGCCTTGAGAGAGATGATACCTTATATAGGCCCTGCAGCAACTGGTCGGTTGCCACAAAGTTAGGGATGTGGTAAAAACTACCCCGAACATGTAGCAACCGCCCAGAACATGTAAGCACACGTTCTGCTGCAAGTTGCACCAACTGCGCACACCCCGTGCTCCTTGCACTCTGCGCGACAGAGCGCGCACTGAACTGCGCACACTGCGCGCACTGCACGCACTGCGCACACTGTGCACACTGCGCACGCAGCGCAACCCGAGCAACCCAGCACAACCCTGCGCAACCCAGCGTCGCGCAACGAGCGCAACTAAAGCGCACTATGCGCCTAGCGACGATGCTGACGTGCTAAGTGCAAAGTGCGCCAGCAAAACGCCACATTACGCCTCATGAGCCCATGAGCCCGAGTCCGAGTCCGAGTCGCTAAGCCCCGGGGCTTAGCTCCCATGGAAATGAATTTCCCAAGAGCAAAAAGCATGAATGCTTTTATTGTTGATTTAGTCCTTTTCCCATTAGAAAAATAACCCCACATGGCACACCCATGTGCACCTCCACACCACATGTGCATCTCTAAAATAGGAAATCTATTATATAGAGATACAACTCCTTTGGTCTAGCCGATGTGGGACTAAAATTCACTTAGAAAAAGACCAAACTCCAACAATATTCACACTTTTGAAGTGGTACCGATGTATTTCAAAACTGACGAAATGTGCTCCAAAAAAGCAATTTATAAAACTGGGGTGCTAAAATCGAGCGGTGGAAAGTTAAGCCGCCATCCGACCTCTATAGTCGGGGTGCCATTAAGATAATTTAGCCATTATCCAAGATAGTCAACACAAAATGTCATATATGCTTGTGCATTGCGTGACCACTAAGCGCCAGTGAATGCCACTTATCCACCGGTACCTAGTGGTGACGTCGGCGGCGACGCCGAGCCTGAAGACCCCGTCCGACGCGTCGCCCTCCCCTCCGCCTCCGCCGACGTGGCACCTCGTGGCGGTCCTTGTGGAGGAGGAGGTGGGGAATTCTAGGGTTTCTCGAGTAGGAGGGATGCTCCTTGTGGAGAAGGACGAGATTTCAGAACCGGAACCCCATCAAAAGAGTGTGATTGTTTATTGAATGGGTCTTGCTTCTTCACTAAATTGTAAATAACAAAATATTTTTTAGAAAAAAAATATTTAAAAAAAAAAACTTACTGAGTTCTGAGCTCGCTGTCGGGAGAGGAGAGGCGTGAGTAGCAGGAAGAGGACCAAGAGAAATTTGGGAATGGATTGGAAATTTGAAGAATGGAACGTGGGTTTAAAAGGCTAATTATATGGGCACATCCAAATTTTGGGTTCGACTATTGACACCCCATCTATTTCTAAGTTGACCCCAATTCTTTTTCATAACTTAAGTTGTATTATGAAATGACTGCTTTATCCTTTTCCCCTTTCCTATTTCTAATTCTACCCAAACCCAAACAGCCATAGGACCCCACCCCTTCACTAACCCCACCCCTTCAATAACTAATCCAAAACCTTAGAAGACATTATTTGAAGCTTGAAGAAATTACAATGGAGGGCCAAAGTAATGATAGAAGATCTCCCGTACCCAATGTAAGTCCTACCAATGTTTTTTTCAAGTATTGATTCGGCTGTTTCGATTTTGAGAAGAAAACAAAATTCGCGGACTGTTCGACCATAACAAGTCGGACAAATCTACACTGTTCGACTAGGGTAGGTCGAACGTTTTTTGAACTGTCCGACCTGTACTGGTCGAACAGTGTGGATTTTCTCCGGATTATGTCTGTCGAACAGTACTTTTTTTGAGTTAAATTTAAAAATTTTATTTTCCAACCTAATCCGATATTTGTATTTATCTTCATAGGAAAACACTTCAGATGACATTGCGGTTAACACTGAGATGAGTATTGTCACGCACCCGATGTACGAACAACAACTTGATTTCTCTGAAGAATTTCAAACTGATCAATTATTTGTTAGTCGAGAGTCATTGGTGAATTGGGTACGATCGATAGGAAACCTTCATAATATAGTAGTTTTGGTTAAACGGTCGGATAAAGGAGAAGGAAGACGAGCTCGAGTAATCCTGGGTTGCGAGCGAGGGGGTAAATATGTGCGACGGAAGGTAAAAGTTGATGAAGCAAATTTGGCTAATATTGCGAAGAAGCGAAGACCTGAACGGCTTACGGGCACGAAAAAATGTGATTGTCCGTTTCAGTTGAAAGGAGTACAATGCAATGATGTTGGGCAATGGTCACTTAAGGTTATGTGCGGCACACATAATCACCCAATGGGTCGAAATTTGGTTGGGCACTCCTATGTTGGTCGACTAACAGCAGCCGAAGACCAACTCGTCAAAGATTTGACGAAAATAATACAAGGCCAAAAGATATATTGAGCACGTTGAAGGAATCCTTTGGGGAGAATGAATCGACATTGAAGACAATTTATAATGCTCGTCATAAGCATAGAGTTGCCGAGCATGGAGGGCTATCCCAAATGCAATACTTGTTGGGAAAGTTGGAGTCGGAAAAGTATTATTATCTGGTGAGGAGATGTGAGCAAACAGATAGAGTGAAGGATCTTTTTTATGCCCACCCGACAAGTGTGGACTTGTTGCGTGCTTTTTCCAACGTTTTATTGATGGATTGTACCTACAAGACTAATAGGTACAAGATGCCACTATTGGAAGTAGTTGGAGTAACTTCCACGGATATTACATTTTCTGTAGCGTGTATATATTTGGAGGCGGAACGGGAGGACAATTATATATGGGCGCTTAGTACGATTAAAGATCTATTTGCTCAATCAAGCTTACCCAATGTCATTGTCACTAATCGTGAGATTGCACTTATGAATGCTATCAGTGTTACGTTTTCCAGGGCTGCACATTTGCTATGTCGGTGGCATATAAGCAAGAATATATTGGCTAACTGTAAGAATTTATTTCGTACGAAGGAGAAGTGGGATTCTTTCAATAACTCTTGGAATTCGTTGATTCTTGCTGAAGATCAACTGAGATTCAATGAATTACTTAGAAGATTTCATGAAGATTTCCGGGATTACCCAAAAGCAGTTAATTATGCTACGAAGAATTGGATAGAGCCGTATAAAGAAAAATTTGTTTCATGTTGGACTAATAATGTCATGCATTTTGAGAACACGGCGAGTAGTAGGTATGTGTTTTCAAGCAATACTTTGTATATACATATGAATGTTTTTTTTACAGTATTACGTGAGTTTTTTGACTCCATGTTTTCGATACTCACAGGGCCGAGAGTGCACACGCAAAGTTGAAAAACAACTTGGGACTAGTCAATCAACTTTCGAGATATCGTGGGAAAGGATACATAGTCTGCTGACAAATTCACACAACCAAATTAAGAGCTCATTTGAGACGAGCCTTAATGTGACACCCCATCGATACAGTTCTCCCTTGTTTAAGATTATTCGCGGGTTGGTGTCTCATAATGCTCTCAGTAGGATTTATGACGAGTTGAAGAGTTTAGATGATACCGGCGTCGATCCCCTACTTTGTGGTTGTGTGTTGAGAAGAACTTGCGGGCTACCTTGTGCACATGAGCTTGCACAGCTAAAACGGGATGGACAATACATCCAGCTTGATATGGTTGACAAATACTGGAGAAAGCTCGATTGTGAACCTGCCAAAACAGACAAAGTACATGATGAAGATATCCGAAGTCGTTGGGTTGAGACCATGGATAATATTAACCATATGTTTGATGTGGCTAATGATTCCCAAAGGCTCTTATTGCTTAAAAGACTCCGGGAGATATCAGTTCCTTCAACGTCTTCGTTGCTCGAACCGGTTGTCAACACTCGACCTCGTGGTAGGCCAAACAAGAAAAAAAACACACAATACAAACTCGACGAAACGTGAGCGAGCGAAGCAAATTTGAAATAGTTGAAGCCGCTCATGATAGTTGTTTACCGTTGGAGCAAACTTTAATTGTCGGTGGACCCCTTCGGCGCAAAACCAATGTTTACTTCTATTCGAAGGGAGAAGGTACCGGATAAACGTAAGTCATTGCGCAATGACACCCTTATTGCATATCTGGAGAAGATTCTACCTCGATTTCATTCGTACGTGTCGAGTGTGGTAGACGTTCTTGGGGATGTACATTGTGGTTTCCGATGCGTAGCCCATGCAGTAGGGTTGGGGGAGGAGTCATGGGCAAAAGTACGTAATGACCTCATGCAAGAGTTGTCATCGAGGGTCGATTTATACGGCAAGTGTTACTTGAGTAAGGGCTCTCCCGCACAATTACTTGAATCTTTGAATTACTTCTCAGCTCCGGTTATGGACAGTAACTACTGGTGGAGATATCCCGATAATTATTTGTTGGCGGCATCGGCGTACAACATGGCGTTTGTCCACATTCATGAGCTGGAGAGCGCTACGTTTCTTCCTATGGTGACAGAAGTTCCGACGAACCCTCGGCTAATCTGCATGGCTTTTGTTAACAATAATCATTTCATAGTGGTAATGTTTTTCTCCTAATGTGTATTTTTTTGTGTATACAACAACTATTATCTAATATGTTTCAATCCATCTGTATGTAGGTCAATTTGTCCGAAGACGCAATATTACCACCCGTTGTCAGCAGTTGGTCTACTTTGCGTCTTCCGTGTGCATCTGGTTGGGGCGAAATTTTGGAGCATCGGTTGCAGAAGTATCGTGCAACTGTTCCCGTACAAGTCGCGGCTTCACCGATTATATTGAATTGAATTTGCTTCAAGCTCATTAATTATTGTAATGGAACGTTTGAACGTATAATGAACTTGTGCTAATATTTTGTGGGACATTTGAACGTATAATGAACTGTGGCTCGTATTTTGAGAAATTTATAATGAATTTGTGCTAATATTTTGTGGGACGTTTGAACGTATGTTGATATGTTAAAACATTGAACTGTTCGACCTGGAAAAGTCGAACAGTGTACATATGTTCGACCTGTATATGTCGAACAGTTACATATGTTCGACCTGTATATGTCGAACAGTGTACATATGTTCGACCTGTATATGTCGAACATTATTGAACTGTTCGACCTGTTATGGTCAACAGTATGCAAATGTTCGACATATGTTTGCCGAACAGCACTGGTACAGGCAATTCACAAGACAAGATATCTAGCGTCGATGACGCATTCGAGTATATCACAAAATATCACAAAACATAACAAGATATCTAGCGTCGATGTCGCATTCGAGTATATCACAAAATATCACAAAACATAACAAGATATCTAGCGTCGATGACGCATTCGAGTATATCACAAAATATCACAAAACATAACATGATATCTAGCGTCGATGACGCATTCGAGTATATCACAAAACATAACAAGATATCTACGATCTACGTCGCCTACGTCTATCAGTCGCCCTCGTTGAAGATTCAGGTTCCTCTGGAGACTGTAGCTTCAATGCTCGATATGCTCCGACCATTGCCGTCTCATAGGTCGGAATGTCTAGCGCCTCTCGGTTTGAGATCCATGTCTGGTAGACTGGTTCCAGATATCCCAAAGCATTCCCAATCATGTCCCATGGTTGTGGCCCTGTCTGTGTAGATGTAGTCCCCGCAGCACTAGAGACGTTCTCCGGATTCTGGACAATAGGATGTGAAAACTTTTTGTACCAGTCCATATAATCAGGTGAACACTCCCATGCAGGGTTTGCAGTTCCCCCACGGGCTTCGGCAGACAGTACATGGCTGCGCCAGTATTGGAAGTAGCCTCCTAGAACATGGAACGCCAGCTTGTACTTCTGGCTCGTGTTTCCCCGTCGAACCTCATTTGGAAACAACGGAGGATAAGGAACTTTCTGTCGTAGGCCAAACTGTCGAAGGACACGGTCGGGATGATATGGCTCTACATTGTCAAATGCACGTATACATCCATGAAAAAAAGTCACCTCGTCCCGAGGAAAAGTGTCCCTCATCCCGTTATAGGGTGTCCAATTCACCTACAATAAAAATTTAAGCAATTATAGAACACATATATAGCGACAGTAAAATGGACGAAATTACACTTACATTGTGGACTTGAAGATTGTCCAATACCTCCCTGATGGATGAGATCAGGTTGGTACCTCCTCCAGCATGGGGCCTATTGGCCCACCTCATAGCAAGTGGTTCCCCCATCCGATAATTGACGTTATGGGTAGGCCTCGTGAACGGAAAGTACTCGAAGATCCAGGCCTACAAAAAAAAAATATATGAAGCATATTGGTCGGATGTATAACATTAAATTAAAACATATAAGTAGGAGATATAGTTACCTCCAGTAAAGTCAGGTATCCACAAATTTGCCGCACCCCACTCCGAGATGCTACTCCAAGCTGTCGATACAAGAAAGCTAAAGCAGCTGCTCCCCAAGCGTAGTCATCGACGTTGTTGACATTCTCCAGAAGGGCTAGAATTTTTGTGTCAACCCGTGTCCCACTTTTGTCAGCAAAAATGGTGCATCCAAGCACATACCATAAGTACGCACGGGCAGCACGTCTTCTTTTCGACGAATCCGTGCTACTCACATCCGACTCAAATCTAGCCCGGAGCCACTCCATCCGGACCGAGCTACCTCTTTGACTCAATAGCTCATCCTGTGCCTCAATTTCTGACACCCCCAACAATCTACGAATCATCTTCTTAGGGTCCTCCGGTCCCCTTGCTGACACTGGTTCCACCACCGGTAAGCCACTTACCGGGAGTCCGGTAAGACAAAAAACATCATCTAATGTAATTGTCATCTCTCCGAACGGCATGTGAAATGTGTTGGTCTCCGGTTGCCAACGCTCAACAAACGCACAAATTAGATTCTTATTTGGCGTCTTGTACGAAAACGACCTTATGTTGGCTATACGAGAATTTTGAAGGACAGGATTTATGTTACCTTCCAACTTCCATGCGTACAGCTTGGTTGTGTGGCACCAACACCTTAACACGTCCCTCTCAATGCCATTCCAAATCTCGTACGCCACATGTGTCTTGAAACTTGGAATAAGTTGTGGATCTTCGGGTCCACCGGGACAAGGCCCTGTCAAAATGTCAGCATCCTCATCCTTTCTTGATCAGTTCGGCGCTCTTCATCAGTGTGGCACTCTTCATCAGTGTGGCGTTCTTGCTCCTGCTCTTGGTCGGCCGTTTGAGTCGAAGCAACAAGTGCTTGTTGTTGAAGACGTGCAAGTTCCTGCTCTTCAGCCCGACGTCTCCTAGCTGAAGCATGAGTCGTTTCCCTCCTACTAGTTTGCTTTCCTACAAGTTCCACCAAAATAACATGGCTTAAAGAAATATTTTTTAAATTGTATTGTTCGGTCCCGAAGAGTCGAACTAACCCACACTGTTCGACCATAACAGGTCGAACAAATCTGTACTGTTCGACCGAAACAGGTCGAACAGTAAGCAAGGTGTTCGACTATCGTGCGTCGAACACATTGCTGTGTGTCCGACCGACCAGAGTCGAACAGATCCGTAAATTTTGGGGAAAAATTCGATCTGTTCTTTCGTTCTAACCCTAAATGGTCGACAAAACAATGGGTTCTAACCTAAATGCTCGACAAAACAATGGGAGAGAATAGTTTGGATTGAAATGTTTGATACTCACCTCGATCCATGGTGAAGAGACTTCTCGGAGTGGGGTGAACAATGGGGGACTTCTCCGACTCAAATCTGGTGTTGGAGAGAAGTCCAACAGAGATGGGGAAGAGAGTAGTGTGGAGGAAGAGAGTAGTTAGGGTTAGGGTTAGGGTTTGATGGGGAAGAGAGTAGAGTGGAGGTGTTAGGGAGAGAGGAGAGTGGGGTGAATGTAGAATTTTGTGTATAGAGAGGAATGGGGTGTACTTAGAAATTGGGATGTGGGGGTTGTACACTATGGTTTAAGTCATAAGGGTATTTTTGTCAACATTTGGGGTGTACTTAGTATTTTATAAGTTAATTATTTTTAGGTGGTGTACTTAGAAATTGGGGTCAACTTAGAAAGATGGGGTGTCAATAGTCGGACCCCCAAATTTTATCATGGCTAGCCCATTTTTTTTGATTTATTTACAAGTTTATCATTGAAGAAAGCGATCATGGCTATTCCACTCTTTGGTATAAAAGTCAATTTTTCTAATTTTGTCTTCTTCCTCAACTCATCAAAGAAGAAGAAAAGAACAGAGAAGAACAAGATAAAGAAGAAGAGGAAGAAAAGGAAAAAAATAACAAAATGAGAATTCTGATGGGGTTTAAACTCTAATTTTTTTTTCTCAACTCATTCTCACTATCTCCAAGTATAATGGGGTTTAAACCCTACTTTCTTCCCATTTCGAATTTCGATTTTCAATCGACGGAGAAGAAAAAAATGAGAAGAAAACATCCAAAAATTAAACCCTAATTTTTTTTCTCATTTCCAATTTTGATGGCATCCAAAGGCTCCTCATAATGCACAAACCCTAATATTTATGGAAACCATAATATTGCTGTTCAACTAGTGTAAAAAAGGACTGTCCAATTTTCTGGCAGTCCTATAAACTGAATGGACTGCCAAAAAACTGGACAGTCCTAAGTCACGCATGTGAAATAAAGGACTGTCTATTTTTCTGGCAGTCCTTACTGTATGTTGGACTGCCAGAAAAATGGGCAGTCCAACTCACAACATGTGTAACTTTGGACTGCCCAACTATCTGGCAGTCCAGTCTGTATGTTGGACTGCCAGAAGAATGGGCAGTCCAAAGTTAGACATGCTGTGAGTTGGACTGCCCATTATTCTGGCAGTCCATTCAGTTTGTAGGACTGCCAGAAAATTGGGCAGTCCTTGTCGACGCGGAGTTTTCTCGTTCGTTCATACTTGGGTTTAATTTAAATGGGTAATTTTTTTACTCCGTATGTAGTTTAATTCATTCAAATGGGCTACAAGAATTGAAATAAACAATGTAATTGATGCTTGAATTTTTTAAATTAATTTCTAGGATTTTGGAAATAAATTGAGAAAGAATTTGTGTGCTTGAATTAATTTCTTCAAAAGAGGAGGATGGTGGAGGAGAAGTGGAAGATGTTGGGAATTTAGGAGTTGTGGATTAGAAGAGGAAGATGTTGGGGATTGAGGAGAGGTGGAGGGAGAGGAAGAAGAAGAAGAGAGGAGTGAGGATTTTGGAAGAGAGAGAAGGGATTTTGCAAATGAAGGAGAAAAAATGGATTTTGGGGGGGGGGGGGGGGGTGGGAATTTGGGATAGCCATGATAAAAAATTTGGGCTAGCCTTGTGAAAAATAAAAAAATTTGGGCTAGCCACAATCCGGACTAGCCATGATCATATTTGGTTTTGCCCATATAAAAAGCCGTTTAAAAGGATTAATGGATACATGTATATACCCAAACCCGATCCGCTAGCTACAATATCTCCAATAATGTGTGTTTCTGCCCAAACAAACATAAAAGAAAGATAAATTAAAAGATAGAAGCTATATATGAAATAGCTTAATATAATTTAGGGGTCAACTCGGGCGGATTTGGTCGGACTTGAGGTTAATACGAGTCCAACCCGATGAATTATAAGCTTAGTCCGGCCCAACCTCAGGTTCAACACATGAAGCCCAAAACCAAGTCTGGAGGATAGGGTTTGGCTCGGATTGGGTCAGGTACATCAGATTTATCGGACTCTAATATAATATTTGAAATAATTTTAAACAAAAGTAATATTGAAAATATAATCAAATAGAAATCAAGTCTTGGTCATTATAAAATACAAACTGAAAAAAGATTTAGGATAAAGAGTCGAAGAGTTTGGGTGGAAAAAATTAGGTCCTAAACTTTTTATTTAAGAAATATATATATATATATATATATATATATATATATATTATATATATATTATATATATATATATATATATATATAAGTCGGGTTTGAGATTCTTCGGGTAACCCGACACATGAATCCGAGCCCAATCCAAATTTTTGATCGGGTTCAAATATTTAGCCCAAACCCAAGTCCGAACCCGAGTATCTTCAACCTTAACCCAACCCATTAACGGCTTTATCCAATCGGGCTCGGGTTTAGCGCGCTCGAGTTGCACCCCTAATATAACTAGTGTCATGGTACACACGCTGCGTATGCAATGTGTTTTACAATTGTTCATACTATTTTATGTAGCAAACATAACATAAAACAAAACTTATTTTAAAAAATTACTATTTTCATGGTAAGATATTTTTATGTTAGAAATGTCGATTCCATTTTATTTAACAAAGAAAACATCAAACCAAACTTAATGACAAAAATATCCACTTTCACTATAGGAAATCACACACTTGACAAAATTATTATAATAAAATAGTATTTGTCAGCATCTTCGAGCATCATCTCCATCAACAGGACTTGACTGGTAACTCTTGCTTACCTATAAAGGACTGATAGTCACTGGTATTGGCAACATATATTATTCTGTAAGAAATAAAAAGCGACAAAGAGGTTATATGAAAGCAAAAGTAGTGACAATAATAAACAAGATGTTTAATTACATCACTTAATAGACATCAAATAAGTCAAGTACCTCATATATGATTAGTTTTGTGGGAGTTAAACTTCTTGATAAACATTATTTCTTGTATTAAATTGATGTAATCTAACGTTATCTTTATATCTTCATCTTAGAATCAAAAATAGAAAAAAAATATATGATGGATGAAGAAAGAAAGAAAAATAGAGTTTATTTATAATAATTTCCAATTCTAATAGTTTTATATTTCTGTTTGGTGAACATTTTTCAATTTTATTAATATTTTTGTTTGGTTGAACGTTACAATTTTTCGATTTTCAAAAGGAGACAAATCTTCGTTTTGTTTTGGAATTAAAATTTTCTATTATGTAATCAAATAAATAAATGTTAGATTCTAGTACGTCACCACATAATCCAAAATGGACACGAGACTAATTTGTCGAGCATTCATATTTCCTAGCAATATAATTATCACTGTACGGAGTCGACGTTCTTTGACATTCAAGGATCCAAAAAAATGTCCTATATTTGGCCAATATACTCCAAAACAAATATGCAAAAAAACAAATAATTTTATATTTATGTTTGGTTGAACGTTGCATTATCTTCGGTTTCCAATAGGAGACAATCTTCATATTGTTTGAAATTTTTTACTTTGAAAATTAAGAATTAAAATTATGATTATATCTTCATACTAGAATTGAAAATAGAAAAAGAAATATAAGATAAGAATGGATGAAAGGGAATTTTCTTAAAATATTTTTAATTTTATTAGTTTTATATTTATGCTTGGTTGAACGTTGTTTTTTCTTCGATTTTCAAGAGGAGACTTGAATTCGGTCTTAAATACAATTTAAAGGAGAACAAAGCTTATAATTATAATTTAATTGATATAATCTAAAATTATCGTTATACCTTCATCATAGAATTAAAAATAAGGAAAAAAAATAGGTACGAACGGATAAAAGGGGGAAAACACTTATTTATATTTTTCAATTAATTTATATTTGTGTTTGGTTGAACGTTACATTTCCTTCACTTTCCAACATACAAATCTTCATATTGTTTGAAATTTTTTATTTGGTTGTATTATGTAATCAAATTAAGATTTTTTTTATTCCATTCAGATCTATAATTTAAAATATTATTTTCAAAATTAGTACGGTAAATTAATTAAATCTACAGCTTGAATTCGATCGTATCTACAATTTAAAAGAGAACAAAAGTATAATATTCTAATTTAAATTGATGTAATCTAAAATTATCTTTATATCTTCATCTTAGAAAAGAAAATATTAAAACGAACGGATGAAAGAAAAGAAGAAGAAGCATATTAATATTATTGATTATTTTTTATTTTTGTTTGCTTGAATGTTGCATTTTCTTTGCTTTCTGAAAGGTAATAAATATCCATATTGTTTGGGACACTAGGTTCGGTTTGCCGAGTATCCATATTTCCTAGCTATATAGTTATGACTATGCATAGTTAACTTTATTAGACATTCAAGGACTAAGAAAAGAAAAGAAAAGAAAAGAAAAAGTCATATGCTTTGACAATATACTAAACCAAATATGGCAGATTTTGATATAAAAAATTAACTTAGTATATTAAAAGACATTTTTAATACCTTTCTGAGTTCTTTGATTGTTGTCACTGTCTCGTCCCAAAAAAATTATGTACAGTTCATCTCCTCCGCTTCCTCCATCCCCACCTATGAATTTGACACACCAAAATTTAGGAAAATCGCAACAAAAAAGAAGAAGAAAAAGAAAAGAAGAAGAAGAGTGAATCTCCAAAAGATGAAAGGAAGGCATAATTCTAGCTGAATGCAGATCATTGAAAAATTGTACAGTTCAATCTCCTTCGCTCCTCTATCCGCACCTATGAATTTTGACACACCAAAATTTAGAAAAATTGTAACAATAAAGAAGAAGAAGAAAAAGAATAGTGAATCTCCGAAAGATGAAAGAAGACAAAATTCTAGCTGAATGCAGATCATTGAAGAAATTATGAATTACAATAAAATTGAATGATATCAAGGGAATAAATGCTCTAGTATCGTAAATCTTACAGAAATCACAACTAGAAGAGAAACTTGAAATAGTATCATGAATATAAAGGGAGATTGCAATTCAAAACACTATTTCTTAATCCAAATAAAAAGGATGAGTTAGAAGTAAAAGTTCACGTTTTTGGCATCTTCAATTGTCGAAAAATGGATACGAGAAGACGCTAGCAAATCTGAACTTCTTTCAAGTACTAGGAGGTCTGATGGTTTAAAAAATTTTGTCCTTTACTTAAAATATAGAGAGAAGTAGAGAGAAAAGAAGATTGTGTATCCTAAAAGATAGGGAGTAGTTACGATAATTTAAAATAAGTGATTTTAAATGATATTTTTATCCTTAGATGAATATGATTTCATATCATAATTTAGGTAAACTATAATCCAAATATTCATGGTATTTTGATTATAATAGTATAGATTGATATAATGAGAGTGTACTTGTAGTTAATTTGAAAATTATAAACAATATGCATATGAGCGGTCGGGATCCCTGCACATATATTTTTCGAATAGTAACCGATGGATTGTATTTTTCTGACCATCCAGACTATAGAATATTATGATAAATTAGATAGTTTAAGGATCTAATCTGAACGGTTAAAAAAGACAATCGAACGACTGCTATTTCGAGAAATCGTGAAAATGATTTTTTTTTGAAGGAAGGAGAACCTTTATTCAAATCAACCTGAATTGTTCACAAATGATGAGCAGTCCTCATACAGAGCCTGATCAATACAAATAGGGGGAGAAAGAAATCTAGCAGAAACCTTATTCGAAATAGCATGCCCTGCTAAATATGGGCAACTTTGTTTCCATCTCTCCTGATAAAAAGTAACTTGATTTTGAAGTAAAAATAACTCTCGCTTGATAGAATGAACCAGATCCGAAAGTCTCCAGGGAATGAGACTAGAATCCTATCCTGAAAGCTAACAGTGAGTCTCCCTCAATGCTGACGTTAATGATATTCAAATATCTAGCAAGACCAATCCCAATATTGATAGCTTCTAACTCAGCATGGAGACTTTGATCAAGAGGGATCCGACAGTCAAAAAACTTGGTATCTGCCGCAACAAAAGAACCGAATGCATCCCTTGCAACCGCGACAACTGCGCAGGCTGAGGAGGAGGTCGCCCCGTCGACATTGATCTTGATGTCCCCGTAATTAGGGGCTGCCAAGTAGTTGCAGTAATTACCGTACGCCGCAGTTCACTAATCTCATCCATATTACTGAGATGATCGCCGTCATGAATGGAAATGAAACTCAGTGCATGAGTAATATACGTTGGGGACAAGGAGCCTTGTGTCGAAAAACGCATTCCCCTCTGGATTTCCATATAGCCCATAATATAGAAGCACCCATTCGAAGGACCTCATTGGCATGTTTATCATTGATCAGGAATGCAACAGAGGTGAATATTGCTGCAATCATCTGTACGCAACCCCAACTGGCTAGAAAACCATACCTCTCTTGCTATATTGCAATGAAGAAATAGATGATCAACGTTTTCCTCATGTAGGAGGCAAAAAGGGCACATAGGACTAACCTTATCATTCCTCTTGTTGATAACCGAGAATAGCGGAAGCCTATGATGCCATAATCTCCATATGAACATCAATATCCGTGGGGGGATGTTTTGCACTTTCCAAAGTCTATCCCACTTGATGTTTGGAGCAGCGACTGATGAACTGGAAGGCCTGCTAGTACGAATGGACTCGTATAGGGATTTGGATGAGAATTCCCCCGATCTAGAGCAAGTCCGGATGAGTTTATCAACACCTTCACCCTCCTGGAGTTTGATATCAGCGATGGCCTTTGCTTCCCAGGGAGGAAAAAGTGAATTGATAAGAGAAGTGTTCCAGTTTGTACCTGAAGAGTCCATCACTTCTCTAACAAACCTCGGCATGGTTGAATTACTATGGCCTGCGCTGACCCTGAATCCAGGGATACCAGGGACCCAGGGCTCGTTAATGATGTTAATCCATCCCCCACCGATCTTCCAACATATCTTTCCCTCGAAATGGCGACGGACATCGAGAATACTGGTCCAAGTAGGAGATGCGTTCCTACATTTAGATATATGCCATATGGATCTGTTTTGAAGATACGTACCAATGAGAACCCGAGCCCAGAGTTGATGTGGGTTTGTGATGAGCTGCCAAAGTAACTTGCCGACAAGCGCCTCATTGACCCAACGAGGATTCCTGAACCCCAACCCGCCTTCTCTTCTGGGCTGCAAGAATTTGTTCCAAGCTATATGATGCAGTTTCCTTTCTGAGATATCATGACCCCACCAAAAATCTCTACAGTGGCGCTCTATTGAGTTGCAAATGGCTTGAGGAATCTTATAACACTACTAAAATTTGTCAATTCAGCGACGCGCCAAGACGTCGCTAAAAAGGGCAAATACGTCGCTAATTTCTATTTGCGACGTATTTAGCGACGTTTTCAAGTAGTCGCGATTAAGCAGTCGCTAAACAAGAAAACGTCGCCAAACGTCGCTATGGCGACGATCTTTAGCGACGTGCCCACGTCGCTAATTTAGCGACTGCCAGCGACATAAAACGTCATAATTTACCGACGTAACCTAGCGACGTTGAGCGACTTGAAATGCATCGATGCTGACCTGGCTTTAGAGCCAAATGGCGACGTTCTGCGACTTTTTAACGCACTATATTACCGACATATAGCGACGTTTAGCGACGTCCCTGTAGCGACGTTTAGTGACGATTAGCGACAGTAATCATTATATTAGCGACGTACTTAGCGACTTTATATCGTCGCTAGACGTCGCTGACAGTCGCTGAACGCGCTAATATTAAAAAAATTAAAAAAATTTACAGCAATTGCAGCATTTGCAAAATTTACAGAATTTGCAGCACCATTTGTTACAACAACGACTGTGTATCACGAACCAGTATCAAACAACACATACACAAATCACGAACACGTTTGAAACACAATGTGTCCACATCAACACAGATTTATGAAAATTTGTAACAATGTCAAACATAATGTGTCCACATAAGAATAAGTATGTAACCACATAAAAGACCCAACAATGGGCCATCACACAACAATGTATATGCCGACTACGACTGATCAAGAGGAGCATCACCGCTCCTATCACCGCTCTTGGAAAGAAGGTAAGCATACTGCTCCGATGTAAAACCACCGACGACGATGGAGGAGGCAATGCAACCGCTGGAGAAGGAGGCAGTGTAACCGCTGGAGATGGGTGGTCCGCGTCTCCTCTAAGGCTCGGAGTCTGGCGCTGCATTACTCCATGCAAGTCGCTATCCTGGTAACGGTGTCGTGAATGGACTCCTGTGTCCCCTGTACTTGCTGCACGGTGCGCTCGAGCTCGTCAAAGCATGCGGTGACCGACGCAGCGTCCTCTTGCTCCTGAGGCCCTTGCTGCTCAGCAATCCTCCTCAGCATATCGTCGCGCAGCTCAGCAATCTGGCGGACAATGGTCTCCTCGACTCGGGACGACTCGGCCTGTGACGGCTGGAATGCGCACTGGAAGAGGGAGCCCTGGATGCCTGCGTCGCAACAAATGCGCCGTAGGACCCCGTATCGTAGTACGTACCCCTCTGAAGACCACCAACAGCGGTCTTCCAGAGCTCGTCCTCCGACTGGGACGGAGAGGGTTGCGATGTACCAACCCCTCCCTCTGCCTGTGCACTAGCATCGCACGCTCAAACACGTAGCCTAACATACTCTTCCTAGAAATCATTGTGTATCTCTATACATCAGTACTTACCTAAATTAGCCTAATAAACGTCTAAAATATTTAATTATTATTAAGTATATGGTTATCTGTATATTCTTCAGTTGTGTTAAAAATTAACGAATCTAAATTAGTACTTACATAGCTCTGAGTAGCCCGGTCGTCGATGAGCTTCCCGTCCTTCCGATGGGTGGCCAGGAAGACGGTCACCATGTTTGCGTCCTCACCCCTCTTCACCTGCGTGTTTGTATATTTTATCCTTTAGTAAAATAGAAAATTATATACTCCTACTATCAATAAATTCTTATATTTGACATAAATTACATACCAGACGACGGAAATGCTCCGTCATAGGAATCGATCCACACCACTTTTCGGCCATCGTCCTAGCCGCCTTCGCCTTCTCCGACCGCTCTTTGTACTCGGGCTCCTCAAATCGAGCCCCATCGTGGCCCACTGGTCAGGTGTGATCCAACCAGCATCGGCTTTTCGGGCGGTGACGTTTTTTCTGATCGTCAATAGCATCACGGATCAACTTGGCGGCGACGGCAGGAAACTGCCTCTCAATTTGCTCGGCGCGGTGTGGTGGTAAAATAAGTCCTCTACAAGAATTACAAATTAAAATAATTAGTTCTAAAAAATACTTAAAATTATATAATCATACTAAATTAACTATCTTAGTTACCTTGAAGTGGGCAAACCAGAATGCCTCTCTTCCGAGGCATCCGAGTAGTTGATCCACGGACCCCCATAGTTGGACCTTAGAAATGTGCCCAACGCTCTCTGTACCGACGAGGGACGATATCTGTATACAACGATAAAACCGACGTATTAATGATATATATAGATATACAGACATGTATAAATATTGATTTAACTTACTTCGTAGGACCGTCGGCCCAAATCTCCATCGTCTCGCCCTGAGGTGCGCATGCAGGGTCGCTTGGTATGGATCCGCCGGGCAGGACGGGTGGGAGTAGGGACTACCTCCTCCACCTGCTTCCCACCCGCCATGCTGCTGTCAGTGCTAGGAAGGCTAGGGGAAGTAGTATGCTCAGCAAGCCTGGAACTGCTCGTCGCAGGTGCACTGCCACCCGACCTGAGACCGTATGGTACATGGAGTGCTCGGGTCAGAGGATGGTCCAGAGCCATCCTCCTGTAACGGAGCTCTCTACCCACCTAAGGACACGGATCGTGCTGGCCTATCTCCACGTCGTCCTGAGGGCCTCCGCGTCGTCCTGCCATGCTGATAATAA
Organism: Iris pallida; assembly: GCA_029216955.1. Classification (NCBI taxonomy): domain Eukaryota; kingdom Viridiplantae; phylum Streptophyta; class Magnoliopsida; order Asparagales; family Iridaceae; genus Iris; species Iris pallida. The sequence continues at coordinate 39,825 of JANAVB010011295.1, forward strand.
CATTGGAGTTCATAATTTAAGACTACAGAAGATGAATACATCGAAA
>JANAVB010011296.1:0-97479 GCA_029216955.1 Iris pallida
TGATCGTTTGTTGGTTTAATTCGTCGAAGTTGACGTTCGTTGATTCTTCGATGATCATTGATTTCTTATTGAAGAGTCGGTACCCTTTACTTTTGGCCGTATAACCTAAAACGATACCCTTATCGGCCTTTTCGTCAAATTTACCCAGATTATCTTTAGTGTTAAGAATAAAATATTTACAACCAAAGATTTTAAAATAAGAAACTATGGGTGTTCTATCAAACCATAACTCATAGGGAGTCTTCTTCGATTTAGGTCGAATTAGAACCCTATTGAGAACATAATAGGCTGTATTGACAGCTTCTGTCCAAAAATTTTGGGTAGAGTAAACTGGTTCAACATTAATCTAGCCATTTCAGATAGAGTTATGTTCTTACGTTCCACAACCCCATTTTGTTGGGGAGTCTTAGGACACAAGAACTCATGTAAATATCCGTATGTGTCACATAATTGCTTAAACTTTGCATTCTCAAATTTGCCTCCATGATCATTCGAATACGAGTAATCATGAATCCCTTTCTCATTTTTAACTTTCTTACAAAATATGACAAATTCAAATAATGCATCATTCTTGTGTGCGAAAAAATATACCCACGTGTATATAGAGAAATGATCTACTAATACAAAAGTATATAACTTACCGCCTAGGCTAACAATTCTACTTGGCAAAAATAAATTCATATGCAGTAATTATAGAGGTCTAGTGGTATTTATAGTATTTTTGGACTTAAATGTGGATCGGCTAACTTTGTTCTTTTTCCACTCGCTACATATTATATCCTTCTTGAAGACGATGTCCGGTAAGCCTCGTACCAATTTTTTTTCTGGATAATCTTGAAATTCTGTCCATGTTTGCATGATCGAGTCTCATGTGCCATAATTGAGACTCATCGTTCTTGGCGAGTAAGCATCTAACAATGTTGTCGATACCCACTATATATCATTTTAAGTTGTTATTAAAGAAGATGTATCCTTCTGTCTTCTTCGACAGTGCTGTGAATAGAGAAGCATCACTAGTCATGTGTCATGAGCAACCACTATTGAGGATCCACTTTCTCTTAGCACGACTAGGGTGTTCTACCTACAAAGAAGTTTGCATATAAAACTATTGGTACCCATTTCTTGTAGGGTCTGGATATGTCAGTCTTTGGTAGCCAAGCACATATATTTAAATCAACTAATTTTCTTACTCTACATGCAGGTAAGATATGACCAATAGTGCCATAATAGTGATATCTAGCATGCTGAGTGTTAGGTGTAGTATGTTGTGCATGATTGGTAGGTATTGGTGTTCTAGTTGGATACTTGTAGTAGAATGCATGTCGGTTAGTCTTCTTGGGCAAAGATTTGGCTATGTTTGGTCTGACAGTATTGGGTTTGACCGTGTTCAGATGTTTCGATAATTGACACGTGTCAGGGTAGAAAGTAGCAACTTCAGGCTATTTTCCTAACCTAATTTCCAACTTTTTGGAGGTATCATAAAGTTGTTATAGTCAAATGTGAGTGCATTATTTCTTACTAGTGCATAGTGATGGCTCTTCTTCTTTTTGAGTAATTCTTTCTCAAGTTTGGCAATTGTCTTGCCTTTTTCTTTGGATAAACGCGTAGTCTCGTGTAGTTGCAGTTTGACAGAATAAAGCTCAACAGTCTCACTAGAGTTCTCACTATTTCTAACCTTAGCTAGTAAGTCGGTAAGTTTGTCAATTTCACCTTTATACTCTTTGAGTACCTTCATAGAGTTTGGTATTTGCCAAGCAGTTTTCTGTAGCCATCTAAGAGGTCACTAAAAGCTTCACATAACTGGTCAAAGGTAAAATCATGATATGTGTCAAATAGGGGATTTGAGTTTACCTGATCATATGCCATCAAGCAACATTTGCAGCATCATCTAAATGTTCATCTTCTGAATCGCTGGCTTCACTTGCATACCAAATGCTTGTGTTGGCATATCTTTTGGAAGTAGATTTCTTTATGTAACTCTTTTCAGATTTCTTCATGTAACTCTATTCATACTTGTTGCCTTTCCTGGTTAATGATGATGTTGTCGGACAGTCCTTTGTGATTTATCCTTTTTTCTTGCAACCGTAACAGATTGGATCTTCTTCATTATTATTGTTTTTGTTTGTGTTCCTTAGTTATTCGTTTCAATCTCATGAACTTCTTCACTAGGAGAGCTTGATCCTCAGTGTCGGAGTCGTTGTCGTCGTAATTTTCTTTGACAGTGAGTGAGTAACTTTCCTATGAGAGTTTCAAGTGATATGGTAGTTATGTCGTTTCCTTCAATAATTGTCATAGCCTTCGGAATCCAGTTATTTGTGAGAGCTCCCAGCACCTTGCAAATCTTCTCACGGTTATTGTATTCCTTGCCTATGGAGGACAAAGGATATATAATATCTAGAAATCTTATGAACATTTATGTAAAGGACTCGTTCGGCTTCATCTTGAATGCCTCATACTCTTGAGTAAGTCTAGTGATCTTGGACTCCTTGACTTGTGTCGTGCCTTCATGAGTGACTTGAAGAAGTTTTTATACCTTATTAGATGTTGTGCATATAGATACCATATTGAATTCAGTCCTGTCTAAAGCACAAAATAAAGCATTAAACGCACGTGCGTCAAGACTAGCTTCTTTTTTTTCAGAATCAGTATACTTATCAAGTACTTATTCAACCATAGCCGTCAACTATAATTGACCATAAGTCAAAATCTAGAGATTTCAAAAAAAAACTCAATACGTGTTTTCCAATAAGTGTAGTTGGTACCGTCAAATAGTGGGAGTCTGATTGTGGCTTGACCTTCAGTTGTGAATTTCATACTTTCCATATATGATATAGTGATCAAAGTCACAGCAGGAAAAGAATAACAATATTACCTCACTTTTACCTGTACAACCAGTTCTGATACCAATTGTAGGAACGAAATGTAAAGCGATATACTCTAGAGGGGGGGATGAATAGAGTATGCAACAGAATATTAGCTATTAAAAAGTTAGCAACAAGATCACAAAAATATATCACAGTTATGAGTATGTAAAAGTAAAGTGCAAAGAGCAAACTCAAAGGCACGATGTATATTGGTCTCCCTCTTGTGAGGACTAATCCAGTCGAGAGAACTCTAGCTCTCAGTTGAAATCCACTATGAAAAAATTATAAGTTTTCATCCGAAATCCTTGCAACTTCTACAAATGTCAGCTTTGATTCGAAGTACTTGACCAACTTCAATTGTGAAGTATCTCTCTTATGTCAATCCTCTTGATTACAATCACTCTGAACTTCTAGACTATACCACACTGGAAAATTGATTAGAGGATTGTAACTGGCTTGGGATTTGAAATTGAAAGCTTAGAGGGGCTTTGGAAGATCCTAGTAAGCTTACAGAAAAGAGATATGGAAGTGAATGAGTGTGTTGAAATGGTAGAATTTCTCCTCTATTTATAGGATTTCTAGAGGAACAATTCGGGCAGAATTCTGTCAGAGAATCGCGATATATAGTCATTGCATTCGTAATTGTAGGAAGATCGAGTTTTAAAAAGCAACGTTTATGTAGCCAAACTTAGAACGAATTTGTCCAGAATTCTGGGGGTCTAGAATGGGTTGATTTTGGGTTCTTGCAACTCAGTTTTTGAACTTTCAAATTTTCAAGCAATTAGGAAGTAGTTGGGCATTAGTGAGTGGGCTTGTTTTCAAAACGACAAGGTATTTTAAAAACGTTTCTTAGGTAGCCTATTTGCCAGTACGATGCGATTTATATTGTATTCCTAGACATAATAAAATACAAAAATACATTGATGATTAAAATACAGACGCATAGCTCTAAGTCTTAAACGGTAGCAGGCATGAGCTGTCATAGTTCATCTAACTAGCCCTTATATCAAGATGGGGTTAGATCAATTATTAAAATCCAGTTCGACTATGACCAATGGGCCAACAAATTATTTACTCCATTGACGATCTGACGACGATCTTGAGCTCTCTAAATATCTAGATAAAATCCAGAGGGAAACAAAGAGGCTGAATGAAGGAACGATCCTTCTATTCATAGGCAATGGAATGATCCATTATTGTGCGCATGGAAATTTTACACGTAGGAATGCTAGACGCAAGACTTTATTGGGCACAAGGGCACTGCGCCCGGGAAATTCAAACTAAATCTGGTATAACTACACTGTTGGGCTACGAATGCGCTGACAAATGGCAGTTGTTGAGATTCGTTTGTTGCTGATATCTTGGGTGGTTAGCACTCGTTCGTGGACAAAACTGAGTCAATAACACGTGGCGCTTGCACATTGCTAAAAGATCTCAATCTATTAAAGGATGATGGATTTAATACGCGTGGGAGATTTGGTGTATGAGTAGATTTGGAGTATAACTTCTGAGAATTAATGGCAAGTCTAGACTCATGGCTTTAATAGACGCATGCGAGTTTTGGGTGCATAGCTTTAGGGCGCAAGCAAGTGATCAGTCGACCATGTGGCACTGTACAGTTGTGACCGAAAAAATAAGTAATGATTATGCTGACGTTGGCATCTCTTCGTTTTCTGTGAAAGTTGTCAATCGTTCAGTATTCGAGACGCGTACTGCTGACTTCTATCACTTAGCATTAAATACTTTAATGGGTGACGAGCTTAGTGTAGGCACATCTTTTTGTGACATATATACCATAGAGCGCATCGGATGTAGAGCGCATCCATTATGGGGTGCATGAAACTGAGGGGCGAATAAATTTGAGGCATGTAGAAGCATGGAAAATATTGCTTTTAGTCCCACATCGGAAAGGAGAAGAAGAAAGGGCTCACTCCATTCTATAAATAGAGCCCCCTTTCCTCCTTTGAAAAGGGCACCAACTTCTCTTCCCTCCTTCCAAACTTGGACTCTTCCTATTACGCACCTTCGGGTGCTAAGTAGAAGAAGTCTAGGGCAGCGCGGGCTCATCGGGCTCAGTCAGCTGTCCCAACCTCTGACCATCAAGAGCGTCCCGCTAAGCGGGCCTCTGGTGGAAAGTTGTACAGAGCCGCCCGTGTCCAGCCCCCAGCGGCAAACGGAAAGAGTGGTTCTCAAGAGTCTCCCAACAAAGATCGAGGGCAAGTGTTTCTATTAGCCCCACATCAGGAAGCAAACATGATACCTACGCACTCGTGTGTTCGGGATACCCGGGCCCACAAAGCGAGTGCACGGGCTGATCGAGACGTTCCTCATGCGAGTCATGAGACGTCCTTCTTGCGGCTCGGTCATGAGACGTCCTTCATACGGCTCGGTCATGAGACATTCCTCATGCGGTTCGGTCATGAGACGTCCTTCATACGGCTCGGTCATGAGATATTCCTCATGCAGCTCGGTCATGAGACGTCCTTCATGCGGCTCGGTCATGAGACATTCCTCATGCGGCTCGGTCATGAGACGTCCTTCATGCGGCTCGGTCATGAGACATTCCTCATGCGGCTCGGTCATGAGATGTCCTTTATGCGGCTCGGTCATGAGACATTCTTCATGCGGCACAGAACCCAGGAAGCTTTATGCGGCTCAAAATCAGACGAGCTTCATGCGGCTCAAGAGTATCATGCGGCTCAAAAGTCACCAACATAGAAATGCGGCTCAGAACAGAAGAAACATGGCTTGTAAAATAGTTCTCCCCTCCTGTATTAATTACTTTGACGGCTGACAACTCTGAAAAAGTGACAGCCCTGACACAAAGAGGTAATGATGACTTTGTCATAATGACAGTCCCCTAGGGAAGAGAAAGAGATCTCTGACACAAATCCCCCGAGATCCATAAAATGCCACGTGGCCCTGACACGTGGATGATCATATGTGGCTCGAGCGAAGACTTCCCATGCAGTTTAGAATGAAGCCGTTCCATGCGGCTCAGGCCGAAACAGTCTCATGCGGCTCAAACGGAGGCCTTCCTATGCGGTTCAAGAGGACCATTTCCATGCGGCCCAGGCGGATGCATCCTTATGCGGCTCGCAATGATCATCTCCATGCGGTTCAAAGATTCGAAGGGGGGAGCCACTACCCAAGCAGCCCTGACACGTGGCCCGCACCTTATGCGGTTCAAATCTTATGCGGCTCAATCTTCATGCAGTTCAGATCCCCCAGTGGCTCCTAGGACACGTGTTCTAAGCCGATCAATCTCCCAGATTTATTATAATCAAAGATTGGGTCAAATCTCAATAATCTGGGACACGTGGCAGGAGAATAAATCGAATTTATTCGCCGACATCAAAAGATCATTATGAGGAAGATTTATTCCAATCAGTATTAATTGCTGATGAGATTTGGTGTAATCTATACTTAATGGTCCGGATTCGTCACAATCAAAACGAATGGTCTAGATTGACCAATCCACAGGCCGCCGCCATCTCCAAGAAGCAATCATTTGTAACCCTAATGATCACATCTTATTCCTATAAATAGCAGGGTGCCATTCCCCTGCAAGAGAGAGACACACTGGCAGAGGTTGTATCACCCAGTTTCCCAAATGAGGGTAATTTTGAAATTTTGTGTTTATAATTATTTTAATAATGATATTTAATTCATGATATGATTTTTGGTGATTTTAAATCATTCTAAAATTATTTAAATCAATGACTTGTGGTTTTGACGTTTTGCTAGTGAAACCCTATAGACTGTTTCACCTAGAGCCTAACCATGTGATTATGATATTTTAATGTCATTTTTAGCCATATATATTTTTGCATTTGACCTCTTTGATTATTTTGATATTATTTTATTATTTATGATATTGTTTTGGGGTTATTTGAGTTGGGATCGAATTTTAACTCAATCCGACTTGAAACGGGGACCCGGGGGTAGTTTGACTCTAGTGGGACCCACACTAGTTAGGCATGGCCCACATGATATTAATTTTAGTTCACATGATAGAAATATTTTAGTTAGAGGTTAGACTAATTATTATGGATAAGGTTAGTGTGATTAGAGACTTTAGAATGACTAATTTAGCCCCAACCAATTAGCCCTTTCCTAATACTCATAGAATAGGTTAGTGGGGGCATTTTGGACCTTACCGTAATAGGACAAATAGCCCCATATAGCCAGCCACTTTGGAAGAGGATAGGCTCAAGTTCATTTTATTATTCTCATCTACACTCTCTCTCTCTTGTTCTTTTCTAAATTCCTAGAGAGCAATCCCTAGCAATTTCTCCACCAAATCCTTCTATTTCACCACCAAATTTTCTTCTTTCCTTCTCCATTCTAGACAAAGAGAAAGCTACCCAAGTTTGGGTGGATTCGGAGCTCGTTCGTGTCCTTTTGGAATCTCTACGTGTCGGTGTCGCTCCGGGAAGGCTTTTCTTTGATTCGATCTACCGGAAGGTATAAATCCCTTCTCCTTTTCATTTTCTCATGCATATAGGTCTATTTTGAACCCATAGGAATGACCCCCATGGTTGTATCTCCATTTATGTCCATTTTGTATCCATTTGGAGGTCATAGGAGTGTCCTTTGTGTTGTGGTTGTGTCCATGTGGGAAAATTCCAAATTTGGACTCACTATGTGTTGTTGTTATGTATGAATGAATTATTACATGTTTAATCTCATATTTTTGTATTATATATGTGTTCTATAGTGTCTCATATATATATATTAGTGTAGAGAGTGGGTTCTTGATATATTATGTTATATACTTGTGTTTTTTTTGTCTCAAACTACCTAAATCCGTCATGATTTTTATCCACGTTTTTAATTTCAGCCCTAACTTAGAAATGTTATAACTTCTAGCTCAAAGTTTGGTTTAATCTTCCATTTTTTTAAAAGAAGCGTATTGAAGTTAGCTTTCCAAAAACATGTATTAATAGGCCTAATTCTTTATGTAACTTTCTGGAGAATTATTTGAGTGTCAGCTATACGAAAGACAAACGCGTTCTCGGTGTTTTCGCGATTCCGGGAGTTTCCGGAAACGAAAATGCGATCCGTTTGAAGTTTCGGAAAGCTAACACATAGATCTATAACATACTTTAATCCTAAATTTTAATTCATGCTGAGATGGTACAGTATTGATTATTAGTAGGAGTTACTATTCGGCATATGCATCTTATGCACCCTTGTGTGTAATATAATGTTCTATTTGATTTTAACCCATGTTATTGTATATACAATATGTAATTAAATAGAGAATGCAAGCATGAGTAAATGGTTAAATAAATGATATATGAGGTGTAAGTATCCTATCTAATGTAAGCATGTATAAGTATGGCTTGTGATGAATATGTAGGTTCCATAGTATGTAATATATGGTGCATATAGTGGTACAAGAGAATAAATGAATGATGAATGAATGCAAGCATGAATGTAATGTAATAATAGATGTAATGCATGATATGTTAGATGAATGAAATGATATATATATGATATATATATCCTCTTTACATTAATGTATATATATGGTTGAATGCAAGCATGTAGGAATGCAATTAATGTAATGTATGTAAGCAATACATAAATGCATGAATGAAAGAATGATATACAATGCATGCATAAAAGTATATAATGAATGCTAGATATAAATGCAAGATATATATGTAATGATAGATATGAATGCATAATGTATAAATATTATAAATGCAATATCAGATTTCATATGTAGACATAGAACCAATGCATAGCTGATATTTAGATTGAATGTTAGTTCATTTTAGGTTGTTCGAACACTGAACTGTCCATGTAAGCATATATACCTTCCTTTTCCTATTGCCAAGCCAATTTTAGTTTTTAATATAGTGGAATGTCTATGAATGTAATGTTAACCTTCAACCCCTTAATTCAAAATGTTAGTTAATTTCAGTATTAGAGAATGTATGAGCTGTATGCATATGGGATGTTGGCTTAATGGCAGATTTTAGATAACATGGTTCATTTTATGTGGTTAGTTACACCAGTTTATGGGATAGCTCACTTTAGTTTATATGTAAATGTGGAACTAAACTGAGAATGAACTTCACCCTCTGCACAAGGACACCCCACTCTATATCAACCACCATGCCATGTAACCCTTCTCTCAATGATTGCTATAATATATATAGATTTATGTAAAGTATAGATGCATGTTAGTTATAACTTAAATAGTCTCTACTCTAATGTATATAGATGTATACTTGTAGCCATGCATGTTAAGTATAATACATGTGTAATGTAGATGGGTTAGCTTTGTGCCATGTGTAGTGTAAACTCATAACTAGTGTTTATTTCTCTTTTCATGTACACCTCCATGTTCACACACACACATAGCTTTACATGTTAGTTCCTTTCTCTTATATATATATATATATATATATATAATATAATATGCATGATAGTGATGTATCTTGATGTGTGACTTGTATTGGCTTGTATAGCCTTGTGATTGGTGTGTGACTGCTAGCCTAGGCTTGGTTAGGCCTAGTGAGACTTATTAGACTTGTTTGGGCTAGGACTTGACCTAGTTGACTAGTGTGGTTGACTAGAGTTGACCAAGTGTTGACTTTAGTCTAGTTTGACCTAGACAGCATGCAGATGCATTATAAATTACTATTATCATCCCCTGTATACATCTTGACTTGTGTTGCTCTAACTAGGAGTCAGATACCTCATCTCGGACAGTACATTTACTTCAGACATTCAGATACGAGGTGAGTACATTCTCTGACCGTTTCATACTTGTCTGGATTTACATTCTTGCTCTAGATTACTGTACTTGATGCTGACACGATCATTATCACGGATTAGTACTATGTGGATCTTCTTCTGAGATGTTATCTTCTTGTATTCACTAAATACATATTGTGATGTGCGTTTCACTTACATATTGTATTTATTGAATATCCTTATCATTGTACACTCATTATGCATATTGTACTCTCATTATCACATTGAGCCATTATACAAGCCATTGTACAAGCCATTGTATAAGCCATTGCACAAGCCATTGTATAAGGTAACGTAACTGAATTGGATCCTTGTATATTGATTGGGGAGGGAGAGTAAAATTGGTTATGTGATCAATCCTATTGTATAAGAAATTGTATATGTCCATTGTGCACCCACGTACAAAGGAGTCCTATTTTATTGTATAACCTAACCCGTTTACATAACCATATTGTGCTCTAAATCACATGTTGCTTACAGTTCTTACTTATCATATATAGATATTTCCTATTATCAAATCTCTGTTGTTTTCATATACATTCTTCTTTCAGCGTTTCATGTACCTTACTCTATTGCATGCTTTATATTTCCTAACATGATATGAACTGCGTGAGATGTTTTGTGCTCGCTCCCGTCCTGACTAGACCTGTTAAAAATTTTACAGAGGTTGATGAGGAACCCTGCACCCTTACTTGGAGTTTCCCTAGTTGACACTCGCGACCTGGACCCCTGGGGAGGTTCAGGCAGCTGCTCAGGATGATACCTTGTATAGTGTAGATAGCTTAGACTGTCCTTTCTTTTCATGTTTAGCTGTTGTCTTATTTTCAGAGTTGTATATTTTAGAGATGTTGAGACTTTGTTATTTTTTTTTGCTGTACCTCAGTTAAGGATTTCTTATCTATTTTCCTTCATGCTACATTCTACCTTAGATTGTGATTGAGTTGTACCTCTGTATTGGCCTCCTTATGGAGAGTATTCATATTATGTTAGTTATAGTTTAAGACCTAGAACAACGTTCTACCGCCGACACTGCGACGTTGGCTGGGCGTTGTCACGTTCTTGTACCCTCACAGTGGGTGCGGGTCGTGACAGAGAGATACAGAGAAGAGTACACATATAGAGAGAGAGCACCAGAATACTTGGAGAGGAGAAGCAAAGAGAGCAGAGAGAGCATTTCTTCCAACGCCAAGCAATCTTCTGGAGCCAAGGCTGCATACCGATCGTCCAAGGAGTAAGGCAGGGCTGCCGTCGCCTTCCCGAGCCTCTATCGCCACCCCCCAGAATCTAAAATAAACAATTGTACTTAGACTGTTGTACCTAGGTTTTCGTCCATAGACTTTCTTTGTACAAGCGAGTTTGTAACCTGAAGTAAAAGTCCGGTCCTACGATAATTGTTTAGTTCTTTTATATTTCATGGCAAACACGATGGCGACTCTACTGGGGACAAACTTCTCCACGGCTGAGGAGTTGGTGACGCAATCGAATGCAGCCAGGCTTGGCTCCACGCAACAGAAGATGGTCGTCCGGTTCGACCAACAGGCGTTCGAAGAAATGCTCTCCGACAAAAGCGCTGGCCCGGTCCAGAAGCGAGCCCGCACGAAGAAGGCCCGCAAGGAGTGGAGACCCCGATCCTTCGTTCCTACTGATATTTTTGCAGAAATACCCTCTGTTGTTCAAGACGGCGAGCAAGATTCTCCTACGGCCCTACTTCAGACCGTAGGCAACTCTGCTGTCCCCAAGTCCGGCAGAAGAAAATACTATGATGCTGGACTTGCAGGGGCAAAGAGAAACTCTACGCGATCCGAGCCGCATAAGGGTGCTAGCCGCATAGAAAAAGCTCATGCGGCCGCATCCGCTAGCCGCATGAAAAAAACTCATGCGATCACATCTGTCAGCCGCATAGCTTATGCGGCTACAGTTACCAACCACACGGATGAAGCTTATTCGGTTACTGAAGTCAATCGCTTGCAGAAAACCCATGCGGCCACAATTGCCAACCGCATGCGGCCAGCCTGCACGATCGCGACTCCTACTAATCGCAACAAAGCAACTCATCCGGCAGCGAAAGACAGCCGCATGCATACAGCCTGCACGGTTCCCAATCCTAGCCGCATAGCGGCTGTTCCACGCTCCTCTCGATCAGTCTTCGACCATCTCTCATGCGGTCCTGACCCTGATGGCTTTCTGGATGATAAACCAGACTCTGTGGTATTCAACTTAGACCCTTCCTATTACGCACCCGCAAGTGCTAAAAAGAAGAAGTCTAGGGCAGCGCGGGCTCATCAAGCCCAGTCAGCTGTCCCAACCTCTGACTATCGGGGCGTCCCGTTGACTATCACACGGGCCTCTGATCGGAAGTTGTATAGAACCGCTCGAGTCCAGCCCCCGACGGCAAAAGGACAAAGTGGTTCCTTTGACCTGCGTGAGGCGATCCTCCACAAGCGCAAGGAAAGAGAAGGAGCCTCGGCGTGCAAAGAGTCCTCGCTTGGACATCACTGCACCCAAATCATCGTCAACTGTTGTTGCAACAACGCGGCAACAACGAAAGATTGGCCGTCAGTCTTCTAAAGACTACAGCATCCGAGCCCAGAAGACGAGGCACCTCCTGTTGTCTCCTGCAATTCCACTCAGAAAGTCCCCGCCGAGGGGAGAGGAAAGAAGACAAGCATCTCCAGCCCCAAAATATCAACCACTACAGCTAAGAAACTGTCGTCTAAATGACTGTCCTCCACCGGAATATTCTAACACACCCGTTCAAAGACGAAATCTGCTGCAATGGGAAATTCATCATCTACATCGCTGGGGTCGGGGGAACTGGGGGTAGCACTCCTCCGAACATCCACAACAATCCGATGTTTCAAGGAGCCGAGCCCAGGGAAACAACTCTTCCATCAGGTACAACAGACGCTGATGTCCCCAAGGACATCCATGACTCTCAAGACGAAGCAAGCTCTGAGGCTGGAGATACCGTTCCCTCCGAGTCCGAGCCCGAAGAGAACATTCCCACCTACCCCGATGACTTCTCGGTGTATGGGTATGACTCGGAGGGCACATCCTCCACCGTTCCTTCCATCACTCCTCTTGTAAAGATGGTGTTCATGACGGACAGCAATCAAGGTGGTTCCAGCGATCGCCAACGCATCAACACTTTGGAGGCTATACTGCAGGCCTTGGTCAAGTCTGTAGATGAAATCAAAGTCGCTCTTCCAACTCTGCAAGGAGGAACGCCTGGCCAAACAAGCACGGGTCCTGCGGTCAATGCGGACTCGAACTCAGCGGCACCAAACTCGGGCAATAATCCTCCCAAAATAACAGCCCCTACCACAACAGATGAGGCCCGAGAAGTAAGAAGAGAGGTCCAGGAGCTCCGAGCCATGTTCCATGCCCGAGAAAATGCTCAAGACCTCAGAATGCGGCAACCATACCCTGCCGAATTGAGGGATGTTCCATTCCCACCAAAATATAAGCCGTTCAATATCAACCCGTATGATGGCAAGACCTCAGCAAGTCGGTACATCACTTACTTCGAGGTCACCACCGACCATCTGCCCCATGATGATGCTATCCTCACGCGATTATTCATTAGGGCATTGGAAGGAGTCGCTTTCGACTGGTATCACAATCTGCCGGACAACTGCATCCACTCCTTCGCCGGCTTCAAGCGCCTGTTCTTGGAGAGATTCTACGAAGTAGGGCAGGACGTCACCATGTCCACTCTCATGGACGTCGTCCAAGGGGAGAAGGAGTTGACAAGGAACTACATTGAGCGGTTCTGCCAAACCGCCATGAAGCTGCCCTCCGGAAATCCAGATTCCTCTTTAATTGAAATTTGCCAAAAGAGACTGCTTCCAACGATCAGTCTCTGGATGGGCGAAAGTCAATTCAAAGATTGGAAGACGTTCATCATCAGTGCCACAAGCGCCGAAGAACGACTGAAGAAGGCTCGCCAACTGGGATTGCACATCTCGGAAGGAGAAAACAAGGACAAGCGTCCCAACAACGATAATGGGGGTAGCCCCTCCAACAATCGGGACAGCAAGGGAATGCAGGGTATGGTGGCCGATACAACACAAAAACCTGAGCCGAAGCCAGCAGACAAACAATGGCCACAAATCACTTACTCCTTCGAAGACGGTCACGTCAAGCCCATCTTGGACATGCTCATACAAGGGGACAGGATTCAGCTCCCTCCACCAAGACGGGAACCGCGGCCGACAGAGATGGAGAATCCAAAGTACTGCCATTATCATCGCTATGTCCATCATGCTACACACGATTGCTACCAGCTGAAACGGTACATCCAGAACCTCATCGATTCGAACGCTCTGGCCATCGATTTCGAAGAAGTAACCGTGGCGGCCAATATGGTGTCCGTACAATTCGGCAGCTTTCCTCCGACGGAGACTCAAGACAGGGTGGTCCCCGTCCCTCTGGCGACAATGGAGATTACCAATCTTCCACTTCCCCGAGATCAGGCTGCCGGTCTAGTAGCCCTCACCACATTACGAGGGGAGGTCATGTGGATCCATCCAGACTTGGTGTCAGAAGTGACTTGGTCCACACCATCTTCTACCGACAAAAAGAAAAGTAGAAAAGTCAGGACCTGCCATACAATCTCGGCAGACAACGAGGAAGCTACAGCCGTCGTCACGCGGTCCGAAGCGCAATCCCAACCTGTGGTTGACAATCCAGCTGAAAATCATCAACCCACTACAACTGATGCTCCGGGACCGGCTCAGCCTTCGACGACCGACAAGCCTAGGCTGAGGGAGACTCGCTTCGACAAATCCCTCCGAAAGGAGGCAGCCCAAGGGCTAGAGAGGCCCTACAACATTGACATCTTAGCGCAATTGGCTAACACACCGGCCAAGTTGTCACTATACGAACTCCTAAGACTCTCCAAGGACGTTCGTATTGCATTAAACGAAGCACTCCAAAATGCCGATGTCTATCTGGCTCAATCCAACCTCACCGGGGAGTACTCACCCGTGGATCTCCAAGACAGTGCCTGCATGGGAGCAATGCCCAACATCGTCTTCACTCCGCAGGACATGCTCATCAAAACCAACCTACACGATCGCCCGCTATACTACACGGGATACATCAGCGACGTGAAGGTGGATCGGATGCACATAGATCCTGGCTCTTCCATAAGCATCATCCCGAAGGATTTGCTACATCATCTCCGCATCCCAATGCATCGTCTGACACCTACAAGCACCACCATCAGCGGTTTCAATTCGGACAGGAGCTACCCAATCGAGAAGATTCGTCTGAAGTGTCAGATTAGCGATCTCCAATCCGAAGTCACTTGCTACGTCATAGATGCAGACACCTCTTACAACATCCTCTTGGGGCGCCCATGGATACACGATTATATGATTGTGCCTTCCATGCTACACCAGTGCTTCAAATATGTCGACAAACACGGCCTCGTAAAGACGGAATTTGCTGACATCGATTCCTTCAAAGGGGTCGAATCTTACTACTCAGACTCCTGCCTAGACGAAAAGTCGAAGAGGCACCTTGATGAAGGAAATGAACAAGCTGGTACCGAAATGGCCACGGGATCAGAAGGATCTCTGACGATCCACCTCCAAGCTCGCAAACCGGGCAAGTCCGCATCCCTTACTGCCACTCTGCGGAAGGACGCGATCAGCCTCTCGGCGCAAGAGGAGCAGATGATAATTCGGCTGCCAAGGTCCGGCCAAGTGCCGAGACCCACAACGGGGCCACTGACAATCAGACTACCGAGAGTCAGTCAACCCCAAACGGGGAAGCTCAATCCCTCCAACAAGCCGCTGACGATACGCCTTCCCAAGAAGGGTCGTCATCCCGATGCAAGGTCTGACACTTCTAACGAACCAGCCACTCCTCGCTCCACGTCAAGTGCCAAACTGGGGGTCGCTAGTCTGCCAACAACTCCACGCTCTGCTCCATCAACTGAACCACTGACAATCAAGCTTCCCAGGACGTCCTCTCAGTCTTCATTCACACAGGGGGTAGCCGAAGAGAAACCAGAGTTAGCCAAGTATGTGGCTGCCCACACTGATGTTCCCTCCGCTGATGATGTAATCCCCCTAGAAAAGATACCTTACTTCATCAATAAAGGGTTATCTTTGAACTACACCGAGCTCAATAAGCTATGTACAATATATGCTACGAAATACGGTATAGGCACTCACCTACACACACAAGTGACAAATGTGTACATCGCGATCCAACTTACTCCAGTAGAAGATGCTTACCGAATAATCGAGGGAGGGGATCATCCGATCATCTTCGGCCGGACGAACAACCCGCATCCCTTCACCATAGAGGAAGCCGACCTCGGGACAGATGCCGGAAGACTGCCTCTGTATCTTTATAGCCCCTAATCCAAATATCTCATGCAGAAACAGGGGTATGATCTGGAGATGACGCCAGGTTTGAACTACGGCACTGGACGATGATTACCTTTGAAGCCGTTGGTACCGGCAGACAAACCACGGGACTACTATAGCAAAACTCGATGCGGGTTAGGGTATGTAATGCCTACTATGACCCCTGAGAGTTCAGATGAAGAATGCGACTGGCAGTCACATTCAACCGGGTCTCCAACTTCTGACTCGGATACTAGCATCGGAGATGTGTTCAGACAAGTCATAACAGTCAATATGGCATTCGCCGACGCTTACGAAGAAGACGAAGATATCTCCGAGATCCTCGAACTAGAGCCGTGGGCCCAGCAATTGGATGCACAATGGGAAAAATGATTCGAACTAAGAGAACCTCCTACTGAAGATGAAGTCATACAAGTTGACCTCGGCAGCGAATCTTCTCCAAAACTAATTTTCGTCAGTAAAAGCCTAGCAGACGAAAAATGGGAGTCGCTGCTAGAACTTGTCAAAGAATACATTAATGTGTTCGCCTGGAGCTATGAAGACATGCCAGGGTTAAATCCCGACATTGCCCTTCACAAACTCAACATTCGGCCAGATGCGAAGCCAGTCAAGCAACAACAGCGATGCTTCCGCCCAGGCATCATGGACGCGATCGAAGCCGAAGTCAACAAACTGATAGCCAGTAGCTTCATTCGTGAGAAACGACATCCTGATTGGGTTGCCAATATAGTACCCATCCTCAAAAAGAATGAGAAGATTCGAATCTGCATCGACTTTCGCAATCTGAACGAGGCGTGCCCCAAAGATGAATTCCCTCTTCCTATCACAGACATCATGATCGACAATACCTGCGGCTTCGAACGTATGTCATTCATGGATGGCTTCTCGGGGTACAACCAAATCAAAATGTCTCCTGATGACGAAAAGCATACATCATTCCGAACGCCAATTGGCACGTACTGCTACACAGTCATGCCTTTCGGTTTGAAGAATGCCGGCGCCACCTATCAAAGAGCCATGAGCATCATCTTCAGAGACCACTTACGCAAGACAGTGGAGTGCTATGTTGACGATATAGCCGTTAAGAGTCGCTGCAAGGGAGACCATCTGCAGGATCTAAGGACGGTATTCGATCTAATGCGAGCGCACAATTTAAAAATAAACCCTACGAAGTCCTTTCTGGGCGTATCCAGCAGAAAGTTCTTGGGCTTCATCATTACGGCACAAGGTATCTATGTAGATCCTGAGAAGACGAAAGCAATCATGGAGATGGGTCACCCGAGAAATCTTCGCAAACTCAGAGGCCTTCAAGGGAGGCTAGCTTACATCAGGAGGTTCATTTCCATCCTCTCCGGGCGATGTCGACCGTTCACCCATCTCATGAAAAAAGGAGTCTCATTCGTATGGAACGAAGAATGTCAGCGTGCTTTCGACAGCATCAAAGAATATTTGTCAAATCCTCCAGTTTTGGTGGCCCCGGTTCCTGGAAAACCATTCCTGCTCTATGTACGAGCAATGGAACACTCCCTCGGGGCTCTGCTGGCACAAAACAACGACGCAGGCCAAGCGCAGGCCATATATTACCTCAGCCGAATGATGATTGGGCCAGAGCACCGATACACCGCTGTGGAGAAGGAATGCCTCGCCCTGGTGTTCGCCATTCAGAAAATATGACACTATGTCACCGGACAAATAATACATATGATCTCACGAATCAACCCTCTCAGGGTCCTCATGACTAAACCAGGGGCACTTAGCTCTCAACTCGCTACATGGGCAATATTGATGTCCCCTTATCATATGATCTTTATCCCACAAAAGGCAGTCAAAGGTCAAGCCCTGGCGGACTTCTTGGCAGCCCACCCAGGCTCGGAGTCCTCCAGAATATATGAAGAGATCCCAGATGAGGTCGCCGACTCGCATGCAACCTCTCACGATAATATATGGCGAATGTTCTTCGACGGTGCTTCGAGGACCGGACCTAAAGACAATATAGTCGTCGGAGTCGGGCTAGTGCTGATCTCTCCTTCCGGATTGGTAATTAACCGTGCTTATTCCCTCACCGAGCCCTGCTCTAATAATGTGGCCGAGTACAACGCTCTGGTCATTGGCCTCTAACTCACAAGAGAGCTGGGGGTAGAATACCTTGAAGTATACGGCGATTCCCAACTAATCGTCAATCAGATACGGGGCTCATATGAGGTCCGCTACGAAGACATGATCCCTTATCACCAAATAGCGATTGACATCATCTCGTCGTTCGAGGGATTCTTTATCGAACATGTCCACAGACTCCTAAATATCAAAGCTGATGACTTAGCTGGTCTTGTCGCTTCCCTAGCAGTTCCGAATCATGATCGCCAATCAGTGGATGTGATAGGCCACGAACTGGTCTGTCCCAAGAATAATGTGCAATTTGTGGCGGGTTATTCCGCACAGATGATCGATGATGCCCCAGATTGGAGACAACCATTCATCGACTTCGTCGTCTACGACATCCTGCCCAAGAACTCAAAGGAAGCCACCTCCATCAGACGGCGTTCTCTCACATTCTTCTACGATATAGAGACAAAAATGCTGTATCGCCGCTCCTACGATGGATTACTGCTTCAGTGTCTGTCAAATGTAGAAGCCAAAGAAGCCGTACGAGAAGCTTATGACGATGTCTGCGGGGCCCACCAGCCTGGCCCAAAACTGTAAGACCGCCTTCGCCGAATGGGCTACTATTGGCCTATAATTGTGGCAGATGCGATAGATTATGCTAGAAAATGCAAAGCCTGCCAAGTCCACGTGGACTTCATTCACCAACCATCCGAGTTTCTACATCCGATAGTGGCGTCTTGGCCATTCGAAGCATGGGGAATGGATATCATTGGTCCAATCACCCCACCTTCCTTCCGAGGACATCGCTTCATACTTGTGATCACTGATTACTTCTCCAAATGGGCGGAAGCTATCCCACTCGCAGAAGTTAAGACTTCAAACGTGATCAGCTTCCTTAAGCATCACGTCATCTACCGCTTTGGACTGCTCCGAAGGATCATCCACGATAATGGTCCACAGTTTACAAGCCACGCATTCTATCGGTCTTGCGATAAGCACCATATTCAGAATGTTGCTTCGACACCGTATAACCCGGCAGCGAATGGATTGGCAGAGGCATTCAAAAAAACAATCATCAAACTCCTCAAGAAGTTTATCTCCTCCAACAAACGCGACTGGAACGAGAAGCTCGGTGAATGCTTATGGGCTTATCGTACCACAGTTCTAACAGCCACCGGGAATACACCATTCTCCCTGGTGTACGGGAGTGAGGCAGTCCTTCCATTGGAGACTCAGGTCCCCTCACTACGTGTCGCCCTCACACATCAATTGACGACAGACAAAAACTACCATCGTTGGCTACAGGAATTGGAGGCACTAGATGAAAAGCGCCTATTGGCTCAGCAACGAATTGAGCTATACCAAGCATGCATCTCTGGAACCTTCGACAAGAAGATCAAAATCAGAACATTCCAGGTGGACGATCTCGTTCTGGCAGTCCGGAGGCCGATGGTCATGACTCACAAGACCGTCGGCAAATTCCAGCAAAAGTGGGAAGGCCCATTTATCATTGAGGCAGTATTCTCCAACGGTGCTTACCGCCTCGCAAAACAAAACGGAGACTTTCTCATGTTGCCCGTCAATGGCAAGTTCTTGAAGAAATATTATGTCTAAACGACATTCTCTCCAGATCATCGAGTCATGTACCCGTTGGTACCGCTGAACTCACATCCACAATATTTCAGATTATCGAGTCATGTACCGACTGGTGCCGCTGAACTCACACTTTCTTAATATTCTAAATTACCGAGTTATGTACCCGCTGGTGCCTCTGAACTCACATTCCGGTCACTCTTTCAGATAGTAAGTCACGTATGATTATACCTCTGAACTTTCTTCCTGGAAGAGATCCTCCCTCATGATCCACTACCCGCGCTCCTAGTGCACAAAAAGGGTAATCGATCCATAAATTTCCGAAACGGCCATGTCCTCATTACCTCTGAGTCGTTTTCACTTCCACCAAAAACAAATCGCCCCCTCGCATAGAACTTCCACGTTCTCCTACCTCTGAGTCATTCTATGTACCCCCTTCTTCATTGAGCCCACTCCTACCATATCCTCATTACCTCTGAGTGGGAAGGCTCCGTCAAAGAAATCTTCATGCTTGCCATGTCCCCATTACCTCTGAGTAAGTATGTCGATTTCCTTTCAACCTATTATCTGTACCTACAACCGGAGTACGACAAGGATAATAGGTCCACAAATGTCCTCTGTTGACCACAAATGTCCTATGTTGACCACAAATGTCCTCTGTTGACCATAAATATCCTCTGTTGACCACAAACGTCCTCTGTTGACCACAAATGTCCGCTGTTGACCCCGAATATCTTCCGTGAAGTCTTCCCTGCCATCTCCTTATTACTTCTGAGCAGGAAGATTCTACGATAAAACCCTCATGCTTGCCATGTCCTCATAACCTCTGAGCAAATATGTTGGTTTTCTTTCATCCCATTATCCGTATCCTGAACCAGGGTACGCCAAGGATAATAGGTCTACAAATATCCCTTGCTAAGCTTCTTAGCATAAATCCACCATCTCACCATGCCCCGGGAGCCCGGCTGCTCTACGGCATTCTTTTTTTCAATACCGAGACCACCGATGACCACTTTGCCATGGTTGTTCCGGATATGCTGACCAAACTTGTTATCTGTACCTAAAACTAAGGTACGCCTAGGGTAACAGGTCCACAAATAATTCTCCAGCAAGTCCAGTTCCACGAACACCACAAGTACAAGAAAGAGAAGATGAGTTGAAACATGCTCATTCATTCAAAATTCAAAGTGCTACATGATTTAGGATCACATCCTTTACAAAATTAAAACAAAAAAAGACGAAAAAGAAAAAAACAACAAAAGAAAAACAAAAAGCTGATCACTGCTCCGGGGCACATAACACCCTGAGACGGTCCGTCAGCAAGGCAACCGACCGCTCAAACCTCTGGGTAGCTCGACGCTCCGCCTCTCGAGTCAGCAAGGCAGATGAGCTTATGCGGTCTAGTTCAAATGATCTTATGCGGACCAGTTCAAAAAAGGCTTATGCGACTCAGTTTGAAAGAGCTCATGCGGTCCAAGTCCAGATGCGCTTATGCGGCCCTGTTGATGAAGTAGTTATGCGGCTGCAAACAACAACTTTCATGCGGCTCAGGCCTGGGTCATATCCCATGCGGCTCGAACATGAGTCGGACACGCAGTATACTTGGAAATATAGGCTCGTGCATAAGATATGCGGCGTAGCCATGACAGTTCATGTTGATTGTCCTACCAGCAATAGGCGGGTGAACATCGGGGTAAAAAATAGGTACGTCAGCCGGCGGAGGAGCCACCACGTTCGCCGCCGCAGTCGATGAAGACGCGCCTTCTTGTCCTTTGCTGCCGCAGAAGACGACGCGGCCTTCTTGCCCGTAGCAGCGGTAGTCTTCTTGGGATCCATTACCGATCGTTGATGGGAGAAGACGAAGAGGAGATCAGCAAGAAGGAGTTCGAGCAAAGAGAGAAGGTAAAGAAACCCTCAAAGAATAAAATTACTCCTATTTATAGGCGGAGGAGGCTCGTGAATGAATAAATGCCTCGATCCATGCGCCACCTAAAAGAATAAAGGCAAAATGCTTCGGTCAAAACAAAACTGACCCTTGGGATCCTCCCCCAAAAGGCGGCGTTAATTCAAAAAACGAATCAAGGGCATTTAATACAGAAGATTTGCACACGTGGTTGGGACACGTGGCAAAAAGTCTATGCGGCCTAACAGCTCATGCGACTAGATAAATCCATGTGGCTGAACCATCTATGCGGTTAGCAAAGGCCATGCTTCTTATTCAAAGTATTTTAATTTTGCAAATTGAAAACTTTGAAGGGGGTCTTGTAGAAGCATGGAAAATATCAGAACGATGGTCTATGCAGCTCGGAACAGGAGAACCCCATGCGGCTCATATAGGGGCAGTCCCATGCGGTTCAGAGAGACTCTCAGTCTCATACGGCTCGGAGCAGAAGAATCCATGCGGCTTACATAGGGACAGTCCCATGCGGTTCAAAGAGTCCCCCAGCCTCATGCGGCTCGGGAGTATATGCGGCTCACAAACGACCAACAGATATATGCGGCTCGATCAACACCACGTATCCCCGTGGGATCCCCTCACACAGCTGACCGTCAAGTAATGGCCTTATTTAATGCTTAATGCTCTGCCCTGATTTGACAGCTGACATCGTGTTTGCCATGAAATATAAAAGAACAGAACAATTATCGGAGGACCGGACTTTTACTTTACGTTACAAACTCGCTTTACAAAGAAAGCCTAGGGACGAAAACCTAGGTACAGCAGTCTAAGTACAATTGTTTATTTTAGATTCTGGGGGTGACGATAGAGGCTCGGGAAGGCGACGGCAGCCCTGCCTTACTCCTTGGACGATCGGTATGCAGCCTCGACTCCAGAAGATTGCTTGGCGTTGGAAAAAATGCTCTCTCTGCTCTCTCTGCTTCTCCTCTCCAAGTATTCTGGTGCTCTCTCTCTATATGTGTACTCTTCTCTGTATCTCTCTGCCTGTGTGTCTCTCTCTTGCAGGGGAATGACACCATGCTATTTATAGGAATGAGATGTGATCATTAGGGTTACAAATGATTGCTTCTTGGAGATGGCGGCGGCCTGTGGGTTGGTCAATCTAGGCCATTCGTTTTGATTGTGACGAATCTGGACCATTAAGTATAGATTACACCAAATCTCATCAACAATTAATACTGATTGGAATAAATCTTCCTCATAATGATCTTCTGATGTCTGCGAATAAATTCGATTTATTCTCCTGCCACGTGTCCCAGATTATTGAGATTTGACCCAATCTCTGATTGCAATAAATCTGGGAGATTGATCGGCTTAGAACATGTGTCCTAGGAGCCACTGGGGGGATCTGAACCGCATGAAGATAGAGCCGCATACGATTTAGACCGCATAAGGTTCGAGCCACGTGTCAGGGCTGCTTGGGTAGTGGCTCCCCCCTTCGAACCTTTGAACCGCATGGAGATGATCATTGCGAGCCGCATAAGGATGCATCAGCCTGGGCCGCATGGAAATAGTCCTCTTGAACCGCATGGGAAGGCCTTCGTTTGAGCCGCATGAGACTGTTTCGGCCTGAGCCGCATGGAACGGCTTCATTCTGAACTGCATGAAAAGTCTTCGCTCGAGCCACATATGATCGTCCACGTGTCAGGGCCACGTGGCATTTTATGGATCTCGGGGGATTTGTGTCAGAGATCTCTTTCTCTTCCCTAGGGGACTGTCATTATGACATAGTCATCATTACCTCTTTGTGTCAGGGATGTCACTTTTTCAGAGTTGTCAGCCGTCAAAGTAATTAATGCAGGAGGGAAGAACTATTTTGCATGCCATGTGTCTTCTGTTCTGAGCCGCATGTCCATGTTGGTGGCTTTTGAGCCGTATGATACTCTTGAGCCGTATGAAGCTCGTCTGATTTTAAGCCGTATGAAGCATCCTGGGTTCTGTGCCGCATGAAGAATGTCTCATGATCGAGCCGCATAAAGGACGTCTCATGACCGAGCCGCATGAGGAATATCTCATGACCAAGCCGCATGAAGGACGTCTCATGACCGAGCCGCATGAAGGACGTCTCATGACCGAGCCGTATGAGGAATGTCTCATGACCGAGCCGCATGAAGGACGTCTCAAGACCGAGCCGCATGAGGAATGTCTCATGACCGAGCCGTATGAAGGACGTCTCATGACCGAGCCGCATGAGGAATGTCTCATGACTGAGCCGCATGAAGGATGTCTTATGACTCGCATGAGGAATGTCTCGATCAGCCCGTGCACTCGCTTTGTGGGCCCGGGTATCCCGAACACACGAGTGCGTAGGTATCATGTTTGCTCCCTGATGTGGGGCTAATAGAAACACTTGCCCTCGATCTTTGTTGGGAGACTCTTGAGAACCACTCTGTCCGTTTTGTCGCTGGGGGCTGGACACGGGCGGCTCTGTACAACTTTTCACCAGAGGCCCGCTTAGCGGGACGCTCTTGATGGTCAGAGGTTGGGACAGCTGACTGAGCCCGATGAGCCCGCGTTGCCCTAGACTTCTTCTACTTAGCACCCGAAGGTGCGTAATAGGAAGAGTCCAAGTTTGGAAGGAGGGAAAAGAAGTTGGTGCCCTTTTCAAAGGAGAAAAGGAGGCTCTGTTTATAGAATGGAGTGAGCCCTTTCTTCTTCTCCTTTCCGATGTGGGACTAAAAGCAATATTTTCCATACTTCTACAGGACCCCCTTCAAAGTTTCCAAATTGCAAATTTGGAACACTTTGAATAAGAAGCATGGAAGGTAGAGTTGTTTGGGTGTGGCAATCCAATCAGAGGTAGCATGGACGTGATAGGTTTGGGTAGTTCTGCTGGAGATTTTATGTGGACTTATCATCCTTGGCGTAACTCGGTTTTAGGTACGAATAATAAGTTGAGAGAGGGAACCATCATATTTACCTAGAGGGGATAAGGACGTGGTAAATATGGGTCTAAAGTAGAGCCTTCCTACTCAGAGGTAATGAGGACGTCGTAGGAGTGAACTCGAATGAGGATACATAGAACAACTCAGAGGTGCTATCAACGTGGAAGTTTTATGCATTGGGTGAAAGAATGCTATGGAACAGCTGGGCTCCGAAAGCATTTGATGATGAGGAAAGATATGGATGTACTAGGGGACCTAGTACGACATTTATGGTCAACAGAGGACATTTGTGGTCCTATTATCCTTGGCATACCTTGGTTTTAGGTACAGATAATAAGTTTGATAGGGATACCTAGAACAACTCCGTGGTAAGGCGAATATGGAGGTTCTTGGTATCGGGCGAAAGAATGCCATGGAGGAGCTGGGCTCCCGGGGCATGATGAGAAATTTGTGGTCAACAGAGGACATTTATGGTCAACTGAGGACATTTGTGGTCAGCAGAGGACATTTGTGGGCCTATTAGGATACAGATAATAGGATGAAAGGGAACCAACATACTTACTCAGAGGTAATGAGGACATGGCAAACATGAGGGCTTTTTACCGCAGAATCTTCCTACTCAGAGGTAATGAGGACATGACAGGAGTGGACTCGACGGAGGATATTTGTGGTCAACAGAGGGCATTTGTGGTCAACAGAGGACATTTGTGGTCAACAGAGGACATTTGTGGACCTATTACCCTTGGCGTACTCCGGTTGTGGGTACAGATAATAGGTCGAAAGGGGATTATCATACTTATTCAGAGGTAATAAGAACATGGCAAGTATGAAGGTTTCTTCGACGGAGCCTTCCTATTCAGAGATAATGAGGACATGACAGGAGTGGGCTCAATGAAGGAGGGCACATAGAACGACTCAGAGGTAATGAGAACATGGAAGTTCTATGTAAAGGGGTGATTTGTTATTGGCGGAAGTGAAATGACTCAAAGGTAATAAAGACATGGCCGTTTTGAAAATTTGTGGATCTGTTACCCTTTTTGTGCACTGGGAGTGCGGATAGTGGATCATGAGGGAGGATCTCTTCCAGGAAGAAAGTTCAGAGGTATGATCATACATGACTTACTATCTGAAAGAGTGACCGGAATGTGAGTTCAGAGGCACCAGCGGGTACATGACTCGATAATTTAGAATATTGTAAAAGTGTGAGTTCAGCGGCACCAGTGGGTACATGACTCAATGATCTGGAATATTATAAAAGAGAGTTCAGCGGCACCAGCGGGTACATAACTCGGTAATCTAGAATGTTGTGGATGTGAGTTCAGCGGTACCAGCGGGTACATAACTCAATGATCTGAAATGTGGATGTGAGTTCAGTAGTACCAGCGGGTACATAACTCAATAATCTGGAGTTTTGTGGAAGAAGGATGTGAGTTTAGCGGTACCGGAGGGTACATAACTCGGTATTTAGGAAATTTGGAGACGGAATGTGAGTTCAACGGTACCGGGGGGTGCATAACTCACCAATCTGGGAAATTTAGAGGCGGAATGTGAGTTCAGCGGCACCGGGGGGTACATAACTCAATTATTGAGGAAATTTGGAGGCGGAATGTGAGTTCAGCGGCACCGGGGGGTACATAACTCAATCATCGAGGAAATTTGGAGGCAGAATGTGAGTTCAGCGGTACCGGGGGGTACATAACTCAATCACCGGGGATTTTTTTTTGAGGATGTCGTTTCGGACGTAATACTTTTTCAGGAACTTGTCGTTGATAGGCAACATGAGCAAGTCTCAGTGTGAGCAGCCACATACTTGGCCAGCTCTGACTCTTCTTCGGCCACCCCTGTGTAAATACAGACTGGGAGGATGACTTGGGCAGCTTGATCATCAGGGGTTCTGTTGGAGAGTCGAACGTGGAGTTGTTGGTAGACTAGCGACCCCCAGTTTGGTACTCGATGCTGGGCGGGGAGTGGTTGGTTCGCTAGAAGTCCCAAACCTTGCATCTGGATGACGATTCTTCTTGGGAAGGCGTATCATCATCGGCTTGTCGGAGGGATTGAGCTTCTCCGTTTGCGGTTGGCCGACTCTCGGCAGCCTGATTGTCAGTGGATCCGTTGTGGATCTTGGCACTTGGCAAGACCTTGGCAGCCGGATTATCATCTGCTCTTCTTGCGCCGAGAGGCTGATTGCATCCTTATGCAGAGTGGCAGTAAGGGGTGCAGACCTGCCCGGTTTACGAGCTTGGAGGTAGATCGTCAGAGGTTCTTCTGATCCTTTAGCTGTCTCGATATGATCTTGTACATTTCCTTTATCAAGGTGCCTCTTTGACTTTTCGTATAGGCAGGAGTCTGAGTTGTAGGATTCGACCCCTTTGAAAGGATCGATATCAGCAAATTTTGTCCTCACGAAGCCGTGTTTGTCGACTTATTTGAAGCACTGGTGTAGCATGGAAGGCACGATCATGTAATCGTGTATCCATGGGCGCCCCAAGAGGATATTATAAGAAGTGTCTGCATCTATGATGTAGTAGGTGACTTCGGATTGAAGATCGCCAATCTGATACTTCAGACGAATCTTTCCGATTGGGTAGCTCCTGCCCGAATTGAAACCGTTGATGGCGGTGCTTGTGGGTGTCAGGCGATGCATTGGGATGCAGAGATGATGTAGCAGACCCTTCGGGATGATGCCTATGGAAGAGCCAGGATCTATGTGCATCCGATCCACCTTCATGTCGCCGATGTATCCCTTGTAGTATAGCGGGCGATCATGTAGGTTGGTTTTGATGAGCATATCCTGCAGAGTGAAGACAATGTTGGGCATTGCTCCCGTACAGGCGCTGGCTTGGAGATCTGTAGGCAGGTTTTCTCCCGTGAGATTGACTTGAGCCAGGTAGGCATCGGCATTTTGGAGTACATCGCTCAAAGCTGCAGAACATCCTTGGAGAGTCTCAGGAGCTCGTATAATGATAGCTTGGCCGTTGTGTTGGCCAACTGTGCTAATATTTCGAAGTTGTAGGGCTTTTCCAGCCCCTGTGATGCCTCTTTTCGGAGGGATTTGTCAAAACGAGTCTCCCTCGGCCTAGGCTTGTCGGTCGTCGAAGGCTGAGCCGGTCCCGGAGCATCAGTTGTAGTGGGTTGCTGATTTTCAGCTGGGTTGTCAACCACAGGTTAGGATTGCGCTCCAGATCGCGTGATGACGGCTGTGGCTTCTTCGATATCTGCCGAGATCGTACGGCAGGATCTGACTTTTCTACTCTTTTTCTTATCGGTAGAAGATGATATGGGCCGAGTCACTTCCGATACCAAATCTGGATGGATCCACATGACCTCCCCTCGTGATGTGGTGAGGGGCACTAGACCAGCAGCCTGATCTCGGGGAGGTGGAAGATTAGCAATCTCCATTATTGCCAGAGGGATGGGGACCACCCCGTCTTGAGTTTCCGTTGGAGGGAAGCTGCCGAATTGTACCGACACCATATTGGCTGCCATCGTTACTTCTTCGAAATCGATGGCCAAAGCGTTCGAATCGATGAGGTTTTGGATGTATCGTTTTAGCTGGTAGTAGTCGTGTATAGCATGGTGGACGTAGCGATGATAATGGCAGTACTTTGGATTCTCCATCTCTGTCGGTCGCGGTTCTCGTCTTGGTAGAGGAAGGTGAATTCTGTCCCCTTGTATGAGCATGTCCAAGATGGGCTTGACGTGACCGTCTTCGAAGGAGTACGTGATCTGCGGCCATTGTTT
Organism: Iris pallida; assembly: GCA_029216955.1. Classification (NCBI taxonomy): domain Eukaryota; kingdom Viridiplantae; phylum Streptophyta; class Magnoliopsida; order Asparagales; family Iridaceae; genus Iris; species Iris pallida. The sequence goes on from JANAVB010011296.1 coordinate 28,301, forward strand.
GTCTGCTGGCTTTGGCTCAGGTTTTTGTGCCGTGTCGGCCACCATAGCCTGCTTGCCCCTGCTGTCTCGATTGTTGGAGGAATTATCCCCATTGTCGTTGTTGGTGTTAGGACGTTTGCCCTTGTTCTCTCCGTCCGAGATGTGCAATCCCAATTGGCGAGCCTTCTTCAATCGTTCTTTCACGCTTGTGGCGCTGATGATGAACGTTTTCTAATCTTTGAATTGACTTTCGCCCATCCAGAGACTGATCATTGGAAGCAGTCTCTTTTGGCAAATTTCAATCAAGGAGGAATCCGGATTTTCGGAGGGCAGCTTCATAGCGGTTTGGCGGAACCGCTCAATGTAGTTCCTTGTCAGCTCCTTCTCCCCTTGGATGACGTCCATGAGGGTGGACATGGTGATGTCCTGTCCTACTTCGTAGAATCTCTCCAAGAACATACGCTTGAAGCCGGCAAAGGAGTAGATGCAGTTGTCCGGCAAGTTACGGTACCAGTCGAAGGCGACTCCTTCCGATGCCCCGACGAATAATCAGGTGAGAATAGCATCGTCATGGGGTAGATGGTCTGTGGTGACCTCGAAGTAAGTGATGTACCGACTCGATGAGGTCTTTCCATCATAGGGATTGATGTTGAATGGCTTATATCTTGGTAGGAAGGGAACATCCCTCCATGCAGTCGGGTATGGTTGCCGTATTCTGAGGTCTTGAGAGTTTTCTCGGGCGTAAAACAGGGCTCGGAGCTCCTGGACCTCTCTTCTTGCTTCCCTGGCATCATCTGCAGCGGTGGGAGCCATTATTTCGGGAGGATTGTTGCACGGGTTCGGTGCCGCTGAGTTCGAGTCTGTATTGACCGCGGGACCCGTGCTTGTTTGGCCAGGTGTTCCTCCTTGCAGAGTTGGAAGAGCCGCCTTGATTTCATTTACAGACTTGACCAAGGCCTGTCGTATGGCCTCCAGAGTGTCGATGTGCTGGCGATCACTGGAACAACTTTGATTGTTGTCCATCATGAACACCGTCCTTATATGATGAGAAATAGAAGGGACGATGGAGGACGTATCCTCCGAGTCAAACCCATGTAATGAGAAGTCAACGGGATATATGGGAATATTCTCTTCTGGTTCGGACTCGGAGGGAATAGTACCCCCGGCTTCAGAGTTTGCTTCATCTTGAGAGTCGTGGACGTCCTCGGGGATGCCGGCCTCGGCCGTATCTGATGGGAGAGTTGTCTCCCCTGGCTCGTCTTCTTGGACTATCGGATTGTTGTGGAGGCTCGGAGGGGTGCTACCTCCAGCCCCAGCAACTCCCTGCGTTATGGACGACGAGCCTCCCACTGTAGCAGATTTCGTCTTAGAGCGAGTACCTTAGAAAACTCCGATGGTGGGCACCCGCTTAGACGACAGTCTTTTAGTCGCAGTAGTTGAGGTCTTTGGGCTGGAAACATTCGTCTTTTTTCTTCTTCCATCAGCGGGGACTTTCCGAGCAGAGTTGCAGGAGACGACGGGTAGTGCCTCATCTTCTGAAGATGGCTGTTGCAGTCTTTAAAAGACAGACTGCCGGTTTTCTTGCATCGTCGTGCCATTGCAGCAGCAGTTAACGATGATTTGGGTGTAGTGACGTCCGTGGGAGGACTCTTTGCATCCCGATGCATCTTTTCTTTCCTTGCGTTTGTGGGGGATGGCTTCACGCAAGTCAGACGGGTCTGGACCGACCATGTTTGCTCCCGGGATTTTGGGAGACTTTTGTGAACCTCTTTGTCCGTCTGCCGCCGGGGGCTGGACTCGAGTGGTTCTATACAACTTCCCATCCGAGGCCCGCATAATAATTAGCGGGACGCCCTGATAGTCAGAGGTTGGGGCAGCTGACTGGGCTTGGTGGGCCCGCGCTGCCCTAGACTTCTTCCTTTTAGCACTCGCGGGTGCGTAATAGGAAGAGTCCAAGTTGAATATCACAGAGTCTGGCTTATCATCCAGAGAATCATTAGGGTCAGGACCGCATGAGAGACGATCGAAGACTGATTGAGAGAAGCGTGGAACAACCGCTATGCGACTAGGATTGGGAACCGTGCAGGCTGTCTGCATGCGGCTGTCTTTAGCTGTCGGATGGGTTATCCTTGTGCGATTAGGAGTCACGACCGTGCAGGCTGGCCGTATGCGGTTGGCAATTGTGGCCGCATAGGTTTTCTGCAAGCAATTGACTTCAGTAGCCGCATAAGCTTCGTCCATGCGGTTGGCAACTGTAGCCGCATAAGCTATACGGCTGACAGATGTGGCCGCATGAATTTTCTTCCTGCGGTTTGCGGATGTAACCGCATAGGCTTTCTCCATGCGTCTAGAACCCTAATGCGGCTCGGATCGCATAGAGTTCCACTTTGCCCCTGCAAGTCCAGCATCATAATATTTTCTTCTGCCGGACTTGGGGACAACGGAGTCGTCTATGATCTGAAGTGGGGCCGCGGGAGAGTCTTCTCCACCGTCTTGAGAAACAGAGGGTATCTCTGCAAGAGCTTCAGTAGGAACGAAGGATCGGGGTCTCCACTCCTTGCGGGCCTTCTTTGTGCGGGCTCGTTTCTGGACCGGGCCAGCGCTCTTGTCGGAGAGCATTTCTTCGAACGCCTGTTGGTCGAACCGGGCGACCATCTTCTGTTGCGTGGAGCCAAGCTTGGCTGCATTCGATTGCGTCACCAACTCCTCAACCGTGGAGAAGTTTGTCCCAGCAGAGTCGCCATCGTGTTTGCCATGAAATATAAAAGAACAGAACAATTATCGGAGGACCGGACTTTTACTTCACGTTACAAACTCGCTTGTACAAGGAAAGCCTAGAGACGAAAACCTAGGTACAGCAGTCTAAGTATAATTGTTTATTTTAGATTCTGGGGGGTGACGATAGAGGCTCGGGAAGGCGACGGCAGCCCTGCCTTACTCCTTGGACGATCGGTATGCAGCCTTGGCTCCTGTAAAGAGATGGTTGGCGTTGATGAAGAAATGCTCTTCTTGCTCTCCTTCTACTACTCTTCTGGCTTCTCTCTCTCTGTGTATTTTCTCTGATTATTGGGGGAGTCTCTCTGTATATCTCGCAAGGGAATGGCACCTTGCTTATTTATAGGAGTGGGGGCATCATTAGGGTTTAGATGATTACCCATTCTCAAAGTGGCGGCGGCCTGATGTTTAATCAATCTGGACCATTAGTTTTAAGCGTGCAGGATCTGGGCCATAAATGGTGATAGTATTGAATCCTGTGAATGATTAATGCTGATTGCTTTAAATCTTCATGATTGGTTGTGTCAAGCTTGGATCTCTCACCACGTGTCCCATTGGCTTGATCACGAGTGATATGCCCTGATCTCATTAATTATGAGGATAACGTTAAATATTGTTATTAGGATCTGGTAAATCTCTGATTGATTTAAAATCACGCGTCCCGTAATCACCCTGCTACCAGCTGTCAAGTTATAGGGGCAATTGAATCTCTGCCACGTGTTTTAATGGTGGACCCTGCCAGAGCCGCATGATATCCATGAACCGCATAAGACAGCGTCTCAGTGAGCCGCATAGTTATAGTACTCGCGAGCCGCATGGGATGGCTTCTTGGTGAGCCGCATAGGTATAGTACTTGCGAGCCGCATAGGATGGCTTCTTGGTGAGCCGCAGGAAGATGATTCCTGCCAGCCGCATGAAGCTGTTCTTCAATTGAGCCGTATGGGGAATAGCCACGTGGCAATCTTGGATCGTGTCAGAGATTTTCTTCTGTTCCCGAAGAGTCTGTCATTACGACAGGACCATCATGGCACTTTGTGTCAAAGCGTCGTCAGCTGTCAAATTAGGGCAGAGCATTAAGCATTAAATAAGGCCATTACTTGATGGCCAGTTGTGTGAGGGGATCCCATGGGGACACGTGGTGTTGATCGAGCCGCATATCTATGTTGGTCGTTTGTAAGCCGCATATGCTCTGGAGCCGCATGAGGCTGGGGGACTCTTTGAACCGCATGGGACTGTCCCTATGTAAGCCGCATGGATTCTTCTGCTCCGAGCCACATGAGACTGAGAGTCTCTCTGAACCGCATGGGACTGCCCCTGTATGAGCCGCATGGGGTTCTCCTGTTCCGAGCCGCATAGACCATCGTTCTGATATTTTCCATGCTTCTACAAGGCACATCACCTTCAGTCAACCTTGTTGAGCATTTCGTAGCTTGAAATAAATAACTTTGACTTGGTTAAAATCAAGATAGTAGATTCATTGCCATTAATGCTAGGTTCATCGCCCTAATGTCACCACATGGCACATGGTAAATAGATGTGCTTGTGATAAAGAGATTTTGCTTATTCTCACTTCACACAACTTTACATCGAGAATGAACTCAACCGACCCTCCTCCTTGGTATGTTGTGGGTTGTGGATCTCCTCGTTCAAAGAAACTTCAATTTTGATGATGAACTCCACCAGAGAACTAAGACACGTCGCATTAGCTGTGGGCAAAGGAGTTCGTGCTCGTGTTATTTACTGCCCATGTTATTTTCTGAGACGATGTCGAGTGTCAAGTTGAGCACAGGGTTTGGGTTTGATGTACCTAACCCTTGTTATACTGGAAGCGCCACAAGGTGGCAGGTGATGCACCTATGTTGAGGCGAGGAAGTGATTCACTCATTGACGAGGAAGTGATTCACTCGGGACGAGGAAGGGATGTGCCTATGATGTAACTATCACTTTTCTAAAATGAGAGTAATTTTTGAACTTTTGTAAAATTGATTATTTTTATTATTTTTATTTAATTAATTGAATTGTGATATTGATATAATTTGGTAAAACCATAGAACCACATTGATTAGATGACTACTCATGACCAAGGAAGACTCAGTTAGTGAGTTTAGACAAACCTTAAATTCATTTCTAAATAGTTGGTTAGTCTCTAATCAAGCTAGAAACCATTTAGGATCCTTTTGACTAAAACACTAAGTTAGAATAGGCCCTTTTCTTAGGACTTGTCATGACAACTTAGGAGGGCTTTCTAGACTATCCACAAATGAACCAAACCCTAAACTAAACCTAATGTCAACTCACTCTCTACATAAAGCCCCACTTCATCATCTTCCTCCCTCTTTTATTCAAAACCTAACCCTAAATTGAAGCTTTCCCCCCAAATTGCTCCTACACCCTTTTCTTATCCAAATTTCCTGAAATTAGGTTCATTCTCTTCCCCTTGGAGAGGAGAAGACTCTATTGGCTAGCTTGGAAGGATTTGAAGCCTTGAAGCTTGGAGGAGATTCTAGATCTAAAAACTTTTCATTGGGATACCAACTCCCAATGGGTAAGAGCCCTCTAAAATATCTAAATTCACATTCCTTGTTGTAGATGCATCCATTTAGGGTCCCTCTTGCATTAGGAAGAAGTTGGGTCAATTTTGGATTCGTTTGATGTACATATCACGAGAATATCAGTTCGACGAAATCACTCTTAGGGTATTTGTTACTCAAATTTCAGTTTTAATTAGATAATTATATAGGACATGTGTTGTGTTAATGATGTGTGCTGTGTCATGGGATTTGGTGATGGTTTGATGAGTTATTTTGGTCATGGGGGATCGGGATTCATGTGCTTGAGCAGTGTACTCTACTGCTCTGTATGCAGTCAGCATATAGACAAGTTTGCATCTGTCGTTTCTAACCCAACCACCTTCATAGCATTTGTCTAAGCTCTGTCCACCATGCCCATATCTCTCATTGTTCAGTAGAGCACCCCCGTTTTGACTGACTTGTTCCAAACTGTCCTGAAAACATTTATTTTAACCACTGCATTAAACTACATTGATCTACCATTCGAAATTAATAGCCAGTCCTTGATATTTGCTCTGTTTTCTTGTTGTTCTGCCATAGTAGGTCAGTGAAGTTCTGTCCAGACTTATCCATGTTAGTCCATTTGAAGTTCAGACCATAATACATATATGTTCAATCTTTGAAATTCAGTCCTAATATAGATTATTAGATATACAAATATGTCCACTGCTTGTATTTGGTTCAGATATCTATATAAAAAGCATCTGTCATATTTACTATGAGGTATCGATTAAACCCCCATGTATCAGACTTGTGTGAACCTTTGGATATTATTCCTAAATCCTAATATATGTATCTGTCATCATTGTTTGATCAACTCATGTTATGTAGGTTTAGTCCTATTGGACTTGTGACTCTAGTTCAGCCCAGGTCAATAACAAATACTTCATTCTTTATACTGTGCATCCCCTACTTGCTTTAGCCCAGTCCTTGAAACCTAGACTATAATCTGCCCTGCATTAGAACACATGGATATATTCATTTGTTTTGGCCTGTACATCCCTTAAGGTTCTGATCACTACATTTAACCACTATACTTGACTGTAGTAGACATACTATTCACCGCATTCACTTATCACATGCATATGTTGCACTCCATTCATCTTCACTTCACTACCTATACTACAATACTGTCCTGCATATCCCTCTTACAACCACTGCTTATTTTATTCATTGCAATTGAGCCAACGCACTTGTCTGTACTCACATTCATTCCCTGCATTCATTTCCTTACACTGCACCTTCACTTGATCCATTCACTACCCTTGTATCATTCCATATCTTGTACCTTCACTCATTGTATTACAAAGCATGCTCTGTTATCTGAAGTTGTTCACTGCCTACATGTGTCAAACCACCACATAACTTTCAAACGCTACACTTCATATAACTACTGCTCATTGTATAACACAGTATGTTCTACATCCTTGCAATTTAGCACTGCATACTTCCCTTCACACTTGGTTCAGCTAACCATTTGTACTCTCAAATCCTAGTACTCAGTTTATATTTATTTCTAAGTTCATTTCCTTGCAATATTCATGTCCAAGTTAACATATGATTAACCATATCTTGGTATTATAGCAGTCTTTTCCTCATCCAGAACTGCCCTATACCTTTGAAGGTTCAGTTCACCATATCCTTGAGTATTAGTAAAACACTTGACCATGTATCCACCTCTGCTAATGTTCAGACCTTCGATTTAGTTGCAAGAGATCAATCCCCCTTCCATATGTGATGTCCATTCCTTGTCAGTCTGTATATATAACATTGTGCATAATTCATCATGGTAGTAATTGGTTTTGTGCAGTGGGGTATATCAGAACTGGAACATTTACCCAGATGAGCCTTGCATCTGTTCTGTACTCTAACAAGAGTTCAGTCCGATAAGTGCGATAACCTACATTTCTTTTGTTCATTGCCTTCATCAGACCACTTCAAACACCCAAATTGCATGCATCATTCACCATATATTACTGCACTTCACTTTATTCCCTGCATCCACTTCTTCACTGCATGTTAACCCTTCACTGCCTGCACACGGAGTATTGCATGTCCCCTTGTATGTTTACTGCATATACATACCTTAATTTACAAACATCACAAATATTCACCTACTGCATATTCCTATTTCATTTCACTGGATATACTATATACACTGCCTGCAAACACTTTGAATGTCCTGTACCTTATTTATATGTATACCATGGCTTACCTGCCACTGGATGCATTACCTTACTACATTTGGTTCACAGCATTCATGCCCTATTACTTGCAATGCCTTCCTGAGTCCTGCATACTGCCACTGATATTGCTCTGCATGATTCATTGCATTCCTACATTTGGAACATGCCTGTAATCTGTATTGCATGTTCTGCACAGACAATACTTGTCCTACGACATTGCCTTCCTTGCATCTCATCCCTTTAGCAATTCACATTTTCCCTTTACTGCATAATAGAGATAGGATATATCCTACCTTGTATGGTAAGACCCTATACCATATTATAGGTTTATGTGATATACCCTAGTATATGTATATGTGGATTTGTATTGAGAGTTCATATAAGGGATACATATATATAAACATATATGATATATTGATGAGTATATATATGTGATATATATATATATGTGTTTGGATATGGGTGTTGTGTAGTATATATATATATAATATAATATATATATATATATATATATATATATATATATATATATATATAAAAATATATATATATATATATATAAATGCTCGATCCCCCTCTCCCCCCTCTTCCCGGCATGGCATCCCCCGCCGTCCGGCGCCCTCGCTCTCCCGCCCGACCTGCAGCCGGATCTGTCGCACTCCCCCTTCGCCCACCGGCTACGTCGCGGTCGTCACCGTCGTGTGACTCCGTACCTTGTCTCTTCTCCCCCAAGAAGGGAGGCCCCCCTCGTCCGGCCGGTTGGTCCCGGCCCGACCGCTCCCGCTTTGGACGGAGGTGCCGGCCCCCCAGATCCACCCTTCCCTCGATTCTGGGACCCCCTCCTCCTCGGAGGTCCTCCTCGTCTCTTGCCGCCGTGCCAGCCGGCAACGGAGAGATACCTCAGCTCTCTCCCTCTCCTTGTCGGGATGCCCCGGCCGCGTCGTCCTCCGCCTTCTCGGTGGCGCTTGGCCCCGACGTTCTTGTTCCCGTCGGCCGGCGTCCCACCTCCCCTTCCCCCCCGGCCGTTTCCCTCTCCCTCCTGCCTCCTCGAGCCCGTTGGCCGTAGGACCTCGTCGCCCTGGTCGACCGCTCCTCGAATCTGCTCCGGAAGTCCCTCACCACGGTGGCGCCCCCTGTGCTGGCCGCCCCCCTCCGCCCCTGACGCCGGCCGAGTATCTCCTCCACCCTCAGTGGCCCAGGGTGCTGCACCTCTAGCCTCGCCGTCGGTGGCATCTCCTCTTCGGTGGCCTCGTTTTCCCGCCCCCGGCGTCCAGCGTCCGGTCGACGCCACCGCCGCGGGCTCGTCCTCGATCCCCTCCGGTGGCGTGTGCAGGCACGCTGTCGTCCCCTCAGTCAAGTCCTCCCTCGTGGGCCTGCACCCTCGGGGGGCACAAGCCTCGGGCTCCGTGCGTTGACTCCTCGGAGGGCCCACCAGTCCCTCTTTTTGCGCCTGTTGGTCTCCCCCCGTATTGTGCAGGGACAGCTCTCCCCTCTGCTGTGGGCCCTTGCCCAATAGCGCAGCAGGTGGTCGACTCATTTGCGCGGTCCCTTGACCCGCACCTGCGCGCCAGTCTTCCCGCTACCCCCCTTGCGCAGCACGTGGGCCCCCCCACGTGGCTGACTCCTCTCTCCCCCATGCGCTGTTGGTTCAGCGCGCAGGTCTTCCCGAAGCTCCCCTTGCGCAGCTGGTGGACCACCCCCACGTGGCCGCCTCCGCTCTCCCCCATGCGTAGTTGATCCAGCGCAGGTTGCCCCCCCTCTCGAGAGCCCCATGGCGCTTCACTCGACCACCTCGGCCGCGTCATCCGGCAGCGGAAGACCCTCCTCCCCCCCTCTTGTCCCCGGCACAGCGGGTGCGCCCCCTGTTGCTCTCTCGTGGCCCAACTCCGTCCACTCGCGGTTGGGCCTCCCACCCCCAGCCGCTCCCCCGACCTCTCCGGTCGTGGAGCTTCCTCCTCCTCCACCTCGTCCGTCCCCGCCCTGGGTGCGTCTCCCGGTGCCCTCTCGGACCTCCCCCTGCTGGGTCCGGCCCCGATTCCCCGGGCGGCCGCCGGCGAAGTTCTCTCCCCCCACAGGCATTTGCTTGCTCGGGTTCTCCCTTGGCGCAAGGCTCCTTTCCCCTGGCTGTTGCCGGTGTGGGCTCTCAGGCCGCCGAACGTGCCCTTTCCCCGCCCTCCGGCGGTGTTCTTGCGAACCCTCCAGCTGACCCCCTCTCTCCCCGGGCCCTTGCTGATGGTGCCCCCTCCTTGAGTCGTGGAACGCCATCTGGCCTGGACCCTTCGGCATCCAAAACTACCCCCAACACCCTCTCCTTTGCGGACGCCCTGAGGCCTGATCGGGTTAGGTCTGGCCCTCTTCCGGCCGCATAAGTGGTCCTGCCAGACGTTAATCTGACGCCCCCGCCTGTCGGATACCCTATCCGGGTCCCTTTCTCCAGCGAGGAGATCCTCTCACTCTCTTCCCCCTTCATCAGAACTTTGGTTCTCAAGTTCGGATCCGGATGTCCCAAACTATCTATTGTTCGAGAGGCCATCACCAGATGGGGACTCTCGGCGACATACCGGATAGCGCCTCTTGACCCCAAACACCTGTTCCTTCATCTTTCCTCCGACCTGGACTACAGCAAAGTGTGGATGAAAGGCACGACCAAAATTGACACTCAGTTTACCAAAATTGTCAAATGGTCTCCGAATTTTAACCCCAAGATCGATTCGACCATCATCACCTCCTGGATCACCCTTTCCAATCTCCTCCTTGTGTGCTTCCCTGCTGCAGCCCTCAAGAGGATCGCCAGCTCTTTCGGAGTCCTTGTCGCCATCGCCGAAGAAACGAGAAACCTCTTTAAATATAACTACGCAAAGATTTGCGTAGAGCTGGACCTCACAAACGAGCCACCCAAATTAATAGAGATAGAACTCGGAGATCAATCATTCAGTCAAGCGCTGGTTTACGACAACAGCATTATTTTCTGTCAATACTGCCAGATGTGCGGCCACTCTCTACAACACTGCTTCCGCGCTCACCCAGAACTCAAAAAACTGGTCCCCAGGAAAGCGTACGGCACTGATACGGCTACATCATCCCGTCCCACAACACGGATCCATCTCAACCTCGCTTCTCCCGCTCGGAGTTCCCCCACATATTCCGCTTATGTCTCCGCACCTCCACCCTCTCTCGCCATCACTCTCCACAATTCCTGCGGAGCGTTAGTCTCGGAATCAGCTTATGACACTCAAGAGCCTCAGGCCTCTCATCGCCCCCCTAATCCCTAATCCCCTTCACTCGCCATCACTCGTCATAACTCCTTCAAAGCTCTCGACTTTGATCCGGATGACTGCTCTCCGGCGTCATCCATCCCCGGTGGCCTCCCTAACCCACCATCCCTGGCCCCTTCCGGCCTCGACATACCCCCCTCCAAAATACCCCCATCACCCCTCTCTCCATCGCTGCCCCTCCAGCCTCCTTCTCCGATACTTCCAGTGTCCAGTCTTCGGAAGACCTCGGATCGCACTCCATCGGTGCGGTAGCCGGGGCTCCGTCCACAGCCGTTCCAGCTTCCACCCTTCGATCGGCCAACGTTCCTCCTCGCCCGCCCTCTCCGCTCACAGGAAGATTTTGACAGGCTCAGGAAGTGGGGTTCCTCGATCGAGACAATCCTCTTTGCGCTCTGGTAGAGTGTGAAGACTGACATTTCCCCTTCGGCAGGCGCATGCGTTCACCCGAGTACAAACATGACTCTTGAATCCGTCTGCATCAGCCCAGGAAACAACCCTCTCAAGAAAAAGAAGAAATCCAAGAAACAAAGGCAGCGTACGGCGATGACCACGAGTTCTGCCGCAAAGCTGCAAAACACCCCTTCCTCCTCCCTTAATGCCTAACATTCTTTCTTGGAATGTTCGAGGCATTGGAAATAAACAGACTATGAATCGGATCATCAGCCTTACCAAAGCTCATCGGATTGATTTACTAGTCATTATCGAACCCAAAATTCAACACAAAAGAATGAAAGAAATTTAACTCAAGCTGGGATTCCCTTCCGCGATCTTCGGATGTCACGACATTTGGATCTTCTTCGCAGCTGACTTTCGCTTCGGCATTATCAACGACTCCCCCCAAGCCCTCTCCTGTTGGGTCGAGCACCCCACCTTCAAGTCCCGCATCCTCCTTTCGGCCATCCATGGTAGCTGCAGCATCCCGGAGCGTAAAGTTCTTTGGGAGCTTTTGTCGGGCCCCTCCCTTCCTCACGACGATTTTCCATGGCTGTGCATCGGTGATTTTAACAAGGTTTCTTACAGAGAGGAGAAATCCGGTGGACGTGACCCCCCCATTCGGCCATGGAGGACTTCAACAATTTTGCCTTAACCGCCTACCTTTCCGCCATCCCCTTCCACGGCAACCAGTTCACTTGGTGCAACATGCAAGATGGTTCACGTAGGCAGTACTCTCGCCTCGATCGTGCCATGGTGAACGACTGTTGGTCGGATTTGGGTTTGATTAGTAATCTGTCGCATCTGAACTCCACTGATTCTGACCATTCCTCCCTCTTTCTCGAGATTAACATCTCTCATAATAGCATCAAAAAATCCTTCTGCTTCCTGGACTTCTGGCGCCACCACCCCCAGTTCATGCACATCGTAGAAGAGGCTTGGGCTTCGGTCACTCACCCGGATCCTCTGGTCAGAATTGTTTTCAAACTTAAAGCTACAAGAAGAGCCCTCACGGCCTGGAGCAAAATTGCATTTGGTGACATTTTTCAGGCCATTAAAGATGCTGAAGACGATGTCACCCGCACGGAGATCGACTTCGCCCTATTCGGGTCCCAGGAGAATCGCGCTTCTCTCAACCTCGCCAAGGCCATCCTTAAATCTAGAATCAGGGTTAAAACTGAATTCTGGAAACAAAAGGCTAGATTAACCTGGGACTTGGAAGGGGACAAGAATTTTTGCTTCTTTCACAAATGCGTCAAAGGACGCAGAAGCTCTCTTAAGATTCATCGCATCCGCGATGATAATGGCCAACTGCTGGACGATCAGGAGAACATTCAGATGGCAGCCACGAACTATTTCTCCAATATATTTGCTAAAGAGGACGTGGTTAAAGATGACGGGTTCCTGTCCGAGATCCCCTCCCTGATTTGCGACAGAGGCAATGATAGCCTCTGCGCTCCCCCCTCTGTCGACGAGATTAAGACCGCTGTGTGGTCTATTAACGCTAACAGCGCCCCGGGTCCGGATGGATTCAACGGGGTGTTCTTCCGCACTTGCTGGGATATCATTAAGTCCGACCTCGGGGATGCCACAACCGCATTTTCCAAGGAGCCACTTATCCGAAATCTATATCCTCCGCACACATTATCCTCATTCCCAAGAAAGACAACCCGGACACCTTCAAAGACTTCAGACCGATCAGCCTCTACACTTTCACCAACAAAATTATCTCTAAAATTATCGCTTCCAGAATGTCGGACATCCTTCCCAGAATCATATCCGAAGAGCAAAGCGGCTTCGTCAAAGGTCACAATATCACCGATAATATCCTCCTGGCCTAAGAGATGATCACATGTATGAAATTTTCGTCCAGAGGGGAATGTTGCAATCAAACTGGACATGGAAAAAGCTTACGACCGCCTTGACTGGCAGTTCATGATCTGGGTGTTCAGAGCCTTTGGTTTTTCGGAACCTATTATCGACATCATCTTTTGATCCATCAACAACTCCTGGTTCTCCACCGTCATCAACGGTCAACCTCAGGGTTTCTTCAGAGCTACTCGCGGAGTCAGGCAGGGAGACCCCCTCTCCTCCACCATTTTCATCATTACGGCGGAAGCACTGAGCAGAAATCTCAAAATCATGCCGCGATCTCCTGGGTTCCAGCACTTTCACACAACGACCGGGTGCCCTCTCATAACTCATCTTGCGTACACGGACGACATCCTCATTTTCTCCGTTGGCGCTATTGGAGCCATTGAGGTGGTTATTAGAACTCTTGCCAAATATACTCGTTGCTCCGGCCAGAAAATCAACAACAGCAAGAGCATGATCTATACTCATCAAAAAGTCGATAGAACTCACTCGGATGTGCTGTCCTCCATGACTTCCTTCTCTACAGCTTACCCCCCTTTCCTGTACTTAGGCTGCCCGTTGGTGTACGGCAGAGCCAACTCTGGGATTTTCGATCACATGGTGGGCAAGATTCGCCAGAAAATTGCGGGCTGGCATAACGCCACCCTTTTCCCCGAGGGGAAGCTAATTCTCATTAGACACGTCCTATCCTCCATTCCCATTTACACCCTAGCGGTGTGCTCGCCCCCACCAAAGTGCTTCATTCTATTGAATCCATCCTTGCTAAGTTCTTTTGGGGACATCTCGAGGGAAAGAACAAGCATCACTAGGGCAGTTGGGCTACCATGGCTAAACCTACTGTCGAGGGAGGTCTGGGATTCTGTAGGCTGGCCCACATGGTCGACGTCCAATCGGCTAAGTTATGGTAGAAAATTCGCTCTGATAACTCGATCTGGACCAGGTTCATGAGAGCGAGGTACTCAAGATTCTGTCACTTAACTGAGGCGTCTGCCAACAACAGATCCTTCGCATCGTGGCGGCACATCATCCGGGGCCGAAACCTTGCGAAACCACACTTACGTTTCATCCTGGGCAATGGTCATTCGCAGGCCTGCAAGGAACGCTGGTTGGGGGACGATCTCCTCAGGCCCAACGCTTTTACCCCGCCGCAGTACGAGATTCGTGACTTATGGGACGAAGACGCGTCAGGGTGGAATTGGGACAAGGTTAATGATTGGCTTGGCCCGGCAGCCTTGGCGAGCCTGGCTGCCTATCATCTGTCGATCAATGACGCCGAGGACGTGCTCAGTTGGTCACCCAACTAGAGTGGCATCTTCACCATTGCTTCAGCCAGAGCCATCATCAGAGGCCTTCAAGTCGCAACCTCCCCTTCCGCCAAGTTTTCGCACACGTACATTCCAGTAAAATGGTCCATTCTTATCTGGCGTGCCGCACGTCGGAAACTACCCACGGACGATGCCGTCAAATCCTTTGGCTTTAGTCTGGCGTCCAAATGCCACTGCTGTGTTGATCCCCAACCAGAATCCGTCGATCACGTCCTGCTCTCTGGAGATTCTGTCTCTAATATTTGGATACACCTTCAACACAGGTACAAAATGGCCCCCATGACCGGGGGCATCAACGATCTGCTGGCCAGCTGGAACACTTCTCACGGGCATCAGATCGTCGCTGCCGCCGCTTTTTGGGTATTGTGGAAAAATAGAAACAAATTCAAATTCGAAGGCCGCCTATTCCCACTTCCTCAATTGTACAGTGAGGTAGTTCGGCAAATCTTCAAAAGGAGGAGGTGTTGCACTCACACCTCGAACCAGTTTTGGGCCGCCCTGGACTTCTGACAGGGGTAGGGGCGCGGGCCCTTTGGCATCTTGCTTTGCCCGTCTAACCTTCTGAGGCTCGGTACTCGTACCGTTTTGTGAGCCATACCTTGTGTTTCACTCTTTGTTTTGGGTCGGTTTTAGCGCAAGGCGCGCTTACTTGTATAGGCTTCGGCTTTTTGCGCCTATCATTCAATAAAGGTCTTTTTTCCCAAAAAAATAAAAAACAAAAAAAAAATATATATATATATATATATATATATATATATATATATATATATATCCTACGAGATATATTTGGATTTGGGGTTGAAGGTAAAGGTTGCATGAGATAAGGTTGGGGGTTATCCATGATATAGGTATTGTGTTATACCTTAGTATATATGGTATCTATAAGTAGTATCTTGGTATCTTAGCCTATAGTATGACCTAGAATGGACCCAATTGGGCTAATTGAGTTAGTTGACTAGAGTTTGACCAAACCCTAGGTAGTTGACCAAGTTAGCTTAGATGTTGACCTAATTTGACTAGAAGGTTGACTAGAGTTGACCAAGAGTTGACTTTGACCTAGAATCATATAGATTGTATTATATACTTTAATTTTTATATATTTGAACTATTTATAACCTGTATTGCTCTAAATAGGACTCTGTGACTCCAGTTGGACATCTATAAATATCAGTTGTTAGGTTATCAGGTGAGTACTGTAGGACCGATTGTAGGAACGAGTTATAAAGAGCAATACTCTAGAGGGGGGTGAATAGAGTAGGCAGCAAAAATTAACTATTTAAAAATGTTAGTAACAAGATCACAGATAATATATCACAGATATGTAAATAAAAAGTAGAGAGTAAAGAGCAAATGCAAACACAAAGATGTATACTGGTTTCTCTCTTGTGAGGACTAGTCCAGTCGGAAGAACTCGAGCTTCCAGTTGAATCCACTATAAAAAATCACCACAAGTTTTCATCCGAAGTTCTTGCAACTTCTACAACGCGAGCTTCGATCCGAAGTACT
The DNA here is from genome assembly GCA_029216955.1 of Iris pallida. Taxonomy (NCBI): domain Eukaryota; kingdom Viridiplantae; phylum Streptophyta; class Magnoliopsida; order Asparagales; family Iridaceae; genus Iris; species Iris pallida. The sequence continues at coordinate 44,224 of JANAVB010011296.1, forward strand.
CGACCAACTTCAATTATGAAGTATCTAACTTCAATCAAGCATCTGATTACAACCACTCTAAAACTTCTAGACCGTACCGCACTGGCAAATCGACTAGAGAATTGTAACTGGCTTAGAATTTGAAAATGAATAGCTCATAATACTTTGGAAGAAGTAGTAGGCTTATAGAGAAGAGATATAAAAGTGAATGAGTGAGATGAAATGATCAAAATCCTTCTCTATTTATAGTTTTTCCAAAGGCAGAATTCGGGCAGAACACTATGAGGAAATCTCGTTGGGATCCGTAACTGCAGGAAGAACAAGTTCAAAAAGCAACGTTCACTAACCGAACTCTGGCCGAACTCTGGCCGAATTCTGTCCGAGTTCTGTTGGAGTTCTGTCAGGGTTTTTGCAAATTGGTTTTGGTCTTTTTGAAAAGTCAAACAGTTAGGAAGTAGTTTGGGCTTTTGTAAGTGGGCTTGTTTTCAAAATGAAAAGGGTATTTTAAAAATGTTTCTTGGGTAGCCTATTTGCCAGTACGATGCAGTATACATCGTATTCTTAGACTCAATAAATATGAAAAATACATTGATAAAATAGAAAAACCAAGAGCCCTTTGATGACGCCTTTCTTCAAATATTGCGGAACCCCCGATGCGAGGCCCCGGATAGGTCGTTAGGTGGTTCAGAGAAATCTTGTTGTATAACGCCATCTTTGGCCCATCAATAATTCTTCATTGCATATGTCCTGGTTTGACAAAGCTTGATCATGCTTACTGCATGTCTATAAGAACATGTTAGAATATGATACAAGCATATGTAGCTCAACAATATTGATATAGTGAACATTGAGGACAATGCTAAGTTTAAGTAGCAACATGATAGTGATTACATGAATATTAGTGACGTCGATATGTTAAACTTAATTGATTAGCCATATTCAAAAACATGATATAATCATTGGGCTAACAAGTATATTCTCTGATCATTTTCATTCATGATAGTATCTATATTGCCTGTTTTAGACTACTTTACTTGATGCTGACACGTTATTATCATGGACTAGTACTCTATGGATCTTATTATGCGATGTTATCCCCTCAGCACATACAATGGGTATTTTACGTTCATATACTTTACCATGTGCATCGTGTACTCCTTGTATTCGTATTATTCGTGTACAAATCGTGTGCTCTCATGTACTCTCGTGTGCTCACACGTGTTTCTTTTGCAAAACTAACCATCGTGTATGTAACATAACTTGATCGGATCCTTGTGTATTGATCGGGTCGGGGGAGTAGAAGTGGTTATGTGATTATTTCTTTACTATACTCGTGTACAAACTCTGTTAACTTAGGCATGTACAATTCAAGTCGATTTTATAACCATATTCTGCTCTAAATCACTTTTATTACTTATAGTTCTTATTTTCTATACAAACCTTCATGTACTCAGACTTATCTATTTTTACTACTCATGTGCATCTCTTACAGTATTTTATGTATTTTATCTACTGCTTGTTCTATATTTCCAGCCATGTTTTGGATCTATTTTGGAGATATGTGCTCGTTCCTATTCTGATTAGACCTATTGATAAAATATTACAGATAACTTGGAAAACTCTTGCACTACCATATGGAGCTGACGTAGATGACACTTGCGACTTGGACCCTTAGAAGGATCCAGTTTGTACTGAAGAGACTACCCTAGTTCCTAGGCTAGATTGCTAGGTTTTGTCTTTCTTATTTGTGTTGTCTTTGAGTTTGTATTATTCAGATATTATGTAGTGGTGTTAATAACACTTAGACTTATTTCATTTCTGGTTGTATCTTAGTCTGTGGATTTCATATCTATCTTATCGTACTGTTTATCTACCCTTAGTTTTTGTGATTGAGTTATATCTTCTGAGATGTCCTCCGATTGGAGATTATATTCTGGATAGGTTTATTTATACTGTGTTAGATGTTTAAGACCTATGACAGCGTTCTACCATCGATATTGCGACGTAGGCTGGACGTACCCGCGATCTTGTGCCCTTATTCAGGGTGCTGGTCGTGACACATTTTTAGTGGTGGCCCATACAGGTCAAGATTCGCTTTGATACGATATCGTGGTAGCACAACGACTTAGTTTTACTACTACGAGCCTGTGATAGAATATAGAAAATAGGGTATTAGAATGAGTGGATACTCAGTCACAGTTAGAATTCTTGAAAGATTCCTAGGATGACCCTTGAGAATCTTATTTTGAACTTCAATTTGAAATTCTTTCCTCTTATTTTTGTTCACCATTGCTTCTTGTTATTGAATTTGAGTTTGATGGATCATTGTTGATTTTGATTTTTATATCGAGATGAATTTTATGACCCGAGTTACGGTATCTTCTGATAACATATGTTGACGACGATCACAGGGAAGGTAAAACATCTACTTGATTATGGAATCTAGAGTTTATCGCAGCCATATTAGCCGGCGTGGTGGAAATGTGGAGACCTGACTTCGGATGTACATATCTTGGTTATTAGATTTGGAGTTTCTCGTAGCTATACTAGTCGGCATAGCAAAAATTCTAGACGACATAATTATAGAGGTGCATACCACAGTTATGGAATCTACCGTTTATCGCAACCTTACTTACTGGCATGCTGAGGATCCTGAGTAATATGATTTTGGACAAACGCGTATGATTATCAGATTGTATCTTGAGAAGGTTCTTAACATATCATCTCTATCATCCACTTCTGGTATTATAGAATTGTGTTCCATCATTAATTAACTTAGAAGTAGGAATAATTTCAGTTCTTAGTCCAATTCCTTGTAAAGCTTATTTCATATGTAGTACTTTCATAGTGTGATGGTTTAATGGCTTGTAGAGTGTCTTTATCCTAGAGGTGATAGTTTAGCAATGGTATTAAGATAATAACCTATTATAGAAAATTCCTCTGTTATTTGTAATACCTACCAGTTTCATAATATGTAGGATGATAATCTGCCAAATAGCGTTTGATGATTTCCTGTTTTCCATCTATCCTTCCAATATGACACCCATGACCAGAGCCCTTCCTCTGAGAGCAGCTACGACTCTGGATATGACTGAAAGGATGCTCCCACCTTCTATTGCTCAGGAGGTAGGGACCCCTCCAGCTGACCAGAGGGTAGTGGTACCTCCTATCCTTGAGGAGGTGGTAGCAGCATCACCAGAGAGTTTTTCTTCATCTTCTGCCATTCAGGAGAGAGCTGCAGTTTTTCCTGAGATCGAGAGTCTTCCTCTGCCTCTTGCAGTGGTACCCATACCATATTCTCAGGAGGTTTGATCCCTAATGGAGCTCAGATACTTGGACTTCTCTAGGATGTGTTGGAGACACAGAGATTTCAGGCTGAGATCCTGAGAGAGCAGAGTCATAGGATCCAACTACTGTGGGACTTCATGCATTTAGGAGGAGAGCCTAGTTCCAAGAGAGTGAGGAACAGTATCCAGTTCCACCCAGAGCTTCAGGAGTACCCAGACTTTCAGCCTAGACCATCCTTATAAGTCCAGTTTCATGTTCGGTAGAGGCCAGTTGAGCGAGTGTCTACCTGTGCTTTCTGTAAGAAGCTTGGGGACGTATGGGACCAGTATAGGAAGAGGAGAGGGTTGTGCCTATTCTATGGGTTAGCTGCACATGTGATGCGAGACTGTCCTATTGTACCTGTCTAAGCCAAGGGCCCGCCTCCAAGAGAGAGTTCTAGTTGTCAAACCTAGTTGGAGGTGAGTTTTTGACCTAGACCTTAGCATGTTTTTTGATTATTTGATGCACCCTACCATTGTTTGTATGTTTTGATACCTTGTGATTGCTTTGTGCTATAGTATGACTAGTATGGCTAGATAAGACCCCAGACTGATATAGCATGCCATGACCATGTATGTTATTCTGTCAAATTGTATGATTTAGATAAGTTTTCTTAGACCATTATTGTAGGGGATGTGACCCTAAAAGGAGTACGACCAACCTAAATTTCGAACATGAAATTTTTCTAAGGAAAAAGGATTGTAACTACCTCTTTTCTAAAATGAGGGTAATTTTTGAACTTTACAAAATTGATTATTTTTATTATTTTTATTTAATTAAATTAATTGTGATAGTGATATAATTTGGTAAAACTATAGAACCATATTGATTAGATGACTAGTCATGACCAAGGGAGACTCAGTTAGTGAGTTTAGACAAAACTTAAATTCATTTCTAAATAGTTGGTTAGTCTCTAATCAAGCGAGAAACCCTTTAGGATCCTTTTGACTAAAATACTAAGTTAGAATGGACCCTTTTCTTAGGACTTGTCATGACAACTTAGGAGGGCCTTCTAGACTTTCCACAAATGAACCAAACCCTAAACTAAACCTAATGGCAGCCCACTCTCTATATAAAGACCCACTTCATCATCTTCCTTCCTCTTTCATTCAAAACCTAACCCTAAATTGAAGCTTTTCCCCCAAATTGCTCCTACATCCTTTTTTTCATCCAAATTTCCCCAAATTAGGTTCATTCTCTTTCCCTTGGAGAGAAGAAGACTCTATTGGTTAGCTAGGAAGGATTTGGAAGGATTTGGTGCCTTAAAGCTTGGAGGAGATTCTAGATCTAGAAACTTTTCATTGGAATTCCAACTCCCAATTGGTAAGAGCCCTCTAAACTCTCTAAATTCATATTCCTTATTATAGATGCATCCATTTAGGGTCCCTCTTGCATTAGAAAGAAGTTGGGTCAATTTCGGATTCGTTTGATGTACGTATCACGAGAATATCGGATGCACACATCAAGTGTTTGACGAAATGACTATTAGGGTATTTGTTACTCAAATTTCAGTTTTAGTTAGATAATTATATAGGACATGTGTTGTGTTAATGATGTGTGATGTGTCATAGGATTTGGTGATGGTTTGATGAGTTATTTTGGTCATGGGGGATCGGGATTCATGTGCTTAAGTAGTGTGCTCTACTGCCCTGTATGCAGTCAGCATATACACTGGCTTGTATCTGTTGTTTCCAACCCAACCACCTTCATAGCATTTGTCTAAGCTCTGTCCACCATGCTCACATCTCTCATTGTTCAGTCGAGCACCCCCTTTTCACTGACCTATTCTAAACTATCCTACAAATATTCATTTTAACTACTACATTAACTTCCATTGATCTACCATTCGAAATTAATAGCCAGTCCTTGATATCTATTTCCTTGTTGTTCTTTGTTAGTAGGACAGTGATGTTCTATCCAGACTTATCCATGTTAGTCCATTTGAAGTTCTGACCATAATACCTATATGTTCAATCTTTGAAATTCAGTCCTAATATAGATCATTAGATATAGAAACATGTCCACTGCTTGTATTTGGTTCAGACATCTATACTAAGTATATGTCCTATTTAATATGAGGTATCAACTAAACCCCCATGTATCATACTTGTGTGAACCTTTGGATATCTATCCTAAATCCTAATATATGTATTTGTTATCCTTGTTTGATCAACTCCTGTTATGTAGGTTTAGTCCTATTGGACTTGTGACTCTAGTTCAGCCCAGGTCAATAACAAATCCCTCATTCCTTATACTGTGCATCCCCTACTTGCTTTAGCCCAGTCCTTGCAACCTACGCTATAATCTGCCCTGTATTAGAATAAATGGATTTCTTCATTTGTTTTGGCCTGCACATCTCTTAAGGTTCTACTCACTACATTTAACCACTACACTTGACTGTAGTAGACATACTCTTCACCATATTCACTTACCCCTATATATGTTGCACTCCATTCATCTTCACTTTCACTACTAAAATATGCTATATTAGCGACGTGTTTTAGCGACGTAAGAAAAGAACGTCGCTATATATGTAATATAGCGACTCCCGTCATGTGACGTCGCAAATCGTCGCTAACCAGCGACGTTCAGCGACATTACATAATTTACGTTGCAGAATAGCGACGTTCGGCGACAGAGTATTAATATATGTCGCCATGTAATAAAGTTTTGCGACGTTTAGCGACGTCGTTAGTTGACGTCGCTACATGTTTTACTTAGGGCACGCTGTTTCCTTTTCCCCCTCACTCGAAAGTTTTCCAAAATTTTCAGAATCCCTCTTCCCCCCCCCGGCGACTCTCTCCCCCCCCCCCCCCCCCCGCGACTCTCCCCCCCGGCGACTCTCTCCCCCCGCCCCCGGCGACTCGCTCCCCCCGCCCCCGGCGACTCCCTCCCGCTCCGACGAGCTCCTCCTCCCCCAATCCGAGATCCTCCTCCTCTCCCTAGCTCCTCCTCCTCCTCCCTCTTCCTAAGGTAAACCCTAACCCTAACCCTAACTCCTCTCCCCCCTCCTCCTCCTCCTCCTCCTCCTCTCACACACACACACGGACACACACACACGGACACACACACACACACACAGACACACACACACACAGACACACACACACTGACACAGTTCTTTTTGTGTTTTGATAACTCTTTGTTAAGAGCAAACCTGGGTTTTGGTTTTAGACTATTAAAACTGAATTGGTTGTTTGTATAAACTGTGTATTAATGTTTAGGACTTGGGTTGTGTTGATTGATGAAACCTGAGTTTAGCTTTAAACTGTCAAAACTGAGATTGATAGGTTGTGTATAAAATCTGAGATTTAACATGTTCTTTTGACTATTTGTTAATTCACAAAATCTGAGAATGAGGGGGGAAAGAATATTGTTTCCCTTAACTATTTTAGTGTTTTCCTATCACTCTATACACACAAATTCACACCACACACACATTTGCCTGCCACCTTGTAACACTCACACACCACCTATCACTCTTTACACATGTACACACACCTATTAGCTAAAGTCTCACATTGCCTCTCTTTGCACACACACACATTGCCATTTCCTAAATTCTATGTTCTTGAATATATATGTATATATATATAGGAGATGCGTATATAGCCTATATATTATAATATATGTGTATTATATCTAGGGATATGTATTGATGCATGTATATGTGTATATATATAAAGTGAATGAATGCTTGATGTAAATTGCTAAGTATATATAATATAGTGAGTGTGATATGTGTATATAGCCTATGGCCTATGTATGCCTGTTTGACTAGGGAGCCTAGATTGGGCTTGTACAGCCTTGTTAGACCTAGAATAGGCTTGCTAGACTAGTGTAGACTAGTTTGACCTAGTGTGGACTTGGTTGACCTAGTTTGACTTCTAGGGTTGACCAAAGTAGTATAGGAAGGATTAGTGGACCTATAATCCTATTTATATGTGTCCTATATATGCCTATATGTGTGTGTGTGTGTTAGCCTATATGTAAGCCTAGGTGAGAGCTTATGAGTGTGGTATCATGGGTGATATATGTGAGTGAGTGTGTAAGTGAGTTGTGTGGATGAGTGTGAGGTTAAATGTGTTAGATATAGGTTAGCATCTTAGGCCATATCCTAGTTAGATATGTAGTTGTTAGTATCCTATAGTGTTAGAGCCTTGGTTTGGGATACCAAGTTGGGGTTAGAAATAGGATACTAGTTAGCTATTGGTATGTGTAGATATATATTAGATAGATAGTTGGATGGATAGGTGGATAGATGGATGGGGAGTAGAAGGGGAGCTGCTGCCCCCATTCCAGCAACAGCAGCAGCAAGAACAGCTGTTGTAGCAGCAGTTTACATCAGCAGTAGCACCCCCATGGCCCCCCCACTTGTAGTGATTAGCACTAATGGGGGCAGGAGAGGTAATTATAGGAGTAATTAGATCTAGATCTAATTAGCACTTGGCTACAAGGCATATTCCAAGAATATTCTAGAGAATATTCCAAGTCTATTCTAAGGAATATAGCGACTCCTATCGTTTGAAATAACCACATCTTGGCTATTTGTTAAATAGATCGACCCTGAGCTCCCATGTTTAGTCGTGCCTTCAACATCATGTTCAAATGAAGGTGACAAGCAGCTGACTATAAAAAAATATGCCGTCTTGAGCTTCATAAAGAAATGCAAGATTACAAGCTCCTATGTAGTAATCTTGCATTTCTTTATGAAGCTCAATACGACATATTTTTCTATAGTCAGCTGCTTGTCACCTTCATTTGAACATGATGTTGAAGGCACGACTGAACATGGGAGCTCAGGGTCGATCTATTTAACAAATAGCCAAGATGTGGTTATTTCACAGAAGCCATGAATTACCGGAAAAATAGGAAACATCTCGTACTCCTCCCGTGAAATCGTTACCGGGAAAATAGGAAACACTAGCAAACACTTAGACGTTAGCAAACATTGTTAATTGGTGTGTTCATCTTTGCAGAATTATTTCCAAATGGAGCTGAATTACTACTTGCGGAATCGTTCATGGATGTACAATCGTCGTCCTGAAGATATGTGTAGTGTGCGGGATGAATACATAGCGGGAGTAGAGCAGTTCCTGCAGTTTCCTAAGGCGTTCCCTCAGTACATGGACGGCACCAAAATTAAGTATCCGTGTGTGAAATGTCATAACGTAAAATATTATCCAGAAGTGGAAGTGACATATCATTTGTACTCGAGGGGTTTCACGCCTAATTACTATTAGTGGACCGCACACGGAGAACTTGTGTCGTTAGCATCAGAGCCGGAGCCTTATGTTGAGCCGTATATGCATGCGGGACCTAATTTTGTTTCAGATAATCATGCATACGACGACGGGTGCGTGAACATGGTTTTCGACGTTGCTGGGCCCAGTTTTGTTCCTGATGCAGCTGAGGAGGCACCGAATGTCGACGCTGCAAAGTTCATGGAGTTGCTGGAGAATGCAAGGACTCCATTGTATCCTGGTTGTGAGGATCATTCACCGTTGGAGGTGGTTACAAGGCTTTTGAGCATTAAGTCAGATTTTAACATGTCGCAAGAATGCTACAACCGAGTGCTGGAGTTGATTATAGAGATCTTGCCGGCGGGTGCTAAGTTACCTAAAGACTTCTACCGGTCTAAGAGGATGGTGAGATCGCTCTGGATGGGATACGAGAAAATCGATTCTTGTCGCAATGGGTGCATGCTGTACTACAAAGACGACAAGGACGCAGATGTGTGCAGATTTTGTGGTGCTGATCGCTATAAGCCAACTAGTACAGGAAGGTCTACCGGTGCAAGAAGACCGACCGATTCAATGCACTACCTGCCTATAACGCCGCGGTTGCAAAGATTATTTATGGTGAAAGAGACGGCCGAAAATATGAGTTGGCACATGCGAGAACAGATTGAAGGAGTGTTCGATCACCCATCCGATGGAGAAGCGTGGAAGCACTTTGATCGAGTGTATCCTGATTTTGCTTCAGATCCACGTAATGTCAGGTTGGGGCTATGTTCTGACGGTTTTACTCCTTTTGGTCTTTCGGGATCCCAGTATTCGTGCTGGCCTGTGATTGTCACTCCGTATAACCTACCGCCTTGGATGTGCATGAAGACCGAGTACATGTTTCTAACCGTTATAATTCCTAGTCCGAACAATCCCAAGAGGAACATTGATGTGTACTTACAGCCTTTGATAGATGAGTTGAATCAGTTATGGGAAGTAGGCGCTAACACGTACGATGTTTCCAGGAAGCAGAATTTTCAGATGAAGGCAACCCTTATGTGGACCATCAACGACTTTCCGGCATATGGAATGTTATCTGGATGGAGCACTCATGGCCGTCTCTCATGTCCGTATTGCATGGACTGTAGTAAGGCTTTCTGCTTGAAACACGGAGGAAAACCGTGCTTCTTTGATTGTCATCGGCAATTTCTGCCAAAAGATCATCCGTTCAGAAGGAACAGGAATGCTTTCCGTGCCGGCGTTGTAGAGAAGGGTGATCCACCGCCAAGGTGGTGCGGAGCCACGATATGGGAGGAGGTTAAAGATTTTCCAAGTGCTATCGAAGATCCTACAACTGGGTACAAGTGCGATGGATTTGGTAGAGATCATAACTGGACAAAGAGGAGCATATTCTGGGATCTGCCATATTGGAGTACCAATCTGATCAGACATAATCTTGATGTCATGCATATTGAGAAGAATGTGTTTGATAACATAATTAATACTGTGATGGACGTAAAGGGAAAAACGAAAGACAATCCCAAGGCCAGGTTGGACTTAGCAGAAATATGCAAACGCCCTGCGTTGCATTTGATACAGCAGAATGGAAAACAGTTCCTGCCGAAGTCAATCTTCTCACTGGACAAGGAGGATAAAGTGAGACTTTGTCGGTGGATCCAGGGCCTAAAATTTCCAGACGGATATGTGTCAAATCTGAGAAGATGCGTCGATCCGAAGGAAAACAAATTGACGGGTATGAAGAGCCACGATTGTCACGTATTCATGGAGAGGTTAATTCCGATTGTATTTCGGGAATTCTTACCGCAGGCAGTTTGGGATCCATTGACGGAGCTTAGCATATTCTTCAGGGACCTTTGTTCTAAGAAATTGCTCGTTGATCGTCTAGAAAAGCAAGAGAAGGACATTGCGGTAACACTGTGCAAGCTAGAGAGGGTGTTCCCTCCTGGATTCTTCGACTCTATGGAGCATTTGCCGATTCATCTATCCTACGAGGCACGTGTTGGTGGACCCGTCGAATATCGATGGATGTACCCGTTCGAGCGACATTTGAATCACCTAAAAAGAAAGGTGAAAAATAAGGCACGGGTCGAGGGTTCTATTTGTGAAGCCTATGTTCTCGAGGAGATTACAAACTTTTGTTCGATGTATTTCAAGCCTCATGTTGCAACTAATAGAACGAGAGCTTCCAGAAACGACGACGAAGATCATGAATGTAATGATAGAATACTGAAGTGAGGTCAGGTAGGCCACACATAACAGAAGAAGAACTAGAACAAGAAATGAGGCGTTATTTTCCATCATGGTTGAGTGCATATGTAAGACTTGAGAACTCTGTAATTACCTTTCAGTATATGCACTTGATTGAGAATGAGCTTAATTTATTTTTTCGTCGTATTTAGGTCGATAGTCCATACGCAAGACTTGAGAATGAGTCTATTAGAACGCTAGCCAAGGGACCAATTTATGTTGCAAAAATATGGCCAAGCTACTGTGTTAATGGGTTCAGGTTCAGGTCAACAACTTGCCCGATCAGAGACAACTTTGTGGATCTCGACTCCACCAAAAACAGCTGTTTGTGTATCAGATCTTCGAACTACAAAGATGTTGATGCGGGCAACGATTTCTACGGCATCCTACGGGAGATTGTGGAGCTGACATATAGTTATGGAATAGAGCCTGCTAAGATTGTGTTATTCAGGTGTGATTGGTTCGATCCGATTGAAGGTCAAGGTTGGAAAGTAGACAAGCACGGTCTTGTGGATATAAACTATCGGCGTCGATATCAAGCCTATGAACCATTTGTCCTATCAAGTCAGGCTCAGCTCGTGTACTTCACAAGTTATCCTAAACGGGGAACAACAAGGTCGGACTGGTGGGCAGTATGCAAGACCAAAGCTAGAAATACCTTTGAGGTTGACGATATAGCTTATCAAGAGGATGAACTACCTCTTGTAACAAATAATATAGAAGTGGACAATACGGAAGTTCCTCATTACACATCTAATTGTGTAGAAGAAGTAGAATTATCCGAAGAGGAAGATGCAGATGAAAGTGAAGATGTAGAGGAGGAGGAAGAAGAAGAAGAAGAAGAAGAAGAAGAGCTAAACGAACAAGATGAATTTTCAGAAGAGGATTAAATATGTACGACGCGGAGGACGTCGCGGAGGACGTTATCTTTAGTGACACTTTTGTGACAGATATTTTCCAAAAATCTGTGATGTATTTAGTGACACTTTTGAGACTATGATATTTTCCAAAAATCTGTGATGTATTTAGTGACACTTTTGGGACTATGATATTTTTCAAAAATCTGTGATGTATTTAGTGACACTTTTGGGACTATGATATTTTTCAAAAATCTGTGATGTATTTAGTGACACTTTTGGGACTATGATATTTTTCAAAAATCTGTGATGTCTATCATATAAATATGTTATTATCAGGTATGGCAGGAGGACGACGCGGACGACGTCATCATACGGGTCAGTCCAGTGTGCCTCGGGATAGGGAGGCAGATTTCGTACCCTCATCCTCATCTCCGAGTACGCCAGTGTACAGTACTGTTCCCGGTCCATTACCGGGACAGGGCAGTTCCAGCAGGTTGGCGACTGATCTTCCCTCGTCGTCCAGCATTCCACCATCGTCGTCCAGCATTCCTCCGGCGTCCAGCATTCCTCCTGCGTCCAGCACTCCTCCTGCCGACGGCTCCATGGGGAGAGCCGACGCCCAGCATATGGAGGACGGGGATGAGATTGATCCTGACCAGGCAGGAGGTGATAGCGACCCTCCATACGCTCCACCGGGCGAGACACGGATGGAGATTTGGACGGACGGGCCTACGAAGTAAGTTAATTAGTTAATATATATTTCTCAAATGATTATATGTTCATATATATTCATGAAATTTATTATTTTATAGATATCGGCCTCCTGCAGTACAGAGAGCGCTGGGAAGATTTCTGAGGGAGAACTATGGTGGGGCGTGGATTAACTATTCAGATGCTCCCGCCGATAGGAAGGCCTTTTGGTTGGCCCACTTCAAGGTAAAAAATTTGTTTATTTTTAAATTTTAATAATCATTTTTGTATATTATACAACTTTTCTATTTGACTTCTCGTAGAGGACCTACTTCTATCTACCACACCGGGCGGCGAAGATCGAGGGCCAATTTCCTGCCGTCGCAGGCAAGCTCATTCGTGATGCGATCCGCGACCAGAAGGATCGTGACCGCGCCGGAAAGCCGATCCAAGGTTGGATCACGCCAGAGCAGTGGATTGCGATGAAGGCTAGATTCGACGAGGACGGGTACCGGCAGCGGTCTGAGAAGGCCAAGATGGCGCGGTCGAGCGCCGGTAAGTGGTGTGGTGGCTCCATTCCTATGACGGAGCATTTTCGTCGTCTGGTACGTTTCCTATGACGGACATCATTTTATATATAGTTGGAAAGAATATTTAATACTAATAATAGATAAATATATATTTTAACAGGTAAAAAAGGGTGAGGACCCCAACATGGTGACCGTCTTCCTGGTCACCCATCGGAGGGCTGGGAAGTTCATTGACGAGAGGGCGACGCAGGCATATGTACGTTTTATCCTTTATATTAATTTACTATAACTTAGAAAACAGGAAAATAGATATCAATATAGACTTTAGCAAACACTTAGACGTTAGCAAACATTATTCTAGGCCGAGTTTCTTCGGCTACAAGAGGAGGCGGCTGCTGCTGCTGCTGCTAGTGCGCCAGCAGAGAGAGGGGCTGGTACTTCCTTGCAGCCGCCTACAGCTCCATCGCCGGACGACCTCTGGATGACCGCCGTTGGTGGTCTTCAGAAGGGTACGTACTACGGTACGGGATCCTACGGCGCCTATTTGGCTTCAGAGTCATCCCGGGCCCCCTCTGTCAGTGCGCAGTCTCCAGCTTCGCAGGCGTCATCACAGGCGCATGATATTGCTCGTCAGCTCCAGGAGCTGCGTCGCGAGTTGCAGCAGCAGATTTCTGAGGCAGCTGGGGCCGATCGACGATCCGACGATCCGACGATCACCGGACGATTTGATGCGATCGAGCGCAGTATGCAGGAGATGATGACTCTGCAGCAGGCTACAGCTGCTAACTTGCACACGCTCACCGAGTCTACGCAGCGCACAGAGCGTAGACAGGTCGAGCTGGAGGGGACGCAGATCGCCATGTCTGCCACACTTAATCAGGTACAGACTTCGCTTCAGGAGAGTAGTCGGAGGATGGTGAGTGCCCTGGCTGTGCATGCTGAGCGACTGCGAGAGATAGAGCAGCGTCCTCCCGGTCCATCGACGGCGCCGACTCCAGACGTTTCACTGCCTCCGGACGTTGCACAGCTCACACAGGAGCAGTACGACATCATTTTATCCCAGATGCGCAGCCGGGGTCCTTTGTGATGTCTTTTTTATTATTTGTTGTTGATACACTTGTTTCTCTGTTTGTGAGACTCTTATTTGTGGTTGACTTGTATTGGTTGAGATACTTCTTTCTCTGCTTTCGAGACTTTTATTAGTTATATTGGGTGATGATATTGCTCCATCGTGTTTTATTGGTTGTATTGCTTGTTAGACTTTTATTGTTTGTAGACTTTTATTGATTGTAAACTTTTATTGGTTGTAGACTTGTTTTGCCATTTATCTGCGACGGGGATGACGAATATACCTACGCTGGGTTATAAGCGATGTTCTGATATACAAAGGAGGTGCTGCCCAAATTTTAAAAAAATATAATGTGTATTTTTGTGATGATGTGTGTCTGTGTTTACAGTGAATGTGAAATACAGTGTTCGGAACCATCGACAGTTTCGATTACTGTTGTATGTTTTATCTTGGATAGAAAGAGCAACAGTTCAGGGTGTACTTCTGAGAGCTTCATTTTCACGGCCTTCACTTTCTCGGGATGTCGTAAAGGATCCCGAGAAGGTGAAGGACGTGAAGAGGAAGCTCTGAGAAGTGCACCCTGAACTGTTGCTCTTTCTATCCAAGATAAAATATAGAACAGTAAGCGAAACTGTCGATGGTTCGAACACTGCACTTCACACACACTGTAAACACAGATACACAGCATAACAAAAATAGCAATTATTTTTTTTAAATTTTTTTTTATACCATCTGCGACGTATAGCGACGTTCGGCGACGTCTAGCGACGGAGAGAAGACGTCGCTATACGTCGCTAACGTGCTGACGTGGCTGACATGCCATGTCATCGTATCTAATGGTCAATGCGTCGCTAAGTTGTCGCCCTACGTCGCCAATCTGGCGACATACACTGTAGTCGCTAGACGTCGCTAAATTAGCGACGTCTAGCGACAAGTCATCTAACGTCGCAAATAGCGACGAACTGCGACGAATTGGCCATCTGCGACAAGCCATTACGCGACGTCAAGTTTTCGTCGCTAAATCCGTCGCAGTTCTGGTTTAGCGACGGATTTTCCTCATTTAGCGACGTATTCTAACGTCGCTAATATGTGTTATTTTAGTAGTGTTTACTACCTATACTACAATACTGTCCTGCATATCCCTCTTGCAACCACTGCTCATTTTATTCATTACAATTGAGCAAATTTACTTGTCTGCACTCACATTCATTCCCTGCACTCATTCACTTGCACTGCACCTTCACTTGATCCATTCACTACCCTTGTATCATTCCATATCCTGTACCTTCACTCATTGCATTACAAAGCATGCTCCGTTATCTGAAGTTGTTCACTGCCTACAATTGTCAAAGCACCACATGACTTGCAAATACTACACTTCATATAACCACTACTCAATGCATAACACAGCATGTTTTGCATCCTTGCAATTTAGCACAGCATACTTCCCTTCACACTTAGTTCAGCTAACCATTTGTACTCTCAAATCCTAGTATTCAGTTTATATTTATTTCTAAGTTCATTTCCTTGTATTGTTCCTGTCCAAGTTAACATATGATTAACCATATCTTGGCATTATAGTAGTCCTTTCCTCATCCAGAACTGCCCTGAACCTTTGAAGGTTAAGTTCACCATATCCTTAAGTATTAGTCAAACACTTGACTATGTTTCCACCTCTGCTAATGTTCAGACCTTCGATTTTGTTGCAAGAGATCAATCCCGCTTCCATATGTGATGTCCATTCCTTGTCAGTCTATATATACAACATTGTGTATAATTTCATGATGGTAGTAATTGGTTTTGTGGAGTGGGGTGTATCAGACATGTAACATTTGCCCAGATGAGCCTTGCATCTGTTCTGTACTCTAACAAGAGTTTAGTTCAGATTAGTGTGATAACCTACATTCCTTTTTGTCATTGCCTTCATCAGCCCACTACAAACACCCAAACTGCCTGCATTATTCAGCATATATCACTGCACTTCAATTTATTCCCTACATCCAATTCTTTACTGCATGTTAACCCTTCATTGCCTGCACACGGAGTATTGCATGTCCCCTTGTATGTTCACTGCATATAACTACCTTGTTTGTAAACTTCACAAATATTTACTGACTGCATATTCCTTTTTTATTTCACTGGATATACTACATACACTGCCTGCAAATACTTTGAATGACATGCACCCTATTTATCTGCACACCACGGCTTATCTGTCAATTGATACATTACCTTACTGCATTTGGTTCAGAGCATTCACGCCCTATTACTTGCAATGCATTCCCGAGTCCTGCATACTGCCATTGACATTGCTCTGCATGATTCATTGCATTCCTATATTTGGAACGTGCCTGCAATATGTATAGCATGTTCTGCACAGACCATACTTGTCCTACAATATTGCCTTCCTTGCATATCACCCCTTTAGCAGTTCACATTTTCCCTTTACTTCATAATAGAGATAGGATATATCCTACCTTGTATGGTGAGACTCTATACCATATTATAGGTATATGTGATATACCCTAGTATATATATATATATATATATATATATATATATATAAGAAGAAGATGCTGCTCTCCGTCGCGTTTGCCTCCTGGGTGCGGAGCCCCGCATAGCTTTGCAGCGTGGCCGCCGCCGGAGTCAGCTCCGGCTCTGCTTTCGGTCGTCTTCACCACCACCCCCCTCCCCATGGCCACTCCCCCAGTCGACCTCCTAGCCTTCCCTAGCCTCCCATCCGCCCTGCTTCCTCATTCCCCTCTTCCTGTTTTTTCAACCTCGTCGCCGGCCGGCGATCCACCTGCCCCCTACCTCCCACCTTCACCCGCCTCCGCCACTCTCGCCCATCCCCTCCCACTCCTCTTTCCCATCATCCTCCACTCTGTCTCCCACATGTCTCTCCCGGACGCCGTACGCCCCCTCTCGGTAGCTCCCAGCTGCCGGCCCGGAGTCGTCCACCAGGCCCAGCCTCCTCCCTCCTCGTGCCCCCTTCGCCCCCCATCACCCTTTCCCCCACCGTCGTTTCTCGGAGTCTGCTCGGAGTCCGAAGAAGGGAGCCTCGAGCTCCCCTCTGTAGAAGCATGGAATTTCAGAACCAGAAAGTCGATACGGCAGACTACATGCGCCAGAGCTTGGACAAAGTACTTCACAGCAAAGGCCACAAATATAGACATTGAAAGAGGACTTTTTATTTAACATATAAAAGTCTATTACATGTCCAAGAAAAGATTGTACAAAGGAGAATTTTTACAAAGAAAAGATCTTAAGTCTACAGCCAGCAGCAACCATGCGCCCTCAAGTAGGTGTAGCAATCACCATGCGTCCTCAGTCAGGCGCATCCCACCATGCGCCCCCAGCAGGGCGCATCCTTTTCAGCAGCTCAGTTATGTGCATCCCAGTTATGTGAATCCCTTCAGTAGCCCAGTTATGTGCCGCTCTTCCAGCCAGGCTCACCGCCGTCAAAATGCTTCGACTAATGAAGCATTTATTGAGCAGAACGAGGGTGACAATCAACCCTCTAGCTGAGGAAGTGAAGAGCACCGCAAGACAACCTGTGGCCAGGGGAGGCTTCGAAAGAGCCTCCAAAGGCCAAGTAAGACTGTAATCGAAACTGCGGCTAAAGGAGCAGCTTTCAACCCAACCAGAGTGGCCAACACCCACTTTGAAGGAAGAAAGAGCCCCCAAAGCCGCAGCACCGTCATTCCGATCTGCGGCTCTTCCTGCACAATGAAGACGAGGCCCGAGCATCCCTATCTTTGGATGGAACAGGCACCTTTCGCCCGCCTCGGAAGCCCTCGACTCCGACTTTTGGATGTAACAGTCACCTTCAAGTGCATCAACGAAGACATTGCGTCGAATCTTCGCCCTCGGAAGCATCTCGTCAATAGAATGCATTCGAGTACACAAGTTCATGTCAGAAGAACATGAGAGAACGAAAAGCAAACCCTATTTCCGTGCCACTATTTATTGGCCGGGCAAATCAAACCCATGCGCCAAGTGGATGGCTCTCCGAATTCCGTGAATAAATTTGCATTTAATGGATGAACCAGACACTTCGATTTTAGCCAAGTCAAAACGGCTATTTAAAGCCCTCGAAGAACGTAACAGTCGCTGCATTAAAGAACGTGTCACGAAGCGGATGCGCCGCCAGACCGCGCATCACATAGACGCACCCTTCAACATCAAGCGCATCACACAGATGCGCCCATCAGCATCAAGCGCATCACAGGAGATGCGCCCCCATGCGTCCCCCATACGCCTAGTAGAACGCCAATCAACGCACCCATTCAGCTGTCCATCGAATGTCAAAAACATTAAATACTGAACTGACAGAGTTGGCAGCACGTCTCCTGAAGTCTGAACAGTTGACAGCTTTTTCAGAAGACGAAGCATCGCCAACGTCAGCATCATCATTACTTTTCTCCGACGGCTACTGCCACGTAGCCATCCGATCATCTCGCATGCGCCTCCGTAGCCATGCGCCCAAATCTGCATGCGCCTCAAAAGCCATGCGCTCCAGACTTCTCTCTGATCCCGAAAGACAGGAGTAAAGTCACCACTGAAGCCTCGCATGCGCCTCAAAAGCCATGCGCTCAGAATGGTTCGTGACTCCTAAAGGTTACGAGCCAAAGTCTCCTCATGCGTCCAATCCCAGGCGCATCCTACCAGATCATTTCCCATCAAATCCGAGATCTCCGAGCCATGGGTCGACGACACGTGTCCTTTGACTCAACTCACCCAAGATCTCAGCAACAGAAAGATCCTCTCCTCTGCTACGTGCCGGCTCACAACAGCAGCATGAATAATTCAACCCCTCGATCAGGGCGCATCATCCATGTGCCTCCATCTGCAATCACCACGTGGCATCCCCATGTACAGGTGCATCCTACATTCACGCATGAGCTGCCAGCCGGCAAAACTATAAATAGAGGGATTATTTCCTTCACACACACACACAGAACGATCCTACGTACAAAAAATGAAGGAACACACCACCAGAGAGGTAGATACAGACACTCAACGTCTTCCTCCTCTCAGCAAGCTCCGGCACCCAGAGCAATCCAAACCTTCAGATAACCGATAACCGTCGTCAGATCGTCAACGGAGTTAACATATTTCCACTCACTCCATCGGCACAAGGGACGCAGATAAACAAAAGTGTACTCCTAGGACTATATCTAAGTCCTATATTGTAACACTGTTCTATTTGTATTGAAATTTGCAATAAAAGAATTTTAATGGCAAACAAGCGGGCGACTCTGCTGGGGACCTCTTTTTCCTCCACCGGGAAAGCTGTGTCGCAATCCGACGACGTGAAGGTGGGCTCCTCCCACAAGACGCTGGTCGTACGCCTCAATCAACAGGCGTATGAGGAGTTCATCTCTGAAGGCAGTGCGAGTCCTTCGAAGCGGCTGCCAAAGCCGAAGAAGACCCGCCGAGTCTGGGTGCGCAAGGTCGACGCCTCGGGCACCAACACCGAAAGAGATATGCCAATCCAGCCTTCCCTTCCTGCTGACGTCCTCAGCAACCAAGATGCGCTCACTGGTGCAGCGCATCTCTCGGGGAAACGTGCGGCTAACCACATTCCCCAGCCATCTCCCTCTCAGGCGAGGAAGATACGTCAACGGAGTAGGGGCGCAGCCAATGCCCCACGCATCACCTCTGATGCGCCACAGAAGGTCTCTGTCTTTGACAGACTCACTCGCTGTAATGGCGAGAAGAATTTAGATTCTGAGTACTCTACGCCCCAGCGGACTGGTACGAAGAAATCCAAGGCAGCACGGGCCATGCGCCCCAAACGTGCTATGCCAGCAGCAAGCCATAAGCATGCACTCCCAATCATGTGCACTGCTGATGGTATGCTGTACAAGGTCGACTCGGGTGCTGCGGCGCCAGAAATGAGCCGACCTTCAAAGTCCTTATCTCACTTGGGTGCATCTATTGCGTGCACAACCAAGTCAAGTAAGGCAAATCCAGTGGTCTTGAACTCCCGCGCCTCCTCTTGTTGTGCGTTTGAGGTCCGTTCAAGTCGCTTCAAATGCTGTGGTTCCCCCACTACTGATCGGGATGCCTGTTTGGTGTTAGATCAGGGGGCACAACACTCACTTGACCACCCCGGCGCTTGGCCCTCCTATACGCCTGAAGGGGGTACTAAGGTGGCACTCTACTCCAATGATTTGCGCAACGTGATCACTCACAAGCGTCGATCAGGAGAGTCGACTGACAAGCATGATGTGCCCCTCACGGGGCACACTTGTGCTGTCGTCACCATTAACTGCTGTTGCAAAGCGGCAGTCCCACCAAGGCAGTCGATTTTCCAGCGGCTGCAATCATCGACATCCCTCCGACGTCGCCTCGGGAAGAAGGTGTCAACAGAAGAAAAACCAAGGGTTGCTTCATGCAACGTGATCTCCACCTCCTCGCCAGTCCGAAAGATGACTGGCAATTCCTCTTCCTCGTCCAAAAGCCAACCGAGGAAGACGAAGACAGCTGCCTCGTCCTTCAGAGTGTTCGAAGGCACTCGGGGGAGGAAGAAGATCTTGGAGGAAGCTAGGGGTAGTCAGACCCTTGTCGAGCCTCCTTCCGAAGACGAGTGTGTCCAAAGCACACCTGGGGCGGATCCTCGAGGCGAAGTCAGCCTCCCAGAAGCCCCTGAAGACGAGGATATCCCCCAGAACATAGCTGGAGGTAGTCTAAAATCTGCGGACCTGAGTTCCGGAGACGAAGAGGCCCTTCAAGACGGAGCTGAGAGTAATCAGGCCCTTGCAGATGCGCCCGTGGTGAATGGTCTCCCGAACATTGCCGGGGGTAGCCAAGACGAAGCTCCAGGAGAGGCAACTCCCCTACAAGAGAGTGAGGCCGAGAGTGAAGCCTCGACCCATCCATCCACTCCCGGCCGCGTCATGACAGTAAATGTGACTGGGGCTGATATCGAGTCTGATGCGCTGCCAACAGACCTTGTCCAGCACATAGATATCCTGGAGGGAGGACTCAAAACCCTCTCTGCCTCCATGCAAATACTGACTCAAGCTGTGTTTGAGATACGGTCAGCTTTGACCAGGACACCTTCTACCAGTCCTGACCCAGGGGCCATTGGAGAGTCGAGTGTACCCCTTCAACGGGTATCCTCGGACACAGATCGCCGAGAAGCACCTCGGACGTCGGAGCCCTCAAATGCTCAACATCAGGTGGTACCACCTTCCCCGACTCCCAGTTTCACGGAAGACGTGGTCGAGATGATCAGGGACTTGCGCAAGCGCTTTGAGTCCAAAACGAGACAAGAGGAGTGCCAAAAGATGGGCATCCCCCAGCCTTATCCCCTCGAGTGGAACAAGGTGGTTTATCCTCCAAAGTATAAACCACAAACACTGACGTCGTACGATGGGAAGGACTCTCCGTGTCGCTATCTGACGTACTTCCAGTCTCAGACGGGGCATCTTCCGAAGGAGGACACACTACTTACCAGCATATTTGTTGGGGCACTGAAAGGAGTGGCGTACGACTGGTACTGCAGCCTCCCCGACAATTCAATATCTTCCTTCGACGACCTGACGCGTCTCTTTCTCGACCGTTTCTATGACGGCGGAAAGGACTTGACAATGGCGTCCCTCATAGAGATACGCCAGAAGGAGAAGGAAACAGTGCGAGTGTTCATCGAACGTTTTCGACAGGCCTGCTTCAGACTGCCCCCGGGCATGCCAGAACATGCACTTCTCTCCTCCTGCAGCATGAACATGCTGCCTGCAGTCAATCTCTGGCTCAACTCTACTCCCCCTCCCGACTGGAGCTCCTTGATCATTGAAGCAGAAGCCGTAGAAAAGAAGGCAGCCAATGTTCGTCTTCTGGGAGTTAGTTTCCCTGCCTTCAAGGATAAGGGGAAATGGCCTGCAGCCAACAACCCCGGACGAGAGACGTAGGGGAAACATGCGTTGACTGTCAATGCCTTAAAAGGTGCATCAGCACCTACTCAGAAGCCTCCACTTGCGCCAAGGCCAAAGGAGGTTTAGTCGTTCAATGATGAAGTCACCCTACAACTCTTTGAGATACTGAAGCAGGGTGACAAGATCAATCTTCCGGACCCGAAGCATCCTGATGAGGTTGGGAAAGTGGACAACCCGAGGTACTGTCACTACCATCCGTTTGTCGGACACCCAACCAAGGACTGCTATGTCCTCAAGAATTACATCCAGCGCATGATCAATGAAGATGTAATCTTTGTCGACTACGAAGAGAAGACGGCGTCTACCAACGTAGTGTCGCTCCAGTTTGGCACCTTGCCGCCAACTATAACACAGGATGGCATCGTCCCCATCCCTAAGGCGACAATGGAGGTGGTTAACTTACCAACTACCCTTGACAACGTGACTGGACTCATCCCACTCACCACATCTCGGGGAGAGATCCTATGGGTTCACCCCGATCTCGTCTCCGAGGTGACTCAATCGGAGGTACGCCATACCTCCAAATCTAAAGGCAGGAAGATCAAGTCTTGCCGTACGGTCTCTTCTTCAGCGGAAGAGGCACTTCCCGTGCAGACGCATTCACAACAGAACGTCCAACCCGACGAAGCTACCGTCGAGGTGGTGCCTTCTGGCACCGTCCCTGCTGTCCAGGACGAGGGCCCGTCTAAGCCTACAACAGCCAATAAGAAGAAGCAGATAGAGGCCCACTTCGACAGGCCTCTACGAAAGGAGAATGCTTCGTGGCTAGCCAAACCCCACAACTTCGACATACTGGCACAACTGGCCAGTACTCCTGCCCGCCTATCTCTGTTCGAGCTCCTTCGTCTTTTCAAAGACTCCCAAGAAGCTCTTTGCGAAGCTCTGAAGGATGCTGAATCCTTTCTCAGTCAGGTCAAGCAGCCTGAAGATCTACCGACTCTGTGCGCGCACTGTCACTGTGCGGATGAGGTTATCCCCAATATAACCTTCACCCAACAGGACATGTTGCTTAAGCATAATTGACACAACAGGCCGGTGTATTATAAAGGGTACATTGGTTCAGTCAAGGTGAAGCGGATTCAGATAGATTCGGGGTCTTCCCTCAACATCATCCCGAAGACGCTGCTCTCAACACTGGGATCCCAATGTACCGACTGGGCCCTCCAACACGACAATCAATGGCTTCAACGCTAGTAAAAGCGAACCACTGGGCAAAATACGACTAAATTACCACATCGGTAACCTCAGAACTGAGGTCACTTGTTATGTCGTAGACGCCGAAGTCAACTACAACCTTCTGTTGGGTCGTCCATGGCTGCACGAGTACATGGTGGTGCCATCCATGCTCCACCAATGTATGAAGTACATGTCCACCAATAACGTCATCCGTACGGAGTTCGCGGACATCGACCCTTTCAAAGGGATTGAAGCCTACTTCACCGACGCCGACTTATACAAGTCACCTGACGAGAAGGAGGCCAATGATGCTGACGATGAAGTAGAGACAGCAGCAGAGCCGGACATGGAGCCTGAGGTCACTCCCGACGCTCCTTTGAAAATCTGACTCAAAGGCAAACCGCCTCAGAAGTTGCCTCCCATGAGCATTAAGCTACCCGGGAAAGCACCAGCTACTCCTGAAGCTCCCCTGAAGATACGGCTCAAGGGAAAGCCGCCTCAAACATCGGCGCCCCTCGTGGCAAAACTACAGGGGAAGACGTCAATCACCGAAGGCACAGCGGAGGCACCTCTGAAGGTGCGTCTTAAGGGCAAGCCACCGCCATTCCAGCCGCCAGAGAAGGCCCACGTAGTCCTCTCGGACTCCAAAGCCAACGCTGTGGTAGACTCTCCCGATCCTACTCCAGTGCTTACAGATGAAGAGCTAGGAGAATATATCTCGGCTGATGTAGATGCCCCCTCTCTGGATAATGTAATCCTACTGGATAAAATCTCGTATTTCATCAATAATAGAGTGTCTTTTAATTAGTATACATTAGATAACGCTCTACGGTCATTGCAAATACAAATAACGACCGTCCATCATGTAAATCGAGTAGTCCCGTCCTAAGGGGTCTGTTACATAGTCCCACCGTAGAGTCGAGATGAAGAATCCATCATCTTCGGCAAGGTTGAGCGTCATCAAGACCTTTCGCCACTCGAGCCAGAACCAGATGCCGGCAGAATACAACTCTACCGGTACACAAACATCGCAAAGTACCTCATCCAGAAGATGGGTTACGACCTAAAAAGCAACAAAGGCCTGAACTATGGCAAAGGTCGACGTCTCCCTCTCCGGCTTCCAACACCCGAAGGAAAGCTGCAGGATTATTATAACAGAACTCGACGGGGGGTAGGCTATGTCACGCCACCGTCAACTCGAGAGAGTTCAGACGCAGAAGAAGTAGAACATTCTCACTCATCTGAAGCATCAACGTGGGACTCCGATACCAGTATCGGATCTGTCTTCAAGAGAGTGATGTCAGCCAATATGACGTCTGCACAATCTCTAGAAGAAGAAGGCGAAGACCAAGCGCCAGAATTCTTCGAAGAAGAACCCTGGGCTCAACGCCTGGGACAACAATGGGAGTCTCGCTTCGAATTATATGAGCCTCCCGAAGACGAAGTCGAGCAGATCGACCTTGGGGATGGATCTTCTTCCAAACCCATCTTCGTCATTAAAAGCCTAAAAGGAGAAGACCGAGAATCTTTAATCCAGCTGGCTAAAGAGTATATCGACGTCTTCGCCTGGAGCTACGAAGATATGCCGGGACTTGATCCCCAGATCGCGATGCATAGGCTGAACATCTTACCCGATGCCAAGCCTATCAAACAACAACAGCGACGCTTCTGTCCGGACATCATGAACGCTATTGATCAGGAGGTAGACAAGCTCCTGACCAGCAGCTTCATCCGTGAAGAGCAACACCCAGATTGGGTAGCCAACGTCGTCCCTGTCACCAAGAAGAATGGAAAGATACGAGTTTGTATCAACTTCAGGGACCTCAACTCTGCTTGCCCGAAAGACGAATTCCTGCTTCCAATCACCGACGTGATGATCGACAACACATGTGGCTTTGAGCGCATGTCTTTCATGGATGGGTATTCAGGCTACAACCATATCAAGATGTTCCCCGATGACGTAAAACATACGTCATTCAGGACTCCAAAGGGCATTTTCTGCTACACAGTGATGCCCTTCGGCTTGAAGAACGCTGGTACGACATACCAACGTGCTATGAGCACAATTTTTCGTCAACATCTTCGCAAGACAGTCGAATGCTATGTTGACGACATCGCAGTCAAGAGCCGTCTCAAAGGAGATCACCTGCAAGACCTCAAGACAGTCTTCGATCTCATGCGGGCGCATCAACTCAAGATGAACCCCGCTAAATCCTTCCTAGGGGTTTCTAGCGAAAAGTTCTTGGGCTTCATCATCACGGTGAAAGGCATTCATGTCGATCCCGAGAAGACCAAAGCCATCCTCGATATGGACCCTCCGAAGAACCTTCGAGAACTTCGAGGCCTACAAGGGCGTCTGGCATACATTCGGAGGTTCATAGCAAACCTTTTCGGTAAATGTCGATCTTTCGCTTAGCTCATGAAGAAGGGAGTCTCTTACGTCTGGACAGATGAATGCCAAAAAGCTTTCGATGACATCAAAGCTTACCTGACGAGCCCGCCAGTCCTGGTGGCACCAGTCGTCGGCAAACCATTCCTCCTCTACGTCCGTGCCATGGATCATTCCCTCGGCGCTCTGCTGGCTCAGAACAGCGATACAGGCTATGAGCAAGAAATCTACTACCTCAGTTGAACTCTGATCGGGGCCGAACACCGGTACAACCCCGTTGAGAAAGAGTATTTGGCTTTGGTATTTGCCATCCAAAAGACTCGTCATTATGTCTCGGGCCAGACAATTCATGTCATTTCCCGAGTCAACCCGCTCAGAGTCCTCATGACGAAGCCAGGATCATTGAACTCCCGGCTAGCCACATGGGCGATCTTGCTAACGCCATACAACATGGTGTTCGTTCCACAAAAAGCTGTTACGGGTCAAGCTCTGGCCGACTTTTTAGCTGCACATCCCATCCTAGAGTCCTCAAGACTCTATAAAGACATTCCGGATGAAGTTCAAGAATCAAACGTCACCGAAGAAGGCGCCGTCTGGCGGATGTTTTTTTATGGCGCTTCGAGAACAGGCCCCAAAGGCTAAATCGCCGCAGGAGTGGGGGTGGTATTAGTCTCCCCCGATCAGCTGGTCATCCAGCGTGCTTACTCCCTTTCGAAGCTGTGCTCCAACAACGTTGCCGAGTACAACGTGCTCATTATGGGACTCCAGCTAGCGCAACAGCTGGGGGTGAATCATCTGGAAGCCTACGGTGACTCAAAACTCGTCGTAAACCAGATCAGAGGGCAATACGAGGTTCGTCATGAAGACCTAATCCCTTACCATGAAGTTGCATTGAACATAGTTTCAACCTTCACCGGGTTCTTCATCGAACACGTACCTCGCCTAAAAAATCTGGAGGCTGATGCTCTGGCTGGCCTCGCAGCCTCCTTGGTGGCATCCCTCGGGACTCAACACTACGTCACGGTGGTGGGTCGAGACTTAGTCTGCCCTAAAAAATAACCTGTGCTCACAAGTAGCCCATGCCATGTCAACGGGTGCCGGCGTTAACGTCCGAGATTGGAGATTCCCGTTCATCAACTTTGCTATCTACAAAATTCTTCCAGAGGATCCGAAAGAAGCCGTCTCAGTCCGGAGACGCTCTCTTCGATTCTACTACGATACAGCCACAAAAATGCTATACCAACGCTCCTACGATGGACTTCTCCTTCGATGTTTGTCTAACGAAGAAGCAGCCGAAGCCCTTCGAGAAGCTCATGATGGAACCTGCGGGGCCCATCAACCTGGCCCTAAGTTGCAGGACCGACTGTAACGTATGGGCTACTACTGGCCAACCATGGCCGCTGACGCTGTCGAATATGCTAAGAAATGCCATACGTGCTAGCTTCACGCAGACTTCATCCATACACCGTCAGAACCGCTACATCCTACAGTCGCCTCTTGGCCCTTTGAAGCTTGGGGTATGGACATTGTGGGACCGACCACCCCTCCTTCATCGAGAGGACACCGCTTCATCCTAGCAATCACCGACTACTTCTCCAAATAGGCAGAAGCAGTTCCACTAGCAGAAGTAAAAAGCTCCAGGGTGATCAGCTTCATCAAGCACCACGTCATCTACCGTTTCGGAGTACCCCGGAGGATCATCCACGACAATGGCCCTCAGTTCATCAGCCATATTTTTAGCAGATTCTGTGACAAGAATCGCATTCAAAACGTGTCATCAACCGCCTACAATCCGGCAGCAAACGGATTAGCAGAGGCGTTTAACAAGACTATCGTCAGGCTACTCAAAAAAGTTGTGTCATCCAACAAACGCGACTGGGACGAAAAGCTCGACGAATGCCTTTGGGCCTACCGCACAATGGTACGGACCCTAACCGGCAACACACCATTCTTCTTGGTCTACGGGAGTGAAGCGGTACTGTCTTTCGAGATTCAGATACCCTCACTCTGCGTAGCAATCACAAACCAACTCACAGAAGAAGACAATCAACATCGTCGTCTGCGGGAACTGGAGGCACTTGACGAAAAGCGTCTCCTAGCTCAACAATGCATCGAACTACCAAGCCCGTATATCACAGGCTTTCAACAAGAAGGTCAAGCAGAGGACTTTCCAAGTAGGCAACCTGGTTCTGGCAGTCAGGAGGCCGATGGTGTTGACTCACAAGATACCAAGGAAGTTCGAGCCCAAGTGGGAAGGACCTTTCATCATAGGGACGGTATACTCAAACGGTGCTTACCGCCTCGCCAAGCCCAATCGGGACTTGTTCATGATGCCCATCAATGGCAAGTTCCTAAAGAAGTACTACTCTTTACATCTTTTCAGACATGTACTTCCACAAAGGGGATCTGTGGACCCAATCATCAGGGCTCACATACAATTCCCTTCCACAAAATCATACGCTTCCGGGGCCCAGCTGTTCCGTGGCATCCTCCAGTAGAAGAACAACCACGTCCACATCACCTCTGAGTTGTTCTCCTACACCCTACAAAGCGAAATCTTACATTCCATAAGACTACGCTACCCACCATGTTTACCACGTCCACGTTACCTCCGAGTAAACATCCCGTACAGACAACCCCTGCGTTGTCGTACATTGATCGCAGAACTTCCACGTCCATATTACCGCTGAGTAGTTCCGCGTATCCCCCAGAGTCATTCCTACCACATCCATAACACCTCTGAGTAGGAAGATTCTATCATTTGAACCCCATATTTTCCACGTCCACATTACCTCTGAGCAAACATGTTGGTTCTTTCAAACTTATTATCTGTACCTAAAAACCAAGGTGCGCAAAAGATAATAAGTCCACACAAATCATCAAAGTTCATGACAAGCAAAAAATGAACACATCACAAAAAAAAATTGTGTACTTCTTTATTTTCTAAAAAGGAGAGTAAAGGATCACACTATCCCTAGCAAGAGTTGCAAATACACAAAAGAGGCTACAAGCCCTAAATATCCCCACGGTTGGCTGAAAGCTCTATAATTCGGCGTTTCAAGTCTGCCGCCCGAGTCTTCATAGTCGCCAAGACTCAACGTTCAGCTTCTTGACGCATCGCTTCAACAGCCTCAGCAGAAGTATCGTTCTTATGCTTCTCATCCAGCTGCTGCCGCTGCTGAGCCAGGGTAAGAGCCCGGTGAGTGAAAGCTGCCTCCTCCTTCTTGAATGCTACGTGCTTAGCCTGGACACGTTCGGCGTCTAATAGGAGTTGGGCCCGCTGGTCCTCAAGGCGGCAGATCTGGGCGTCAATCTCCATGATATTAGCGTCCAACGCAGCTCGCGTCTCCACTGTCTTCCTCGTAGACTAAGATAACCGCTCCACTGCAGCTTCAGTCTCAGCCACTTCACGCTCCCAGACACTCACAGTGGCCTGGTAGGAAGACTCAGTCTCGGCGATCAGCTTCTCCTTCTCCGCATCTATCAGGACGGAGAGGTCATTTCGCTGGATGCGCTGAAGTTCGAAAAGCCGCTGGTCCAACTCAGCCACCGTGGCTTCCAGAATGACGGCCATATGATCGTGGCCCTGGTGAAGACGGATCAGGTTGATATGAGGCAGTGCCAGAGTTCTGGCCGTCGCAAAGCTTCCGTTGGCGTCCATCACTGTCGATACCCCCCTCTGCAGTATTTTATACACTGCCTCGACGATAAATTTCATATATTCATCTGCATCCACCAGCATCTGTGGCGTCATAGCAGGAGTTGGAGGAGATGCTCCAGTTAGCGGACCGGAAGAAGACCCGTCGACCTCAACCTGCGAGGCTGGAACCTCGGCATCAATAGGCTCTTCATCAACAGGGGTTGGACTACTAGCCCGAGGAGCCAAGGGAACAGAAGAAGCCGGGACAGGCATCGAGATCGTACCCCAAGTGGAAGGAGCAACAGAGGGTTCCATCACACCCTTACCCTTCTCGAACTCGGAAGTACCACCGATGTCAGTGGCTACCTCTTCAGCCCCCAACGTCCTATCAGCAGCCAGTACCTCCCCTGGCAGAACGGAGAGATCAACACTTATCTCTTGACTCGCCCCTGAAGTCAGGACCGACCGACGAGTCTCATCCTCTTCATCAAATCCCTCTATAGGGACAAGATCCGTCGCTACCTCCTGATTGATAGCCACCTCAGCTTCCGTCACTGAGTCTGGGATAGGGCTCGGCAATGCTGCAGCCGACCCCCCTTCATCATGACAAGGAGGGAAATCAACCCTCTCCTCTATTCCAACCACCTCTGTTGCCCCCGCAACAGGCTCTTGCAACTCTGGAGCAACGTCATCCGAAGACGACGAACTCCACTCCACATCATCATTACGAAGCCCCGTGTCCGCTGGACCCTTAGCGTCCAAGGCCTCCATGGTAGCTGGCACCATCCCGAAAGTTACTGCAATCTCCGCATCTCTTTCAACAAAGTCTGGAGATACTGAAACCTCCGCAGGAACATCTTCAGGACTCTCCTCCAGGGGAGACATCACCATCGGAGGAATGCGCTCGTCAGAAGAGTTTGCCACCTCCTTCGGTTTACTAATACCC
The DNA here is from genome assembly GCA_029216955.1 of Iris pallida. Classification (NCBI taxonomy): domain Eukaryota; kingdom Viridiplantae; phylum Streptophyta; class Magnoliopsida; order Asparagales; family Iridaceae; genus Iris; species Iris pallida. The sequence continues at coordinate 74,266 of JANAVB010011296.1, forward strand.
GATTTTGAAACACGGGTCTTCTTCTTCAATCATCCCTACAAGAAGAAAAGCACAAGTCACCAAAATGACAAGATGAGCCAAAACTACGGAGGACTTCTTACCTCAGCAGGAACTGATTCCACTGGCGTTACAGACGGCACTCCCGTTGCCTTTAGAGTCGTCATTTTTCTCAACCTTTTTGGTACAGACGAACCGGCTTCCGTGTCAGCCCGTCTCTTCCCAACGGAGGGATCTCTCACTGATGCTGCAGCAGCAGCCCGATATCCCGCCAATTCTGGCGGACGATATGACCGGGCCGCTATCAACATATTTGTCGTAGCCTCCAGCTGAGTTCCAACGATGAAACTAGTCTCCCTGTCATAACCAGGAGACGCAGTATTCATGGTGCAATACAGCTTAACGGTCGAATACAGGATCTGTGGCCGAGGGTTGTGTACTGGCGTAGTAAAATGAACACCAGTACACCCGGCATTGTAATATTGCCAGCCCCGGGCTCCATCCAGCAAACTCCGATAAACCCCAGACTGCTACTGGGATTCTGTAACATTAGCTGGGTATAGCCAAACTGGCGAGCAAACCGGCTGGGCAGATATGGCTCCAGATAACATCTATTCTGGTTGTGGTAGACCAAGTGAGAAAGTCGAATACTTTACAACCAACGAAAACCCTATTTTGGCAGAGTAATCACATCTTCACCAGAGTCGTCCAAATCTTGGTCAGCCTCGAAGTCTTTAAAGATGGGGCCAACCTTGACAATCTCCTACCCCTGAAGATAGGACAGAACTCTCCTGCAAACGGGAACGCCAGTATGTAACCACTTCCTCTTGTAGAAATGGCGGATGAAGGCATCTCCTTCAACATGATCCTCCTTCGGACCTGGACTCATCACGTTCGGATGATGCAGAATCAGCCATCCCATAAGATAATGGAATGGCAGTTCGGCCCAGGAAAAGTTGTCGTTTCTACCTCTCCCCTGGTTCACGTCATCAGCAAAGGTCCTCAAACCCCGCAACAGGTTACACACCATCGCGGGAAGGAGAGCTAAAGGACGTCCAAAAACCAACTTTACGGCAGGCAAAATAAGGTTCCGGTTTACCCTCTCCACTGCACCAGATCCGCCTGCAAACACACAATCCCGGAGCCATATCATCAAGTAGGCCGTCAGTACCGCCTTAGACGACATCCGGTGCGAACAGTGCCAGAAGCAGCTACACGCGTTCTCGCCACTCTCATTTGAACCAGGAGTCCTCTCGTCCAGCCGGCTTATCTCAGAAGTCACTTCCGTAGGTTTCAGCCCTTGCAGAGTCATAAACCGGATCCTCGAGGAGTCCGCCCAATCCTGCTTGAAAACATAATCCCTCCAAGTAGTCACATGAGGCTGGGTCTTGCCTTTGTCCTTCCGGTACATCAGATAATGATGGCTCCCACTTCTTTGAAAACAGCCATCATCTCTGGGTCCTTATTTTCCAGAACCTGGATCTTTTCATTTGACGGGAAATATTCCTCGTACGGTTCCGAGCCCCAGGAAAGCTTGGACACTTCGTACATCTCATGGAGAGCCAACCCCAACTCTCCCACCGGAGTATAGAAGGTGCCAGTCTGGGCATTGAACAATTCCAAGAGTACAAGGAACATAGGCTTATTGAGATCCACGCCAGCCTGTGTGGCACGGATAGCGGCTGTCAGCCCAATCTCCTTAAGCTCAGCCTTGAACTTCGATAGCACCCAAATGGTCAACTCGTCCCACCTCGGGATATAGTGACACCAACCTTCAACTCTAAAGCCACCTTTCGGATACGTGACCTTCGATGTCAGCATCCGATTTGCAATGGTCGGAGCACTGGAGGCAAACGTGTCACTAGGGACTTCACTGTAGAGGCTTCCGGGACGCAAATATCGGCAACTAAACGAGGAACTGGCTTGCGAAGCGGCCAAGGTATCCCTCTGATTCGAGGTAGCATCAATCGAAAGAGTACCTCCCAAGGCCCCTCCTTGAGAAGGAGTAAGTTCCCAGCGCATCCTTCTCTTTGAAGCCAAACGGTAAAAGGCTGTCAGCGGCAACTGACGGTCAAGTTGCCGCATGTACAGAACCATGCCTTTTGCAGAAAAGAATCAGTCTTCTCTGATCTTTAGTATCTTCGCTTCAGAAGAGACCAGTCGGTCACCGAACAAAAAGGCAGGTTTTAAGAAAGTTACATCCTCGGATTCAGCAGATTTCAGTTTACCGCTCTCTATCATACTCTGGAGGAAAGTCGGCAACTGGTTCTGGATCTGCAGCACTCTCTCAGGAGGTTGGTTCTGTAAGATAGCATCTTTCGCAGGGTTGATAACCGCCTCGTCAAAATCAACTCCCATTTGACAAAGAGAAGCATCCAGAAGGACCTCATTCAGCAAAGGGATTATCATCGATACTGGCACAACAAAAATAAAAGTCAGGCAAAAAGACAAAATGTGTCAAAGCAACCTGGCGCATCAGCAGGGTGTAAACCCATGCGCTTCAGCAGAAAGGCTTCGGTGCATCATCAGGGTGTGAACCCATGCGCGTCAGCAGAGGCTTCGGTGCATCATCAGGGCGTAAACCCATGCACGTTAGCAGAGGCTTCGGCACATCATCATGGTGTAAATCCATGCGCGTCAGCAATTAAACCTCGGTGCATAATAAAGGCCTAAACCTATGCACTTCGACGGGATAAAACCTCGGCACGGACAGAAGTCCATGCGCGTCGGCAGCAGAGAGTTAGGGCACACCAACTCAACCGCATGATCCAAAGATCGTCTGAACAAAGAAAATAGTGGAAGAGACGACACCCACCCGTCACAGCGGGTCGAACGTCGGCCGGAGTCACAATGGTGACAGGATCATCCTCTTCGGCAAACTCCGTCGGCTCCTTTCCCTTGCTACCGCCGCGAGGAGTCTTGGGAGCCATTCCTTTTGAAGAAGAAAGTTAGGGTTTTTGTAGAAAAACTCTAAAAAAGCAAAAGCAAGGAGAAGAAGAACTCTCTCTCTCTCCATCTTTGGCCTATTTATAGGGCTTGGTCGCACGCGTGAACTGATGATGTGTGATCTCAGTCGTCGCCTCGGGTTCTGTGAAGAGATAACCGCAAATAAAACCAAAAAGATCATCATCGGTTACCGAGGCGTCATCATTTGCATTAACTAATCGGAGCATGCGCCCCATCACTGATGCGCGGAGTATCTATGTGCCTATCTAAAAGTTTTGAAAACTTTGAAGGGGGTCTTGTAGAAGCATGGAATTTCAGAACCAGAAAGTCTATGCGCTAGAGCTTGGACAAAGTACTTCACAGCAAAGGCCACAAATATAGACATTGAAAGAGGACTTTTTATTTAACATATAAAAGTCTATTACATGTCCAAGAAAAGATTGTACAAAGGAGAATTTCTACAAAGAAAAGATCCTAAGTCTACAGCCAGCAGCCACCATGCGCCCTCAAGTAGGCACAGCAATCACCATGCGCCCTCAGTCAGGCGCATCCCACCATACGCCCCCAGCAGGGCGCATCCTTTTCAGCAGCTCAGTTATGTGCATCCCAGTTATATGCATCCCTTCAGCAGCCCAGTTATGTGCCGCTCTTCCAGCCAGGCTCACCGCCGTTAAAATGCTTCGACTAATAAAGCATTTATTGAGCAGAACAAGGGTGGCAATCAACCCTCTAGCCGAATAAGTGAAGAGCACCGCAAGCCAACCTGTGGCCAGGGGAGGCTTCGAAAGAGCCTCCAAAGGCCAAGGAAGACCGTAATCGAAACTGCAGCTAAAGGAGCAGCTTTCAACCCAACCAGAGTGGACAACACCCACTTTGATGGAAAAAAGAGCCTCCAAAGCTGCAGCACCGCCATTCTGATCTGCGGCTCTTCCTGCACAACGAAGACGAGGCTGAAGCATACCTTTCTTTGGATGCAACAGGCACCTTCCGTCTGCCTCGGAAGCCCTCGACTCTGACTTTCGGATGTAACAGTCACCTTCAAGTGCATCAACGAAGACATTGCGTCACATCTTCGCCCTCGGAAGCATCTCGTCAACAGAATACATTCGAGTACACAAGTTCATATCGAAAAAACATGAAAGAACGAGAAGCAAACCCTCTCTTCATGCCACTATTTATAGGCCGGGCAAATCAAACCCATGTGCCAAGTGGATGGCTCTTCGAATTTTGTACAATAAATTTGCATTTAATGGATGAATCGGACGCTTCGAATTCAGCCAAGTCAAAACGGCTATTTAAAGTACTCGAAGAACGTAACAGTCGTTGCATTAAAGAACGTGTCACGAAGCGGATGCGCCGCCAGACCGCGCATCATATAGACGCGTCCTTCAACATCAAGTGCATCACACGGATGCGCCCATCAGCATGAAGCACATCACAGGGGATGCGCCCCCATACGTCCCCCATACGCCTAGTAGAACGCCAATCAACGTGCCCACTCAGCTGTCCATCGAATGTCAAAAACATTAAATGCTGAACTGACAGACTTGGCAGCACGCCTCCCGAAGTCTGAACAGTTGACAGCTTTTTCAGAAGACAAAGTATCGCCAACGTCAGCATCATCATTACTTTTCTCCGACGGCTACTGCCACGTAGCCACCCGATCATCTCGCATGCGCCTCCGCAGCCATACGCCCAAATCTGAATGTGCCTCAAAAGCCATGTGCTCCAGACTTCTCTCTGATCCCGAAAGACAGGAGTAAAGTCACCACTGAATCCTCGCATGTGCCTCAAAAGCCATGCGCTCAGAATGGTTCATGACTCCTAAAGGTTACGAGCCAAAGTCTCCTCATGCGCCCAATCCCAGGCGCATCCTACCAGATCATTCTCCATCAAATCCGAGATCTCCGAGCCATGGGTCGACGACACGTGTCCTTTGACTCAACTCACCCAATATCTCAGCAACAGAAAGATCCTCTCCTCTGCTATGTGCCGGCTTACAACAGCAGCATAAAGAATTTAACCCCTCGATCAGGGCACATCGTCCATGCACCTCCATCAGCAATCACCACGTGGCATCCCTGCTTACAGGTGCATCCTACATGCGTGCATGAGCCGCCAGCATGCAAAACTATAAATAGAGGGATCATTTCCTTCACACACACACACAGAACGATCCTACGTACAAAAAATAAAGGAACACACCACCGGAGAGGCAGATACAGACACTCAACGTCTTCCTTCTCTCAGCAAGCTCCAGCACCTAGAGCAATCCAAAACTTCAGAGAACCGATAACTGTCGTCAGATCGTCAGCGGAGTCAATGCATTACCACTCACTCCATCGGCACAAGGGACCCAGATAAACAAAAGTGTACTCCTAGGACTATATCTAAGTCCTATATTGTAATGCTGTTCTATTTGTATTGAAATTTGCAATAAAAGAATTTTAATGGCAAACACCCTAGAGCTCCGTACACTCCTTGGAAGCCATTCCTTCGGGACCCAATGGGCACGTCAGCCTGCCAGGAGCAAGGGGCGCTCTTTCCGGTGTGTCAATCCCCTCTGGACACCCGCTTCCAGCTGTTGTAGTGGGGCCATGTGCCGCAACCCACTGCCTGGCGTCTGCCGTGCCCCCGGTCTCCTCAGCAAGAGTGGACCCCCTGGGCCTACTCTCTCTTCAGTCGCCAGTGGCGCAACCCGTTGCGTGGCATCGCCTGCCTCATCCAGAGCGCCCACGTCTGCTCCTTCTGTTGCAGTCCAGAGCAGTGACCCGATGGTCTCAGCTGTCACTTCCAGATGTGGTACACCTCACCTGTCCCTTTCTTTCCATGGCACAACTCACCTGTCCCTTTCTCTCCATGGCACAACTCAGGGTACTTTCGGCCCTTCGGGACTTGCGCTGGGCGCAGTCCACTTCGATTCACCCACTGGCGCAGTTGCACCCATGGCTTAGTCTGCGTCTCTTGGTGCACACCATGTCCCAGTCCAGAGCAGTGGGCATTCTGGCCACGTGCTCTTGCCAGATCCGCCGAGCGCTACGAGTATATTTTTCTGTAGTGGACCCTTTAGCAGCCTGGCTATGCCTTCCCTTGGCGCACCTCCGGGTGCGGTTGGAGCCTCGGTTGTAGCGCTGGGCGTAGCCTGCTTGGGTTAGGCACTGGCGTAGTAGAGCCCTATCCTTGGGGCGTACCTCATGCTGCGGCTTCAGGTCTAGGCTTTGGCGCGTATGTCGTAGGATCCCTCGCTACCCACTCCCTCCCCTTCAATCCTTGTCATACAACTCCCCGTGTGTCCCCGTCGGGCACGGCAATCCCTCCCCCCTTTGGTTGTGCCGGGTCCGGGCGCATCTCTGCTATTCCACTCCCCATCTTTTGCCCCTCCATCTGTGCCTAACGTGGTGCCTCCGCTGGGGGCATCCCCCCCGCCCACCCTCACCTCCAGATTGTGCCAGGTCTTGGCCTTCCCCTTTCCCCCGTCCCGCCCACTTCCCCTCCTCCGCCTCCGTCGGTCGATGTTATGCTGCTCTTCGATGCAGCTGGCCTGCTGGGGATACCCCCCTTTCCTGGTGCTACCCACACCCCGCCCCCTCTCGGCCCACCCTCGGATCCCTGTGTGCGTGCATCATGGGACCTCTGGGGGTCAGCCCCCTCCCAGGGAGCTAGCCCTCTTCTCCCTAGCTTGGTGTCTTCTGACGGCCCCCTTTCGGAACCTCTGCCACTAGCACACCTCAGCCCCCGATCACCTCATTTGCCGACATCCTTCGTCTTGACATGTCCCCCAAGCCGGGACTCCTATTTTCGGACGTCCACCTGCCTGATGTTGAGTACCCGCAGGCATCTCCCATGCCAACAGTGTCGTTCACCGACCAGAACTCTCATCCCTGGCCACCTTTTTCCCCTTTTCCTTCGTTCTCAAATTCTCAGCAGGCTGCCCCAAGCTGGCCAGGGAGGCAGAGGTTATTGCTAGTTGGCAGCTCACGACGGAATACAAAGTAGGCCCCTAGACCCGAGGCATATCCTGTTCCACCTATCCTCTGACCTAGACCACAGGACGGTGTGGTCCAAAGGCACCGGAAAGGTAGACTCCCACCAGATGAAGATAATCAAGTGGTCACCGCACTTTAACTCCAGGGAAGACTCAGCGACGGTCGCCGCATGGGTCACCCTACCCAACCTCCCCCTTATTTGCTTCGTTCCGGCGGCTCTTAAGCATATAGCAAATTTCCTCGGGACTTATGTGGCTACCGCCGCCGAAACCAGCAACCTGACAAAAGCTCACTACGCTAAGATATGCGTGGATCTCGACCTCGCCTCAGAACCCCCCAACCATATCCTCATCGAACACGGAAACCAAACACACACTCAGCAAATCATCTATGACAACCACGTTATCTACTGCACTTACTTCTATTTACGCGGTCACCTATCGAAGCACTGCTACTGCCTCCATCCGGAGCTGAGGAAGAAACCAGACGGGGCAGAACCCAATCCCGACAGGAACCAGCTTCACAAATGTGCTCAATCACCCTTACTCCCTCTTCCGAACTCCCACACCAGATTCAACTCCAGCGAAGGAAAATCCAGCAGTGGCAACTCAGCAGAAAAAGCAGTGATCCCCTACCACCCCCCAAACCTCTCCTTGACCAATCAATTCAGCGCCCTCGTATCAGAACCATTGCTCCCCCATGATTCGGTCTGTCAGACTGACTTCGACCAGGCCCCCGGAACGGACCCGACGGGCCCTCTTCCAGAGGAAGCGGAAGAGTCCATCCTATCACCTTCGATTGCCCCCGAACTGCAAAGTACGCTCGGCAACTCCACCATTACCACTCTAGCCATCCTGGGGCCGAAGCAGGCCATTAGAGGTCTTCAGGTCCTCGTCGCTGGATTCCCTCTCCAAATAGAAGGAGACCAGATAGGCATCCCCGACGACACCCTCCTCATCCCCCCGGAGCAGGCCGAAGACCCATACCTAATCTCGATTCAGTAGGAGAAACGGCATCATCCTCCACCATCCATCGACACCTTTCCTAAGAATACGAGGGATCCATCCATCACCAACAGGAAAGCGGACAATAAAGGGACCGCCAAATCCCCATCAATTTACACCTGGTTCGCTACAAAGCGTACCAACCAACCCCTCCTAAAGCTTCATTAATGCTGAACATTTTGTCCTGGAATGTCCGTGGCCTGGCAAATAAACCAACGATGAGGAGAATCACCAGCCTTAAGAAAATCCACAAGATCGACATCTTGATCATCCTCGAACCCAAAATCTCATACAAGAGATTCAAATCCATCCAACTGTAGCTAGGATTCCACTCGGCCATTGCCGGCAGGCATGACATTTGGATTCTCTATTCTAAAGCAGTCAAAATCGGTGTCATCCACGACTCTAATCAAGTCCTATCTTGTTGGATGGAACATCCCTTAATCCCCAAACATGCCATCCTTTCTGCGGTTAACGGCAGTTGCGATATTGCAGAACGCAGACATCTCTGGAATGACCTCCTGGACACCAACCACCATAATAGAAACCTCCCTTGGCTTTGCATCAGAGACTTCAATGCCATCACCTACAGAGAAGAAAAAATTAGAGGTCGCCCTCCCCCTCTCCCCGCCATGCAAGACTTTAACAACTTCATATTCAACTCTCACCTCACCTCCCTTCCGTTCATCGGCAACGCATTCACCTAGTACAACATGCAGGAAGGTGCCGACGACAATTCTCCTGCCTTGATAGGGCATTAACGAACGCCCACTGTCTTGATATGGGGACGACCTCCAAGCTCTCTCACCTTAATACAACCGAATCCGACCACGCCCCCTTGCTGGTTGCTATCACTAGCAATTCCAACCATTCCAGAAAGAGTTTCTGCTTCCTGGACTTCTGGAGCGAACACCCCTAATTCTTAGGTGTAGTCACAGAAGCGTGGAACAGTATGGACTCCATAGACTCCCTCAACCGAGTGGCCAGTAGGCTCCAGGCCACGAGGAAAGCTCTGACGACATGGAGCAAGCAAGCTTATGGAGATACCTTCCAAGCCATTCGTGAGGCGGAGGATGACGTGACTCATGCTGAAGCGAAATACATGGCCGACTGCTCGCCCGACACCAGGAAGGTGTTGAACCACACCAAAGTCATCCTCAAATTCAGGCTCAAGATTGAGACTGATTTTTGGAAGCAGAAAACTAGGATCAAATGGGACAACGAGGGGGACAACGACTCTAGCTTTTTCTACGCCTGCGTCAACGGACAGAGACAAAAACTCACTCTCCATCAGATTGTCGCTAACAACGGCACCAGCATCACCAACCAAAAGGGTATCCAAGAGGAGGCCACGAAGTTCTATTCCAGACTTTATACCAAAGAGGCGGTTCTCAAGTACGATACCTTCCTGAACGAGGTTCTACTCCTTATCAGCGACACAGACAATTTACGGCTTGAACAGTCCCCCTCAGAGGAATAAGTGAAAGAAGTAGTCTGGGCCCTCGACGAGCACAGCGCACCCGGGCCAAACAGATTTTTGGGTGTTTTCTTTCGCACCTGCTGGGATATAATCAAGTCCGACATCCACAATACGGCATCCGCCTTACTCCAGGGAGCGACCTACCCCAGAGCTATTTCGAGCACCAACCTCATCCTGATCCCGAAGAAAGATAATCCCGAGACATTTTGCGACTTTCGCCCTATCAGTCTCTGCATCTTCACCAACAAGATAATATCCAAGATCATAGCCTCCCGTATGGCTGACATTCTCCCTAAAATCATCTCGGAGGAGCAGAGTAGCTTTGCTCAGGGGAGAAACATCCAAGACAACATCATGCTGGCTCAAGAATTAGTCACCTGCATGAAATTTCTAGTAAGAGGAGGCAACATTGCTATCAAATTAGACATGGAGAAAGCCTATGACAGGCTAGATTGGCAATTTATGATCTGGGTCTTTAGAGCCTTCGGCTTCTTAAAAACCTGGACCAACGTTGTGTGGAGATCAATCAGCAACTCACTATTCTCCACGGTTATTAACGGCCAAGCAAACGGGTTATTTAAATCCACTCGCGGGGTTAGGCAAGGGGATCCGCTATCATCCACCATCTTCATCATTATGGCGGACGCGTTGAGCAGAAACCTTAATAAGATGACGACCTCCCCTAACTTCCAGTACTACCATACGACTAGCGACTGCCCAATCATCACCCACCTGGCCTTCGCTGACGATATCCTTTTATTCTCATCCGAAGACGCAGGTTCGGTGGATGTTGCCCACAAAATACTCCAGATATATGAAAGGTGCTCTGGGCAGACGATCAACCCAAAAAAGAGTATTATCTATACCCACCACAATATCAAAAGAAAGCAAGCTGCTAACACTTCAACCACCACATCGTTCTCCATCAAATACCCTCCATTTCTCTACCTCGGGTGCCCCCTGATGTATGGAAAATCCAATGTCGGGATCTTCGAAAACCTGACCAATCGTATCAGAAAGAAGCTCGAGGGCTGGTACAATGCCACCCTTTCTCAGGAGGCAAGATTATCCTCATCAATCACGTCCTCACCTCTATTCCTATCTACACCCTGGCAGCATGCTCCCCCCAAGAAAGTCCTATCCTATATCGAAAGCATCTTCAATAATATTCTCTAGAGTCACATCGACGGTCGTAAAAAGCACCATTGGGCCAGCTGGTATACCATGGCTCGGCCTACCGAAGAAGGGGGCCTGGGTTTTACTAAACTTTCCCATATTATTAATGCATTCTCGATGATATTGTGGTGGACGCTACGCACCAGTAAGAACTTATGGTCCAAATTCTTGAAGGCCAGATACTTCAAGCATATCCACCCGTCAACGGCCATCACTAATAGCAGATCTTCCGCGGCCTGGCACCGCATCCTTCACGGGCGGTCCCTCGCCGAACCAGCGATTCGCCTTAAGGTGGGCAGCGGGAAACCATCCCCATTCAAGGAGCGCTGGATAGGCGATTTGTTACTTCCCAATACGATTGCGGCTCCCAGGTCAGTTCATGGGCTGGGCCCGTAGCTACCGATTACATCCGTTGAAGCGGGCTGAGGATCGAACCGGACGCAGATAAGCTGGTGTGGTCTCCCGACGGTGCTGGAGCCTTCTCGGTTAAGTCTGCCAGAAGCATTCTCCTTGGTAATGCGACCCCGTACCCTACCATTGCCTTATTCTGGCAGACGTGCATCCCCAAGAAGTGGTCGTTCCTCATCGGAAGAGCCCTACACAATATCCTCCCTACTAACGACAACCTCAACACTATCGGGTTCAACCTTGCCTCGACGTGCACATGTTGCTCTGATCGACAATCGAAAACAACCAACCACATCCTTAATCAGGGAGACCTACCGATCAAGGTCTGGAGAGCTTTTTCTCAGCGATGCAGATTGCCTCATAGAGGCAACAACCATCACCACCTCCTGGCCAATTGGGCCTCCGCTTCCTATGGCCACCAGATCGTCGCTGCGGCAGCCATGTGGGTTATCTGGAAAAATCGGAACAAGGCGAGATACGAAGGCTACCAGTACAATGCAGACCAACTTATTCGGGAGACCATTCGTCAATGCCATAAACGAAGACCCCTATGTAGGCATGGTCAGAAGGCTTTCTGGAACTCTCTTATATCCCCGGCTTAGCCGTTTTGTTCCTTGTTTGTCTCTTTTTTTGTCAGTATACGTGTACAGGCATCCATATTTTGCGCCTCTAGGTATACTTGTAAAGGTTCGACCTTTTCAATAAAATTGTAGGTTGGTTCAATAAAATATATATATATATATATATATATATATATATATATATATATATATGGATGAGTATATATATGTGATATATATATATATATATATCATGGATGAGTATATATATGTGATATATATATATATACTTATCCATATATATATATATATATATATATATATATATATATATATATATATATATATATATAATAATATATATATATATATATATATATATATATATATGGATATAGGTGTTGTGTAGTATATATATATCCTATGGGATATATTTGGATTTGGGGTTGAAGGTAAAGATTGTATGAGATAAGGGGTTATCCATGATATAGGTATTGTGTTGTACCTTAGTATATATGGTATCTATCAGTAGTATCTTGGTATCTTAGCCTATAGTATGACCTAGAATGGACCCAATAGGCCTAATTGAGTTAGTTGACTAGAGTTTGACCAAACCCTAGGCAGTTGACCAAGTTAGCTTAGATGTTGACCTAATTTGACTAGAAGGTTGACCAGAGTTGACCAAGAGTTGACTTTGACCGTGAATGATCTAGAATCATGTAGATTGCATTGTAAGCTTTAATTATTATATATTTGAACTCTTTATAACCTGTATTGATCTAAATAGGACTCTATGACTCCTGTTTGACATCTATACATATCAGTTGTTCAGGTTATTAGGCGAGTACATTCTTAGATCATTTTCATTCATGATAGTATCTATATTGCATGTTTTAGACTACTTCACTTGATGTTGACACATTGTTGTCACGGACCAGTACTCTATGTATCTTGTCATACGATGCTATCCCCTCAGTGGATACCTCAGGTATTTCATGTTCATGTACTTTACCATGTGCATCGTGTACTTCTTGTATTCGTATTATTCGTGTACAAATCGTGTGCTCTTATGTACTCTCTTGTGCTCACACGTGTTTCTTGTGCAAAACTAACCATCGTATACGTAACATAACTTGATCGGATCCTTGTGTATTGATCGGGGCGGGGGAGTGGAAGCGGTTATGGGATTATTCCTTTAGTATACTCGTATACAAACTCTGTTAACTTAGGCATGCACAACTCAAGCCGATTACATATCCATCTTGTGCTCTAAATAACTTATATTTACTTATAGTTCTTATTTTCTATACAAACCTTCATGTACTCAGATTTATCTGTTTTTACTACTCATGTATATCTCTTATAGCGCTTCATGTATTTAATTCTACTGCATGTTCTATATTTTCTGCCATATTTTAGATCTATTTTGGACATATATGCTCGTTCCTATCCTGATTGGACCCGTTGACAAAATATTACAGATTACTTGGAGAACTCCTGCACTATCTTATGGAGCTGTCGTAGATGACACTTGCGACTTGGACCCTCAGGAGGATCCAGCTTGCACTGTGGAGACTACCCTAGTTTCTAGTCTAGATTGCTAGGTTTTGTCTTTCTTATTTGTGTTGTCTTTGAGTTTGTATTATTGAGATATTATGTAGTGGTGTTGATAACACTTAGACTTATTTCATTTCTGGTTGTATCTCATCCTGTGGATTTCATATCTATCTTACTGTTTATCTATCCATAGTCTTTGTGATTGAGTTATATCTTCTGAGATGTCCTCTGATTGGAGAGTATATTCTGGACAGGTTTATTTATACAGTGTTAGATGTTTGAGACCTAGGACAGCGTTCTACCATCGATATTGTAGCGTAGGCTGGACGTACCCATGGTCTCGTACCCTTATACTAGGTGCGGGTCATGACATATGATGAGATGTCAAAGTGATATGCTCTGTAGAGTTTTCAGACTAGGCTGTAGTAGATATTCTATGTAATGAAAATCCATGCAATATATTTGTATAATCAATAAAAAATCCTCTTTTCATGTGCTTTCATTTATTGTCCTTGTATGATACGCCGACTTGCTCTGTGTCTTTGGTACATACTGTTTGTGGCGCATAAGAATTTTGGCCTCTGTGGCGCATAAAATTCTTTGCTTCTGTATATTATGCAGTAAAGGCCTTGTGCAAGCGTAACTTAGGCTTACACGACATCACGCCCAAGCGAGGACGATCGGTTTCAAACAGATCAAAGCGAGCACGAACGATCCTGTAGGATCAGGGCATGACAAAGTGGTATCATAGTACGGTTTTACGTCCTTGGCCTCTTTCAAATATCGTTTTTGTAAAGTATATAAGTATTTTGATGATTTCAGTGGTCCCAATTTTAGTTATAAAAACCAATATCCCATACAATAAGTCCATAATAGTTTATGAGAGTGACAAAAGTTACACAGTTTTGTAGAAAAAAGACCAAAGGAGGTAGTCAAGATCCTTCCCGAACGTCGAGCTCGACCGACCCGGTAGAGCAAAATTTTGGCCCTAATGGAAACACAATGAAAACAAGTTGAGAAACATAGCATGGCCCACTAGAAGCAGTTGGATTCGATAACCCATGTCGTAGCTTTGCTTATAGGCAGTAAGCATCGTAGCGACCAATTTGACAGGAACTCCTGATATTGGGGCCGTGGATGGTGACGAGCCTCTGTCGGCCCATAGAAAGTCATTACTTAAGCCAAAGGACTTCTTGGACACAAATCCTCTAGAATTCGAGGGCAGAACATCACCAAATAAAGTGATAGACTGGACAAAGAAATTGGAAAGTCTGTTTGCGTTCGTAGGAGTTCCAGTAGCAAGTAGGTGGCCTGTGCTGCCCTACAACTAAGACTGCGAGCAGAGGATTCAAAGGAAACAAAGAAGATGGAACTTCTCGCAACGGCTAGAGATGGAAAGATTTCTTGGACCATGTTCAGGAAAGCATTTTTGGAACAATATCTTCGTCCTGCTATCAGTCAAAAGAAGGAAGATGAATTCATTGCATTGAAACAAGGGAGCATGTCCGTAGACGACTACGAATCAAAGTTTTCTAAATTGGCAAAGTTTGCTAGCATAATGATTCTGAATGATGGGGGTCGCATGAATCGGTTCATAAAAGGTCTAAATGATGATATTCAAAAAGATATCCTGAGTCGAGAATACGAGTCATATATCAAGGCCTTTAAGGTGGTGGTACAGATGAAAGAATTCAGCCAACGAAGTGCCCATAGAAATTACCGGCTACTCGTAACAATCGTAGAGAAACCATAGTGCAGAAAGAAAGGCAGATGGAGATCAGCGCTTGGAATGGAGCAACTTCTGTGGTAGACAGGGACACACAAAGGAGAATTTTTATTCTACTAATGGAGAGTGCTTCAACCGTGGTCAAAAGAGTCATCAAGCTATGAATTATCAAAAGAAGAGAGTCCTGCCATAGAACCATAACGATAATATAGAGCATGGAAGAATCCGGATCCACTGTCGATTCGAGATAATCCACACAATGATTAGCTGCAGAGGCCCCGAGTTTACAATATGCTGACGATTGAACTGATCAAGACCTAAATAGAGGAGAGTTTATTTTAAGTTTTAAGGTCAAAACTTCTTTTTGGTAGGTAATCATGTAGTGCCCCACTCCTCGTGGTTCCCTAGTAATACTAACGACTTGCTGACAAAGCCTCCACTGAGTATTGGAGAAACCTTTATCGGTATCGATTAATCATGGAGAAATGAAATGAACCTTTTCAATGAGGACCGGCTTCTATTGAAATGAGTCCAGAGTTTTCGTTGGATGTTTTCGCTGCTTGATTTTGATGAATGCGTTTTGTGTTGGTTTTCTATGATTGCGTTCATAGTTCACTTTTATCACATTTCGTATTCATTCTGAATCTTGAAAGAAAGAGATTAAAGTATGCTAATTAAATATTGGTGCCAATGTAATACGTATAGACGAGGCGTGATTGGTGCGTAAAGTCCTCATTCTCTCGAATATGATTCATTTTGGTGAGTTGCTTTGATCGAGCTGTCATTTATCTCCAGGTCTTAAAAAAATGATCTCTAGTTCACTCATTAATTGTGTCATAGTGATTAACGATACCATAATAACAAAAGATAAGAGAAGATAAATGAATAAATCATATGTCAATTATAAAACTAATGCTTACTTGCTCAGTATGAAGGTTATATGCCCCTTATGAATTGCCTAAGTGATAGCTTCGTTTGGAAATACGGGCAGACCGTACAGAAAAGAAGAAGATAAAAATGTTTACATGTTGCTATACTAGTGCATAGTAGTTTTATTTGATAGCTGTATTCGCATTTGTCTGGACAACTTGTGCACAAAGTAGTAATCTCTCAACCGATTCCTTATACACTGGGAATTTCTCTACTTAGGAGGGAACATGACACCCTGAGGCTAGAAGACCTCACCATCAGGGGAGTATTTACCTATTTGTGAGATGAGCTTATACGTCCCAACTACTAATCATACGAATTGCCCCATGGACCAACATGTAGTTAGGAATTGTAGCACCAAGTTTCTAAAATGAGGGTAATTTTGTAATTTTAATCTTTTAATAATGATATTTAAATCATGATATAATTTTTGGAGAATTTTAATCATTTTAAAACTAATTAAAACATGACTTGTGATTTTGATGTGCTGCTAGTGAAACCATAGAGACTGCCTAACCTAGAGCCTAACCATGTGATAGGATGTTTTATTTAACATTTTAGCCTAGGGGTATTTTGGTCATTTTGGTTTCTTGGAATTAGTTGTTAATTATTTGATTGATGGTTGTTATTTTTGACTTTTGTTAGTTGTGACTTAAGAGACTAACCTAGAGTTGACTTTGACTTTGGTGACTAAGTTAGCATGTTGTGGGACCCTAGTCTAACTTAAGTTGGTCTTAGTTGACTTGAGTGTGACTAGGGTTCATGAGAGGATTGAGAGAGTTTAGTGTATTGGACTTTTGGTTAAGGAGTTGAACTAGCTAGTTACTAATCTTGGCCCAAAGCCCACCATGAGAGACCCTAACCCTAGCTCTTAATTAAGACAGCCATAGCATGCACTTATGACCTAATTCTTCCTCTATAAAGTCTCTCTTCATGACCATTTGCCTCATTTAGAACACCCTCTTGTAGGAAACCCTAATTTCTTCCCCAAATTATAAAATCTCCCCATTACTCCACCAAATTGATCCCAATATTTTGCATTTGATTCCAAATTGGAGTAGAAGAAGAACGAGGCTAGCTTGTAAGGAGGAGAGTGTAGGAACGAAATCGTAAAGCAGAATACTCTGGAGGGGGTGAATAGAGTTGGCAGCAGAATAATGTTAATTAAAAAATGTTAGCAGCAAGATCACAGAATAATAATCACAACTAAATAATGTAAAGGCAGAGATAAGAAAGCAAATGCAAAGACGGCGATGTATACTGGTTTTCCTCTGTTGAGGACTAGTCCAGTCGGTAGAACTCTTGCTACCATTGAATCCACTATTGGCAAAACCGCAAGTTTTCTTACGAAGTCCTTGCAACTTCTACAACGCGAGCTTTGATACGAAGAACTCGTCCAACTTCAATTGTGAAGAGGTATTCTTCTATCAAGCCTTCTGATTATAATCACTCAGAAACTTCTAGACCGCACCGTACTGGCAAATCGACTAGAGGATTGTAACTAGCTTGGGATCTGAAAATTAAAGCTCGAAAAAAAGTCTTTAGAAGACTGAAAGCTTTAAGTAGAGAGAAGATTGAAAGTGAATGAGTGAGTTAAAATGGTCGAAATCCATCTCTATTTATAGGAGTTCCAAAGACAAAATTCTGGCAGAATTCGGGCAGAACTCGGGCAGAACTCGATGAGAAAATCTCGGTCAAATCCGCAACTGCAGGAGGACCAAGTTCCAAGGAATTCAAAAATCAAAACGGCCACTAACCGAACTCTGGCCGAACTTTGGCCGAGTTCTGTCGGGTTTGGTTAGGGTTTTTCAAAATAGCTTTTGGGGAATTTTGAAAACCTTTTTGGAGCTTTTGTAAATACGAATGTTTTTCAAAACTAAGGACATTTTTAAAAATATTTAAAATCATTTTGGAATAGCCTATTTGCCAGTACGACTCGGTGTACAATGTATTTCTAGACTCAATAAAGTAAAAGATTAATTGCTCAAAGAAATACAGACTCGAACAGGCAAACAACACTTCGGTCTTGAACTGAGTAGATAGTTCTTGATCATGTCCAAGAGTCCTAGATATCCTGACTAGCTCCATATATCGAGACAGAGTTTGATCAATTATTAAAATCAGTTTGACCATATGACTAATGGGCCAATAATCTCCCCCATTTTGATAATTGATAAACTATGAATAATATAACATCTTTTGAGATAAGATACCACAAAAATTGTTCAAAATTGTTCAATCCCTGTATTATTCTCAAAAACAAAATGTAAGATCATTTTTCTCCCCCGTTGTCACTTAGCAAAATAATTGTGAAGAAATAGGCTCCCCCGTAATTAATGCATAAGCTACAACAGTGAAGTAACACAAGAAAATAATATCTCATGCAGTGAGAATATATAAGACATAACAGAGAAGTAGTTCACAAGAAGTTTATAATATAGAAGTAGATAAAGATACTTATAAAGAATAAATAGACTGATATGAAAGATAAACTACGCATCCCATAAAAATAAAATGATGTTCAAGGGACATCAAGAAATATCCAGTACAAGTCCTCAAAAGAAATAAACATAAAAACTAGAAAGAAAGAAACTTGGAATGTCGGAGCATTTCCAGGTGTACAGTAGACAATAACTAAGTCTCAAACTCAGCTAATATATCATCATCGCATCTCCTCATCATAATCATCATCATCATCAGCATGACCGACATGTCCAGAAGGACCAGCTCCAGAAGTACCAGCACCAGAAGGGTGAGAAGGGGCGCCACGTAAAACTACCGACAAAGTCTCGAGGAGGGACACGATCAGAATGATACCAATCATATGCATTACCGGGCTGAAAGTAGGCATGAACAGCCTCATCCTCACAGCGGTAACCAGAAAAGGCTAGATCTCTAAGAATAGAACCGACAAAATGTCTAGTCTGAGCAAATCGGAGATCAGCTAGAGAATTTGCTATCGCCTGATAACGAGTGACATCACGGAACTCGCGTTCGCGGGCCATATTTGTCATCGAGACGTGCAAATCAGAAAGATGCTAGTGTATGCCTTCAAAGGTCATGGCATACTGCTGAGTAGGTGGAGGAGGTGGAGCAGTAGGAGCAGCAGCAGCAGTCATACTACGAAGAGATAGCTTAAGAAACTTGGGCTCAGGGTCTTGAGTACAAGTTGACAGATCAATATCAAAACGCTGGAAGATGCGTGGGAGAATCATCGCATAAGAGAGATTTCTATCTCTTGCACGACAACGTCCCATCATCTGGATAATAGTCTTTGGGCGGAGAAAAAGGAATCCCCTTAAGAATATGATACATAGCAGACAGCTCAAGTGATGTGACATCATCCTTTGAAGTAGACTTCGGAAGGAGAGTGGAGTAGATGATGCGACGCAATTCATAACTAAACAAGTTCAAGTTATTTGCCTTGAACTTTCCAGAGCGAACTCTATCAGGGGCACAGAATTCAGCTTTGAAACTAGCAAGTGTCGTGCCGTCGGGGAAATCAAATTTAGGGATATCATCAAGCGGTGCACCTTTGTTAGAAATACCAAGGATTTTGCTAAAAGGACATCATTGAACTCGATATCTAGTCCCCCAACACGAGTACTTACGTCAAACGTGTTTAGTACGATATTGCAATAGAAAAGTCTAATAGCATTACTAGCTACCGGGAAACAAAGTTAAACAAAGTATTGTAAATCTAATGCCTCAAAATAAGGCGATGTTCTGGAAACACAGTCCATTTGATAGGAGCGCCTGTGCATATGGATCTCATAGAAAAGTCTTCATACCACAGAGGGACATGATCTAGGGTTTGAACAAAACCCATCGAACGCGTCATCGCTCGATTGAACTGGTGAAAAGAGGGAATCCGTGGGTGGATTTGAAGATGATCCTTCCTTACTAGGATTGGTCGTCTTCTTTCTCTTGAAGGGGTTGAATCCCTTAGGCGACATTGTGCAAATAAAGTAAATATGCACGAATTTGAAAGAAGGAGAGATACGGAGTTATACCTTCCGAGATTCAAGTATGCTGTAGAGGACAACGATCTCCGCACGAATCCAAAATTTGGATGGATTTCACCACGTAGATTGGGAGAAACGAAGTGGTGGAAGAACTAGCGTGTGGAGAGCTTCACGCGGCTGCTGTTGCTGTGAAGGTGGTTTTAGAATAATGAAGAAGAAGAGGCTCTCGA
The DNA here is from genome assembly GCA_029216955.1 of Iris pallida. NCBI lineage: Eukaryota > Viridiplantae > Streptophyta > Magnoliopsida > Asparagales > Iridaceae > Iris > Iris pallida. Next base: position 94,231 of record JANAVB010011296.1, read on the forward strand.
GTTCTGGTTATACAACCAGATACCACTAACCGAACTTGGGCCGAATTCGGTCCGAACTCTGGCCGAATTCGCCTAGGGGTTCTGTTAGTTGGTTTGGGCTTTCTTTTTCATTGACTCATTTCAAAAATTTAATTCAAAGATTAGTAATTTCAACCTTCAATATAATTAAATTATTTTATAGATTAAATATCGTTACACAGTGACTGTCTCAGATTAGCTGTAGGAGTACTGTCCCAGCTGGCGGAGGTTCACCGGAGAACTCTTAAGTACCGCTTTGTTTCAACCGTAGTTGTGGTGATAGACATACTCTTTAGCTTGTCTCTAACACAGTTTTTGTGTATTGAAATATAATCATAAAATAAAATTAATTAACATTATTGACGTCCAAAATTCCTAATTCTCGGCGTAATAATTGAAACGATCTTTTGCTAGAGGTTTTGTGAAGATGTCAGCTAATTGATTCTCAGTGTCTATGTATACAAGGTCAATATCTCCATTCTGATGATGATCTCTAAGAAAATGATATCGAATCTCGATATGCTTAGTACGAGAGTGACAAATTGGATTCTTAGTCAAATTAATTATGCTCGTGTTGTCACAAAAAATAGGAATGTGTGTGAAAAATAAATTATAGTCTTCTAAGGTTTGTTTCATCCACAAAATCTGAGCACAAAACGTCCTGCGACGATATACTCAGCCTCTGTTGTTGATACGGCTACAGAATTTTGCTTTTTACTAAACCATGAGACTAAAGCCTTGCCTAAGAAATGACATGTGCTGCTGGTACTTTTTCTATCAACTTTGCATCCAACAAAATCTGTATCCGAGTAACTAAGGTCAAAGGACTTGGTTTTGGGATACCATAAGTCAACAGAAGAAGTGCCTTTAAGGTATCGAAAGATACGCTTAACTGCGCACAGATGTGATTCCTTTGGATTAGCTTAAAAACGTGCACACAGGTAAACACTAAACATAATATCTGGACGACTAGCAGTTAAATAAAGTAAACTACCGATCATACCTTGATACTTACGTGTGTCGACCGGCTTGCCTTGTTCATCAATATCAAGCTTTGTTGAAGTTGCCATCGAAGTGCCAATAGGTTTGACATTGTCCAGATCAAACTTCTTTAGCAAATCTTTTGTGTACTTGGCTTGATTTATGAATGTCCCATTGTCAGTTTGTTTGATTTACAGTCCGAAAAGAATTTTTGCTCTCCCATCATGCTCATCTCAAACTCATTCTGTATACACTTAGAGAATTCTTAACAAAGAGATTCATCAGTAGATCCAAATATAATATCATCAACATAGACTTGTATTAAGAGAAGCTTGCCATTAAAAGACTTAATAAAAAGTGTAGTGTCAACCTTGCCCTTTGAAAAACCATTGTCAAGTAGAAAAGAGATTAGACGATCATACCAAGCACGAGGGGCTTTTTTAAACCGTATAAAGCTTTCTTTAACTTGAAAACATGATCAGGATTTTTAAAATTTGTGAAACCTGGAGGTTGTGCTACAAAAAATTCTTCTTTATAAAACTATTTAAAAATGCACTCTTGACATCCATTTGAAATAATTTAAAATTATGAAAACATGCAAATGCACATAACATGCGAATGGATTCTAATCTCGCAACTGGATATAAGTTTCATCGTAGTCGATACCTTCTTCCTGATTGTATCCTTGAGCTACGAGTCGAGCCTTATTACGAGTCACTAAACCATTCTCGTTCAGTTTATTTCGGAATACCCATCGGGTGCCAATGACCGGATGATCAATAGGCTTGGGAACAAGTTCCCAAACTTGATTCGTTCAAATTGGTTTAATTCCTCTTGTATAGCATCTATCCAAAATTATCACTACATGCTTCATCAATAGTTTTGGGTTCTAGCTGTGAAATGAATGCAACACTAGAAATAATATTCTACTGGATGTACGGGTACTTACACCTTTGGTAATATCACCAATTACCAAATCCTTTGGATGATCAGCCGTAAATTTTAATCTTTTAGGCAGACTCTGAAGGTAGCTGCTTTCGGGTTCTTCTCTTGGAGAATCAGCTGGTGTTGGTAGAGAATCAGCTGGTGTTGAGCTTGGTACAGTTAGATCTTCGTCATGTCATTGATAGTCATTTGATTCAATTCATCAAAGGTGACGTTGATTGATTCTTCGATGATCATAGTTTGTTTGTTGAAGACTCCGTATCTTTTGCTCTTGGCCGCATAACCTAAAAATATACCTTCATCGGCCTTTTCGTCAAACTTTCCTAAATTATCTTTTGTACTAAGAATAAAGCATTTACAACCAAATATTCTAAAATATGAAACTGATGGAATTCTATCAAACCATAACTCAAATGGAGTCTTCTTCGATTTGGGTCGAATTAGAACTCTATTGAGAACAAAACAAGCTGTATTGACAGCTTCATCCAGAAATATTTGGGTAGACTAAACTGGTTTAACATTACTTTGGCCATTTCGGATAGAGTTCTGTTCTTACGTTTTACAACTCCTTTTGTTGTGGAGTCCTAGGGCAGGAGAACTCGTGTACAAAACCGTGTGTGTCACAAAATTGCTCAAACTCTGCATTCTCGAATTTGCGTCCATGATCGCTTCTAATAAGAGTGATCATGTAACCTTTTTCATTCTGTACTTTCTTGCAAAAGGCGATAAATTCGGATAATGCATCATTCTTGCGTGTCAAAAAGTATACCCACGTGTATCTAGAGTAATCATCTACAATTACAAAAGCATATAACTTACCTCCGAGGCTAGCAACTCTGCTAGGACCAAATAAGTCCATATGTAGCAATTGTAGAGGTCTAGTAGTACATACTGTGTTTACTGACTGAATGTGGATCTGGTAGCTTTGTTTCTTTTACATTGGCTGCATACCGAATCCTTCTTGAATGTTATGTCCGGTAAATCGCATACTAGCTTCGTGGATAATCTTGAGATTGTGTCCATATTTGCGTGACTGAGTCTCATATGCCACAGAGGACTCTCATCACTTTTAGCCATTAAGCATCTACCTGAAATGTTAGTTTCTTCCAACAAAAAAACATATATGTTGTCTTCCCTGATACCTTCAAAGATAGTACTACCAGTTGAGCTATCACTATAGTACATTGTCTTTGCCAAAGTGATGCCATAACCATGATCAGCTAAATGACTTATGCTGAGTAGATTATGTTTCAACTCGGTAACCAGACAGATATCCTTAATCACAAGATAGGCAGACTTACCAAC
>JANAVB010011297.1:0-49637 GCA_029216955.1 Iris pallida
GATATTCCTTACCAAGAGAAGAGAGAGGATTAATAATATCACCAAAACGAGTAAACATGCAAATAATAGATTCATCATGCTTCATCTTAAAGGACTCATATTCTTGCGTGAGTCTAATAATCTTGGATTCCTTCACTTGTGAAGTACCCTCGTGTGTGACTTCAAGTAACTTCCAAATCTCATTGGAAGTAGATATTCTGTTGAATTCACTACTATCGAGAGCACAATAAAGAGCGTTCATAGCCTTGGCATCTCGACTAGCAAGCTTCTTGGTGTTTTTAGTAAGTGTGTCCCTAAGGGTGTCAGATGCAATATCCTCAATAACTCTGGAAGGAGTAGGAAGACCATTTATCACACAATCCCATAAATCAAAAACTATGGACTTCAGATAAATGCTCATTCTAATCTTTCAGTAGTTATAGTTGGTTCCATCAAATAGGGGAGGCCTATTTGTGGAGTGTCACTCATTGTGGAAGGTGTTGATACTAGGGTTAGTGGCTATGGATCACTCAAAGGGTGTAAATCCAAATCAAGAGAACAAAGCTCTGATACCAATTGTAGAATCCTAGAGGGGGGTGAATAGGAAAATAAAAAATAACTAGAGCACAAGAAACAATATATGACAAATAAAAGAAAAGAGTAAGAAGATCAAACACAAGATGTATCCTGGTATCCTCGCTTGAGACAATCCAGTCCCGGAACTCTCTCCGGCTTAAATCAACTATTTAATCAAATAGTACACACGAGTTTGGATCCGAAGAACTCGCCAACTTCAATACGAGTTTGGATTCGAAGACTCGCCAACTTCAACACACGAGTTTTCTTACGAAGGCTCGCCAACTTCAAACAAATGAGAAGAGAACTTGTTGATCTTCTAACACGTGAAGATCGAAAATTACAACTCTTAAATACTCTAGCACTTTGGGAGAGGATGACAATTGAAAGCTTGGTAGAGTATTAATGGTGGAGCTCTTGGTTGTTTGGAAAATTTATGGCAAGAGTTGGTCAAAAACTTCATAAGAGGGAAGGCTTTCATTTATAGAGAAACCAAGAGTAGGTGGCATTTAATGCTCCTTGGATACAGCCTGAACGGCATACCGTCGGTATGCACCGGCATACCGTCGGTATACCGGTCACCCAATAACGGTCATATTAATATCCGTTGGGAGCATTTAATGCTGCCATTAATGCTAGTCAAAGCAATTCAAAAATCAAATATTTGTAATCCGGTATACTGTCGGTATGTCGCGGCATACCGTCGGTATACCGACGTTTTATCAAAGAACGTTTTTTGGTAAACAAAATGGTATACCGTCAGTATGCCGGAGCATGCCGTCGGTATGCCAATGTTTTGTCACAGAATGTTTTGTGGTCCACAAAACGGTATACCGCCGGTATGCCGGAGCATACCGTCGGTAAGCCGACAATTTTTTACAGAAAGTTTGTGGACGATAAAAATGGTATACTGCCGGTATGCCGGAGCATGCCGCCGGTATACCGCTCTGTAAGATATTGATTTTTGACTTATGCTTTTAGTTTGTCATCCAACCTTAAGTGTTTACAGATATACCTAGACCTTGTACAGACTTGAAATCTTTAAGCAGTGAGGAAGCCGTCTATGCAAGGATCGCCGGTATTGCTTCAGTCTTCAATACAATGGATGGTAGTACTTGAGAGGATAGACTTTATGTAGTAGAGCTTTTGAGAAGATATGAATCTGAAGACATAAAAAACTAAACTACGAAGATGCTGTTAATATATCAAAATAAAATGTACCAACATGTACATAATGTAAATAGAGAGAACTGTAATGAAAATATCTACTATAAGTAGAGAACTATCAGTGACTAGTGATATAGAGTACAAAGTCGACATGAGAACGGCTGGATTTGTACACGAATATACTAAAGAGGCTCACATGGTTATACTACTTTGGAATTGTTCACATGACTATTTATACTCCCCTATACCCCAATCAATACACAAGGATCCAGACAAGTTATGTTACGTACATGATTTTCACATAAAAGTCCATAGATGGGTGTACATGAATTATACATGAGGGCTCCGAACTGAGTGCACATGAATTCCACATGAAGGCCCATGAAGGGGTACACATGAAGTATAGGTTATACATGAAATACATGAGAAACATGACCGTACATGAGAGCATATGAGATTACACGAGCGTACATGAAGCACATAAGAAACATGAATAACATGAGAGCGAAGAATAAATGATGTACATGAAACACATGACATGAAGTATCCGATGCTTCCGAGGGGGATAACATCTCAATGTTGGGATCCATATAGTACCAATCCGTGATAATATCGTGACAATATCAAATAAGGTAATCTAGAGCAGGAATATAATCCTAAGCAAGTTATAAAATGATCAGAGAATGTACTCGCCTGGTATCTGAATGTCTGAAGTGAATATACTGTCCGAGATGAGGTATTTGACTCCTATTTAGAGCAACACAAGTTAAGATGTATACAGGGGATGATAAATGAAATGTACAATGCACCTGCATGCTGTCTAGGTCAACTAGACTAAAGTCAACACTTGGTCAACTCTAGCCAACTACACTAGTCAAACTAGGTCAACTAGGCTACTCCTAACCCAAACAGTCTAACAAATCTCACTAGGCCTAACCAAGCCTAGGCTAGCACTCAACATAAGCCAAAACCAAACCAAGCAGTCATATTTACAAGTAGATATATGCATACATTCATTATATATAGATAGGTACACACATATAGGCTATTGCCTAGATAGTTCAATTAGCATTGTCTAATATAACATACATTTAACTTATTTAAAAGTAACCCTACATTCCTTCTCAAGCATACATTCATATACTAATATATATAGGCAATCATATAGGGGCTATCTTGTATAGGCTATATGCCTATAATCAATATTGCATACAATCAACCAACATCCATAGGAAAAATGTATATATATATATATATATATTCATGCATTCACTCATTCATCACCTTATATATATATATATATATATATATATATATATATATATATATATATATATATATATATATATATATATATATATAGAGATACTCACATACATATATCAACACATAAATTACATGCTTATAGATATATATATATATATATATATATATATATATATATATATATATATGCATTACCATATATCAAAATATATATAGGGAAATGTAGAGAGGTGAGTTGTGTATAGTGTCAAAGCAAATGTATAAACATAGTGTGTATGTGTGATAAGTGTCAAGTGTTCATAGCAAGGGTGTCATGCTCAGGTTTACAGAATTTTCACTTAAAACTCATTTTTTAGGTTTTCTAACAAATCCCAGGTTCTATTTTATCATCTTTATTTTAGTTGCATGTATACACTCAGTCATCTATTGCAGTACCCACAACATACACATATATACATTGCATTCATTGTGAAGAGGTAAAGAAAATAGTATACCAAGGACAGTGACCAAATGGGAATTAATTTCAGGTTTTCAGTGAATGTATGTGTATATAGGTAGGATGTTCTCAGTTTAATCCAGTCTCAGGGTTGAGTGTGTTTCAATTTGTGGGTGGTTTAGTTCATCTCAGATTTTAGGGAAAATGTGTGTGTGCAATGGCAGTTGGATGTGGCATGTAGAGTGTGGTATCTCAGGAAACAGGGGGTTTCCAGTTTGTGTCTGCTTCTCAGTTCATTGGGTACATGTGTAGGAGTAAAGTGTAAAGGGATTTTAGGATATGTCAAAGTGCAGGGCAAATTTGTGTGTTGCAGGACATGTAGCCTATGTGTGTGTATACACTAGATAGGTATAGGCTCTCGGGTTTTGTACATGTGTGTGTGTGTGTAACATGGATGTAGAGTGTCAGGTTATATGTAAATGTGTGCGTGTGGGTGGATATAGAAGTCAGTATAAATACTGATTCAAATTCCAGTGTATCAATTGTAGTTTTCAGGTTAGGCAGTCCATTGCACCTTCAAAAGGCAAACACCAACCAATATGATAACCCATCATTTAACTTAAACTAAAATATATACATATAATCTATCATGGTAATCTAATCATGAAGAATTAGTAAAACACAATTTAATTCTCAGAAATCAGTTTACGGTTTTGAACTAACTCATATTCTCAGTTTTTACAAAACAAAACTCATGTTTTCATTTCTCAGTTATGAACTAAACCATACCAACTTGAACTCAAACATGAAAAATAATCTAGAACCTAAACTAAACCCAGGTAGAAATAGGAACCTCATTCGAAATTAACTGATTCAAATTTAACAGTTAACACAAGTTAAATCTCAGAATAATTAATACACAAGCATGGTATCATAGGAAAAACCCCAAATTCGCATCACAGAATCAATAAAAACCCAATTTCCATTGTGTAGAGGGTCTAGCATGCATGAGTCCTAGTTAGGAACGTGTCCATGTGTCCAATAAATCAATTAAATCTGTGTCAAAAACTCAAACTTAAAGTATTTGTAAAGTGAAGAGAAAATCCAATTCGATTTCGAAATTTCAATCAAAACATGATATTGATGGTTTACAGTGTGTCGTACACATAATATGGTGTCATACAGATTGTGTCATGTCCAGAAAATAGGACACGAGGTGTCCAAGTCATGCCAAACATACGTATCACTGTGTGACAGAACTGTGCAAGGCACAGCTTCATGCATGCGTGTCAAGGGTTCGTGCACACGACACGAGTCGATTCATGACACGTGCTCGTGTCCCCATGTTCGCCCAACATAGGGCAACATGTTCGTGTCCCTGATACGTCACCACGACATACGAGAGACACGAGGCCCGTGTCAGAAGCCACTGTTCGTGTGTGTGCGTGACATTGTAGTTCAGTGTAGGTAGGATTTCTCCCAATCTATCCGATAATATAACCTAAAACTTTGTCAGTATGGTGTCAGACACGTGGCCTAGGTGTCCACAAATTTTTGTGTCAAGACGTGCAGTATCGTGTCCGCTAGGATACCCGAGAGGCAGGGCAACCGTACGGTGGCTCGTGCACAGGTTCGTGTCTAGATTTGGACACGAATCCGACTCAAAATTGTGCTCAGTCAGTGGGGGTTCGAAAACACACATCAAGGGCTTTCCAAATATGAAATTAGTTTTGAAAATGGAGAATAAAAAGTTTGTTGGGGCATTTCATCAAATACATACATAGACATATTGATACGTGTTCGATACGAACACGAAATGGACACGATCTCCTACCAAACTTGAGGGATAGCTAGGGGACACCTAGATCTAGGCTAGGATGTAAAGAAATTAGAATAATAACACAATTTAGAGGTTTTACCTATAGGGTGTCCAATGGCAAGAAAAGCTCTAAAATAGAGTGTTCCTCCTTACTAGCTCAAATTCCTAAATTGCTCAAGAGCTGAGATTTCTCTCCATAATCAGGAAATAGAAGAGTATTAGACTCTAATGCAAGAAGCTAGAGTAAAAAAGAATTAAAAAAGAAAAGTTAGGGATTGGGGAAGAATAGCCATACCTTTCTTTTTCCAAGAGTTGTTTCAATACAAAAGAGGTAAGGAACAAATGAAGAAAGATTTTATAGGGAGGGAAACCCTAGGTGGCTGGTCATAAAAGGATAAAATTAGGGTTAGGGTTATACTAGTGGGTTATGGGCCAAGTTTAAATGGTCGTGGAAATCAATTCATAGTCTCAAGTCATTGAACCAATCATTTCTTCTCCTATTTCAAACTTGATTCTAAATAACTAAACTTGGGTTGACTTAAGTTAGACTAGGGTCTCACCATGCTATTCAAGTCACCATAGTTAGAGTCAACATCTAGGTTTGTAGCACCCTTTCCCGAAAATTCTGAAATATTCTCTTTTTTTTACTTATTTAATTAAATGGTGATTTTTAGATTTTACAAATAATTAGTTGTTATATTTATTTGTTATATTAAATTGTTATAATGTGATTTGTAAATTATGTGCATATATATAATATATATGTGTATGAGCATGTATATATATAAATATATATAATATATGTGTGTAAGTGTATGTGAATATGAATATATATGGTCCGTGTTATTTGAATAGGGAAAATACTCCAGTAAATTAGGATTAAGGAAAACTTGCTTAGGTACTGAATGGGGGCATAGAATTGGGAGGCAAAAGGTTAGGGGTCTCCTTGTGGGTTGGGTTATACATTATACTAAGAACCGACTTATTAGCCTGACCCATATATTATTGACACTTGGTTTTAAGAAAGCTGGTCCGTTGATTGAAATCAGACTAATTAATCAGCATATCCGATTAATGAGCTTCTATGGTACTTCATCAACAGAAGTGGGTCGAAACTTGTTAATAAGCCAATTACTTGGCCTTCGCATCCTTCTTTAGAAGTCTAGTTTTAATCACAGTTTCCAAAGGAGATGGTAGTTGTATGTCATATTGAAATGTTGGCAGTCCACTTTCTGATAGTAAATGAGAAGAAGTGGACAATTTACATTCTTCATAATGCACAATTAGTATTGAAGTTCATGGATTATATAATACTGTTCTGAAACAGGGTGCCAATAAGTCTAGAAGCTAGTTAGTGAATGGAGTAATATATGGGGAACTCTGTATCCTCCATTTATATTCAGATCTTTCTGTACGATGGTAATTATTTCCCTGGCTTTCTCGAGTACACACCATTTCAATTACCAAACGAAACCAAGCAGTAGCCAAAACCCAACACAGCCCGGCCCCAAGGCCGAGCACCAAGTCCCAAGGCCAGCGCCCAACTCCCCAATACCAAGCAGCAGTGCTACTAAGCACCCCAAACTGAGTACACAGTGACCCAAAGCCCAGCCCACGAATCATCAGCAAATACCTAGCCAAGCCGACCCCTATTTTGGTGCTAACACAGTATTAATACGCGGGAAGTCGACGAGGGTTGTCTCTCGAAGAACACAAAGAACCCTAAATCCAACTCTCCCCCACGGCCCTCGCCAACACCGCGCGCCCTTCCCTGCGTGCGCACGCCGCCGCAGAACCACCGCCGCCGGCCAGGGCCGCGAGCGCACGGACGCGCGCGAAACAGTAGACTGCAGCAGCGAGCTATTCCGGGCGGATTTCGCAGCAACGTCCCGTCGCGTACGATCCATGGTTTCGCGATTCGTCTTTTCAGGTATAAACCTAACATATTCCACTTCAAATGCCTTCAGATAGAATTAATTCTAGTGCGCTAGATCACCCATAAAATCGACGTCAAAACTGACGAAAAACTGATTCGAAAACAGGACTGAAAACAGTCGAGTTAGCCCACTTTGCATTTAATTATCTTCCAAACCATGCATAATTTTGAAAACCTGTTTGAAGGCGTTTATTGACGACATATAGGGCTCCACAACCCTTTTTGTGGATTTCGAAATCATCGAATATACGTTGAGAAATCGAATCCCGAAGTTTAGGAAAAATCTGTTTAGAAATTAATAAAATCGCTCCACACGACGTCCGTCCCGCCATTCCGAGCGACGTGGTCGCGCACCGTAAACATCGAAAGCTGCGTAACGGTTTCGTGGTCGTGTGGGCTTTGACGGAATTCAAATTGGTCGCGTGTGCACGACGAATTCGACGCGTATCCGTCGGAATCGCCCCGTATCCGTCCAATGCAAATTCAGTCATAACTTTGTACACGCTCATCAGATCGAGACGAAACTTGTGCCAGCAGAACCGTATCGTTTTTCTGGTCCTGCATGCCAAGTTTGGTCCGATTCTGAGACCATTGATAAAATCACCGTTTTGCGGGCCCCACGGTTCCACTCAACGGGCGATTTTGTGCACGGCCCGCCGGAATCCAACTTTGGACATACGGTTGGGTTCGTATCAGAAAACTGGATCCGTAGACATGTAGTTTGACGACTTTAGAGACCATTGACTCTGGCACGCTTTTCGGTGCAAAGCGGGTCCAACGGCGGACATCGTTTTGGCCCGAAATTATCGTTTTGCCCCTGTGTCCAGAATTGAATGTAAGGACAGGCAATCCTAGCTAATTGGACTATTCTGAGATCATTGGTATTGTTTATTTCAGCTTCCGGGGACTGTTGTACGGGTTTTGACTATAGTGGCACAGTGAGTAGTTCAGATTGTCGGTTTCACCAGCAAAGGACCACAGGCGAGTACAGTTTATTGTCTGCATTTCGATATTGATTTTCACTATATTTCATTGGTTGGTTTCATTAGTTATGTGATTATTTTCTATTATAAATTGTTGAGTCGGGAATGAGAAGTACCAACGATGTGTGATCTGACCTTAGACCGTGTAGACCGTGTAGATCGTGTTGCATTTATTTCTTGTAGACCGTGTAGACCGTGTTACATTTATTTCTTGTAGACAGTGATTTATTTATTGCAAGTAGACCGTGTAGACAGTGATTTATTTATTGCATTTAATCTGTGTAGTTCGTGATTATTATTCTGTAGACAATGTTTCTTTATTGCAATATTTTCTGTAGACCGTGTAACTGTAGACCGTGTAACTGTAGACCGTGTAACTTTAGACCGTGTAACTTTAGACCGTGTAGACCGTGTCGCATAATTGTCCCGAGACCGATCACATATCAAAGGTACTTTTAATGGTGGAAAAGTATATTGGTCTATTTATTACTATTGATTTTTCTTACGGCTTTACTGTTTATTTTCAAACCCATGATTGATGTCTAACCTTTGTCTTATAGTCATTTTCTTTATTTGAAATTGCATTCAGTGAATTGTGCTCGTTCCATTCCTGACTGGAAACCAACATTTTCAGGTTAGCCGTGGATTCACTTAGCTTGGGGAGTTCGGGTGTACTTGCAGACGAGCCTAGAAGATTAGTTAGATAGTCAAGTTATAGTCATTCATATTTGTACAAGTTTATATTTTTCTGCAAATGTAAAACTTGTGATCATTGTAAATTAAATTAGTTTGTGAATGAGCATTATTTGTGATCTTGATCTTCATGGCCGTGACAGCGTTCTACCGCCGACACTGCGGCGTAGGCTGGCTTGGACACGTCTTGTATCCGTTTAAAAAAAAAAAAACGGGTGCGGGTCGTGACAAGTTTTTGTGGTGGCCCATGCAGGTCAGTCTTCGCAAATCACACGAACTCGTGATGGTACTTAAGTTAGTTGTACTATTGCGAGCCTGCGACTAGAACATGCTCATTCACGAACAAGGATTAATTTAATTTAAGAGAATGACTAGGACTAGGAGTCCCTATACGAACTTACCGATGGGTAGTCTAGGCTATGCAATGTAGATGAGGGTTATATATTTTGATAGTTTGTCATATCTCCATAAGTACACTATCTTCTCTTGATATGACGATATGATCCAATGTGAATAGATTATTCACTTGGTGAGATCGGACTTCCTAGGATTGATAATCTAACCTCGATAAATTGTTCAGTTCCTCCTCTTGACCCCTTAGGTATCATCCCCATACCCTAGTCCGAATGGCCCATTTAGTTCCTAGTTGCCCTAAGGATTAGTGTATTATATAATTTCTGATTAGATTATCCATATACGGACCTCGAGTTAGTTTCGGTTCAAGTTTTTCCCCAATGTTTGAATACAATGGAATAGTTAGAATGTTGTACTTCATTGTCATCATATATTTCTTTCCTGTACAACCTCTTATTTTAAAGATTGTGAATGATAGGACAAATATTTATGCCTTATTACATAGTCGACTTTTTTGAATCCCTAGAAGCCCAGGAATTTTACAGATAAAGGAATGTTAGTTAACTCATAATGGCAGGACAGCAGCGCACTGTCGCCATTTATTTAAATTATGAAGACTCTGGATTCGCTGCAGCCAGCAGCGCACTGGCAAGGCACAACCCCTAGAGGTGAAATTAGTTTAAGAAAATATATAGGTTATATAACATTCCTAAAACTATGGCTAGTGGCTCACTCCTTATCGTAGTTACACTTGAGCCGATATTGGATAGAGATAAGTAATGTTCGATTTGTGTCATATTTGAGTTACGAAACCAAGGGTTTACCACAGCCTGATTTTTACGGGCGAGGCATAATCCTTGGTAAAATAACTTCAGACGTGATTACAAATTAGGGATACCATAGAGGATAGGACAGTGCTCTGTATGTTCTATAAGATCTGAAGCCAATAAGTAGTGGGAGTTCTGTGAGATTGGATAGCATGTCTCCCGACCTAGCATTCTGTAGTCCTTGTGACTTAGTGATGAGGAAATTGATTGACACTAATAGGTTTACCTAGAATACCGAAGTTAGAGGTCTAAACCCATTAGTCGACCAAGTTCTCGTGGATAAGAGGATAGAAGGAAGACTGTATAAGCAAGAACACCGGGTAAGTTTTGATTCTCTCTAAACTCGAACTACTTGTGTCCCCTTTCAAAAAATCTCGCATATTTATATTTTGACTCTCTAGACCAATGCTGTTATTACAGCCTAGTTTTTGCAAGCTTACCCTTTTATCGAGCTTGATTCAAGACATATGTTTAGTGGGGACGCCTGCTAACTTATTGTCTAATCAGAATCAGTGTATTATGGTCTGATCAACCATGATGCATTTGGTTCGCACTTTATTTAATTACCCTACGTGGATTGAGATATAGATGTCTCTAGGGTCTCAGCCATGACTGCATTGACAATTCCTCTTGAATTATATGTTCGCCCTTGAATCACGAAATTGTATTCAGTAACATCACCCTTGAATTCTTTATTGCTTTTGTCTTTCACCGATTTGGAAAGACGAAAGCTCGTGATAGTAGATAGATACAGAGTACTCCCATGGCTATGATAATGGTAGGCCCAAGTGTCGCTACCATCGGCCAGTCATGAGATAGAGTTACTCGTTCTCCCATCGACCCTCAAACTACTATTGAGACTTTTGAGCCAGCTGAAATTGAGAATGACTAGGGTTTTACCCTTAGTCGAAATGCCTACCTAGGAGACTATCTATCCTCAAGAGACCAGATAGTGTGAGTCTCCAATTTTTGCTGGAAGCTTGCCTTAACTTTCAACCCTTATGCCTTGACTCGACCGTCCCTCGACCAAAGTCCACAATTTAGACATGAGATGAATAGACAAGGCTAAGGACAATAATTTACCGTGACTATGGTGGACACTCATCCCGAGATTGGTTTCCAACCAATATTACTCTAATTATGTAAATTTTATTATTAAGACCTAACTAGTGTTGGAATACCACAGTCACTAGCTTAGCCAATACCATAGCTTAAGTACCCTGTCAAATTGTGATATACCAGTTGTCAACAACAACGCATGATCACTACAGCCCATACCACTAGAACCCTTATGACAATAGTCTGACAGGTTTGACACAACTAGAGATTCAAGACTCAGTTGTTAGAAATCTCTTCATAGGACATGCCTTGGAACTGGTTACCCCGTCGATAACTCTTGTACACTATGGATGGGTATTTTCCTCTATGTTATCGACCATGTGTTATTATACACCCTTGTTTCTCATTTATTGAGGAATGATCGTTGACTTGACTTACATCTACCGTATTCCATTACGTCGTACCTTATTCTTTATTAACAAGAGTCGAGGTACAATATCCAGACTTTGAAATTTTTTTAACCTCATTATTCCAAAAACCCTGTCCTAGCTTCTAAGGTGGGTAGACTGTATGCCTTCTAAAATTTTAGGATATATCAGGATTATCGATTGATCAGAATAAATTCCATTAGGATGATAATTAGTGCCCTTGGACTCCCACTTTTCATTTAGATTATTTTGCGTCCCCACCTCTTAGGACGTAATGTCATTCGTAACTCTTATTCTATTTACCCGAAAATCGCGACACGATCTTGTGTTGTATTATATCCCTTGCTCGTGTGTTTAAATAACCACGGAATAGATCGTAATCTTGATTTCTCAAATTCTGTTCTATCATGAAATCGTGCTTAGTTTTAATTTCGAGAACGGGATTTTCGTAGTGCATAGGTTACAAGCCTCTCTAAGAAACGAAGGGTCTCTTCGAAGTTAGCCAGTGATTGGAACGGAGTAGCCCCAATCTAGCTAAGTCAATGGATTATGAGGTCCATTTTATCGGTATCATTTGATATCCTCTACCACTCTTGAAACTTCGTGCTTGTTCACAGTTATTCTTCCTCGTCCTTTCGTACCATCGACTCTCGTCCTTCCTATTTTAGGGGTCGATAACCGTGTTGCTTAGAATTTAGCAGAGGTTATAGTATAAGTTAGTTGATAATTGAATTTTGGGTTGTTTGATAGATATGCAAGGATTATAGATACCATAGGCGATAGATATCCAGTGGAAGAATTTGAGCAACTAGTTGGATGATTATAAAATTTAGTGACCTAGCTTTGAGGGAGTAGTGTGACCAAAGGTGGGTAGAAGTCCTCGATATTTTGTAGTTGCCAAAATGGACAAGGAGAAGGATATTAACTATTTTTGAGGAATTAAAAAAAAAATTGAGAAGATTGTGGTAATAGTGGATTTATTCTATTATTTTTATTTTATTTTATTTTTTGATTTTAGGCATGTTTATGAGTTAGAATTTCGAGGACGAAATTATTTTTAAGGTGGGTAGATTTGTAGCACCCTTTCCCGAAAATTCTAAAATATTCTCTTTTTTTTACTTATTTAATTAAATGGTGATTTTTAGATTTTACAAATAATTAGTTGTTATATTTATTTGTTATATTAAATTGTTATAATGTGATTTGTAAATTATGTGCATATATATAATATATATGTGTATGAGCATGTATATATATAAATATATATAATATATGTGTGTAAGTGTATGTGAATATGAATATATATGGTCCGTGTTATTTGAATAGGGAAAATACTCCAGTAAATTAGGATTAAGGAAAACTTGCTTAGGTACTGAATGGGGGCATAGAATTGGGAGGCAAAAGGTTAGGGGTCTCCTTGTGGGTTGAGTTATACATTATACTAAGAACCGACTTATTAGCCTGACCCATATATTATTGACACTTGGTTTTAAGAAAGCTGGTCCGTTGATTGAAATCAGACTAATTAATCAGCATATCCGATTAATGAGCTTCTATGGTACTTCATCAACAGAAGTGGGTCGAAACTTGTTAATAAGCCAATTACTTGGCCTTCGCATCCTTCTTTAGAAGTCTAGTTTTAATCACAGTTTCCAAAGGAGATGGTAGTTGTATGTCATATTGAAATGTTGGCAGTCCACTTTCTGATAGTAAATGAGAAGAAGTGGACAATTTACATTCTTCATAATGCACAATTAGTATTGAAGTTCATGGATTATATAATACTGTTCTGAAACAGGGTGCCAATAAGTCTAGAAGCTAGTTAGTGAATGGAGTAATATATGGGGAACTCTGTATCCTCCATTTATATTCAGATCTTTCTGTACGATGGTAATTATTTCCCTGGCTTTCTCGAGTACACACCATTTCAATTACCAAACGAAACCAAGCAGTAGCCAAAACCCAACACAGCCCGGCCCCAAGGCCGAGCACCAAGTCCCAAGGCCAGCGCCCAACTCCCCAATACCAAGCAGCAGTGCTACTAAGCACCCCAAACTGAGTACACAGTGACCCAAAGCCCAGCCCACGAATCATCAGCAAATACCTAGCCAAGCCGACCCCTATTTCGGTGCTAACACAGTATTAATACGCGGGAAGTCGACGAGGGTTGTCTCTCGAAGAACACAAAGAACCCTAAATCCAACTCTCCCCCACGGCCCTCGCCAACACCGCGCGCCCTTCCCTGCGTGCGCGCGCCGCCGCAGAACCACCGCCGCCGGCCAGGGCCGCGAGCGCCCGGACGCGCGCGAAACAGTAGACTGCAGCAGCGAGCTATTCCGGGCGGATTTCGCAGCAACGTCCCGTCGCGTACGATCCATGGTTTCGCGATTCGTCTTTTCAGGTATAAACCTAACATATTCCACTTCAAATGCCTTCAGATAGAATTAATTCTAGTGCGCTAGATCACCCATAAAATCGACGTCAAAACTGACGAAAAACTGATTCGAAAACAGGACTGAAAACAGTCGAGTTGGCCCACTTTGCATTTAATTATCTTCCAAACCATGCATAATTTTGAAAACCTGTTTGAAGGCATTTATTGACGACATATAGGGCTCCACAACCCTTTTTGTGGATTTCGAAATCATCGAATATACGTTGAGAAATCGAATCCCGAAGTTTAGGAAAAATCTGTTTAGAAATCAATAAAATCGCTCCACACGACGTCCGTCCCGCCATTCCGAGCGACGTGGTCGCGCACCGTAAACATCGAAAGCTGCGTAACGGTTTCGTGGTCGTGTGGGCTTTGACGGAATTCAAATTGGTCGCGTGTGCGCGACGAATTCGACGCGTATCCGTCGGAATCGCCCCGTATCCGTCCAATGCAAATTCAGTCATAACTTTGTACACGCTCGTCAGATCGAGACGAAACTTGTGCCAGCAGAACCGTATCGTTTTTCTGGTCCTGCATGCCAAGTTTGGTCCGATTCTGAGACCATTGATAAAATCACCGTTTTGCGGGCCCCACGGTCCCACTCAACGGGCGATTTTGTGCACGGCCCGCCGGAATCCAACTTTGGACATACGGTTGGGTTCGTATCGAAAAACTGGATCCGTAGACATGTAGTTTGACGACTTTAGAGACCATTGACTCTGGCACGCTTTTCGGTGCAAAGCGGGTCCAACGGCGGACATCGTTTTGGCCCGAAATTATCGTTTTGCCCCTGTGTCCAGAATTGAATGTAAGGACAGGCAATCCTAGCTAATTGGACTATTCTGAGATCATTGGTATTGTTTATTTCAGCTTCCGGGGACTGTTGTACGGGTTTTGACTATAGTGGCACAGTGAGTAGTTCAGATTGTCGGTTTCACCAGCAAAGGACCACAGGCGAGTACAGTTTATTGTCTGCATTTCGATATTGATTTTCACTATATTTCATTGGTTGGTTTCATTAGTTATGTGATTATTTTCTATTATAAATTGTTGAGTCGGGAATGAGAAGTACCAACGATGTGTGATCTGACCTTAGACCGTGTAGACCGTGTAGATCGTGTTGCATTTATTTCTTGTAGACCGTGTAGACCGTGTTACATTTATTTCTTGTAGACAGTGATTTATTTATTGCAAGTAGACCGTGTAGACAGTGATTTATTTATTGCATTTAATCTGTGTAGTTCGTGATTATTATTCTGTAGACAATGTTTCTTTATTGCAATATTTTCTGTAGACCGTGTAATTGTAGACCGTGTAACTGTAGACCGTGTAACTGTAGACCGTGTAACTTTAGACCGTGTAACTTTAGACCGTGTAGACCGTGTCGCATAATTGTCCCGAGACCGATCACATATCAAAGGTACTTCTAATGGTGGAAAAGTATATTGGTCTATTTATTACTATTGATTTTTCTTACGGCTTTACTGTTTATTTTCAAACCCATGATTGATGTCTAACCTTTGTCTTATAGTCATTTTCTTTATTTGAAATTGCATTCAGTGAATTGTGCTCGTTCCATTCCTGACTGGAAACCAACATTTTCAGGTTAGCCGTGGATTCACTTAGCTTGGGGAGTTCGGGTGTACTTGCAGACGAGCCTAGAAGATTAGTTAGATAGTCAAGTTATAGTCATTCATATTTGTACAAGTTTATATTTTTCTGCAAATGTAAAACTTGTGATCATTGTAAATTAAATTAGTTTGTGAATGAGCATTATTTGTGATCTTGATCTTCATGGCCGTGACAGCGTTCTACCGCCGACACTGCGGCGTAGGCTGGCTTGCACACGTCTTGTATCCGTTTAAAAAAAAAAAAAACGGGTGCGGGTCGTGACAAGGTTAGTCTCTTAAGTCGCATCTAGTAAAAGTTAAAATTAACAACCATCAATCCAATAATTAATCAAATAAGTCTAATAAGTCAAAAGGACCAAATTACCCCTAGGCTAAAAATGATAATAAATATCACAATCACATGGTTAGGCTCTAGGTCAGACAATCTCTAGGGTTTCACTAGCTGTACATCAAAATCACAAGTCATAGTTTTTAAATAGTTTTAAAATAATTTAAAAATCACCAAAAATTATATTACGATTTAAATATCATAAATAAATAATTAAAATCACAAAATTTTAAAATTACCTTCATTTAGAAAATTAGATCTTACAATACTGGTTTCCCTTTGAGAGGACTAGTCCAGTCGCGAGTACTCTTGCTAGCTGTTAATCAACTTTGGCATAAGCTTTAACTGGCGCTTGTAACTCTTACAACACCGTACTTGGCGATAAGTGCACGATCGACTTCACAATACCGTGATTGGTGACGAACGCACGACCGACTCCAGAAGGCAATTGGAAAACTGGAACATTTTCTGAATATAGCCTCTAATACAACTCTTTAATACCAAACTCTAGATTAAACAGAACCTATACTAGCTTGGCTAAGAGTGTAAAGGCTTAGATATGAAAGTAAAAATCAAAGAGCACTTTAGATAGAGAAGAGAAGAGAAGAGATAAAAATGGGATGATTGAAATGAATGGTAATCTCAACTCTATTTATAGTATTTTTGGGGAACCGAACTCGGGCGAAGTTCGGGCAGAGTTTGGATGCTAGAATTTCTCATACGAACATTGGATACAGATTTGGTGGGAACCGTATTTCAAATTTACCCAGACCGAGCTTGGGCCGAACTCGGACCGAACTCGATCAGAGTTCTGTCAGAGTAATGCTAGGTCAGAACAATAAGGAATAGACCAAATTTGTATAGGTTTTAGGCTTTTTGGAATTGTAGATTTTTGGGATATGTAGGTAGGCTTATTTTTGTTTGTGGACTGAGAAAAATCTAAGCCAGTATCGATCCGATCAATCTCACATTTTTTCTATACTCAATAAAAGGAAAAATATAGAATAAATATGAAAACTAATAGCCCATTTGATGATGCCTTTCTCCTGACATTTGAGCAGACTTATTTTTCTTTGACGAAAATCGTCTAAAGATAAATATATCTGGAAATTTGAATACCTTTCGTTGCATATGTAAGGCCCCGATGTGAGACCCCAGATAGGTCGTTAGGCGGTTCAGAGAAATCTTCTTGTATTATGTTGTCTTTGGCCCATCAATAATTCTTTGTTGCATATGTCCTGGTTTGATCATGCTTACTGCTTTTCTGCAAGTACATGTTAGACGAATAAAACAATATGATAAAGTATGATACAAGCATAGCAATTTGTTATAGACCATTTACGACATTGATAAGTTTATAGGAAAATGCTAAGTTTAAGTAGTAATAAGATAGTGATTGCATGAATATTAGTGACATCAATAGTTGAACTTAATTGGTTAGCCATATTAAAAAACATGATATAATCGTTGGGCTAACATAATCATGATGTGAGAGTTTTACCTTAATACCCCTATCAGGCGCATGGCAAGGCCAAGCACCGGGGTGGTCATATGAATGATGTCCCCCTGATCTGGTTCACGCGCATGAGATAAGCCCGGATCATTGGTAGAGGAACAACATTTATGGCAACTTGAGTCCACTTCATGCGCATCACCTAAGCGGACGCATGGACTCATCATCATGGTTGCCTACCCAGACTTGGTTCGAAACGCAGTAGATGTACCCAAGCAGGAAAGAGACTTTGGGAGTCGACCCATTTTTGGCATAGATGTGCCTGAGTCGACTCTGTACACCTTAACATCAGCAGTGCGCATGATTTTGAACGTATACTTCTGGTTTGCTGTTGGCGTAGCACATTCGTGGCACATGGTCTGTGCTGCCTTAGATTTCTTTGCAATAGCCCACGAAGGTGCATAGTACTCAGAATCCAATTATGCCTCTCCATGACAGCGAGTGAGTCTGTTGAAGACAGACATTCTCTCCTGTGCAGTAGAGCTCATACGCCGGAGATTGGTTGCACCTCTGCTCCATTGGCACATCTTCTTCGGTTGGAAAGAAAATGATTGGGCAATACAGTCAATACTGCATTTCCCAGACAGACGTGCGACACCAGTGGGTGCATCCTTGTTGCTGAGAGTGTCAACAGGAAGGGCCAACTGCGGTAGTACATCCCCTTTAGTGATGGTGTCAGGTACATCGGCCTTGCGTACCCAGACTGGCGAGTCTTCTTCGGCTTTGGCAGCCGCTTCGAAGGACTCACACTGCCTTCAGAGATGAACTTCTCATACACCTTTTGATTGAGGCATACCACTAGTGTTTTGTGGGAGGAGCTGAGTTTGATGTCATCAGATTGAAACACAACTTTCTCGTTGGAGGAGAAAGAGGTCTCCAGCTGAGTCGCCAGCTTGTTTGCCAATAAAATTCTTTAGTGATTGATGTTTTTAATTACAAACAAAACATAGTACAATGTAGGACTTAAATGTAGTCCTAGGAGTACACTTTTATTTTTACCTGGGTACTGTGTTGATGGAGCGAGTGGTAATACATTGACTCCGTTGACGATCTGACGACGATCTTGAACTCTCTGAAGGTCTGGGTTGCTCTAGATGCCGGAACGTTGCGAGGAGAAGTGGACGTTAAGTGTCTCTTCTGGCATCCGTATACGGATATAACAGTTTGTCTGTATATATCTCTCTCTGTCTATGTGTGTTATGAAGGAGTGATCCTTCTAATTATAGATAACAGTCTAGTTGCTCATGCGTGCATATGTCGAATGCGCCTGGATGTGGGAATGCCACGTGGCTGATGCTGACGGGGCTGCATGGATGATGCACCCCAAGTTATGGTAGAATCTGCTCGAACTGCTTCGTCGGGCTACGGAGGAGCTGACATGTGGCAGTTGCTGAGATTTGGTTGTTGCTGAGATTTGGGTGGTTGGTACCCATTCTTTGAATAGAACTGAGTCAAAGGATGCGTGGCGTTTGTCTGTGGCTCAAATATCTTAGTTTTGGAGGAGAGTGATCTGTCGGGGTGCGCCTAGGATCGTGCGCATGGAGGCGACTTAGTCTATGAGTTTTAGGCATCATATATGAGTCTGGGCACATGGCTTTCGAGGTGCATACAAATTTTCGCATCAGGGTGCGTCTAGGATCAGGCGCACGGGACCCGACTTGGTGTCATGAATTTTAGGAGTCATGAGCAAGTCCAAGCGCATGGCTTTTGAGGCGCATGCAGAGCTTAATCTTCTGTTGCTTTAGATCATAAGTGAGCTGAGGGGGCGTATGTCCACTTGGCGTACACATTCTTCTGGATGCATAGCCACGAGGCACGTATGAATGATCGGTCGGCCACATGGCATTATTTTTCGACCCAATGTGTAATGATGGTGCTAACATCAGTGGGTCTCTGTTTTCTGTAAAGGGCTGCTGATTGGACGGCTCTTGGAATGCGTCGTCGCTTTTGTCATTCAGCATTAAATGCTTGATGGTTATCAGTTTGAAAGGGGCGCATCGGTTAATGCCCCTTTGGGCGCATGGGTCTCTGGCCTATTTGGTCGCATCCATAGGGAGCGCATGATATCAATGGCATATCTGCAATGTGTCGCATCCTTTTTGGCCTGCCTGTTGAGTTCTTCGAGGCATTAATGGTTTCCTTGACTTAGCCAAATACGAGGAGACAGATGCATTTGCTATTAATGCAAATTCATTGCATGGAATTTGGAACGTTGGCCATAGGCTACCCGTGCTTATAAATAGCCGTATGAGGGAAAGCTTTGCTTTTATTCTTCATTTCGACATAAAGATGAACTTGACCGGAGCTCCGCCTTGGCAAACTGCCGAACTTAGTTTTTGTAGAAGTCTTGATGACGAGCTCTTCCCGAGGGTAAAGATGCGCTGCCCCAGCCTTTCCGTCGCTCTGAGCTTCCGTAATAGTGTCTGTTATATCCAAATATCAGGATCTTCGGGTCCCGACACAGGCCGATGGTGCTTGTTGCATCCAAAGATCGGGGCGACCGTGCTCCGACTTTCATTATGCTGGAAGAGCCACAGGCTGCCGAGTGTGTCTGTTGCTTCCGAAGATCGGAGCATCATGCTGCGATCTTTGTCGAGATAGGAGAGCTCCTCCTCCTGCTACGCAAGGGCTGATTTATGCTGATACGCGTACGCCTGCGCTATAATGACGAGACAACGCACCTGGATGAGACATCAGAGTGATACGCCTGACAGATGATACACCTGACATGGGGCACATAGTAGTTGCTGCGCCTGGCTGTAGCTTTAGGATCTTTCTTTTTTGTAGAAGTTCTCCTTTATAAAGCCTTTTTTTGATATGTAATAGACTTTCATATGAAATAAAAGTCTTCTTTTGATGTCTATATTTTTGTACTGTTCTTTGCTGTGCCAAGTATCTGTTTGAGCTTCTTGGCGCATTTGAGTTGGTCGCATGGTTGGGTTGAGTGTATAGGAATTCTGGCCAATTGATGCGCCTGCAATTCCATTCTTCTACAGTGCCGACCGAGGCAAAGGCAAGGGCAAGAAGCCCATTGAGGCTGACGTCGAGGAGTCCCCCGCTATCGAGATGACGCATGCCGACGTACGATCGGAGGTGACCGGTGGGTGATCTGCTTGCTTTGAGAGTTGTACATACACTTCGTACGGAACACGCTTCAAACCATTATGCTGAAGCACATGGGTGCGGCTATATGAGCCCCACTCCAAGGATGTGCCTAGGCTTTTTTGTGCTGACGCGCATGGACTTTGTCCTGATGATGCGTCAAAGATTTTCTCGCAGACGCGCATGGACTTTGGTCCCGATGATGCGTCGAAGCTTTTTCTGCTGACGCGCATAGACTTTTGATTCTGTATATGCACTGCGATTGAGTTTATTTAGTGCGCATGGACTTTTGTCCTGATGATGAGCCAAGATTTTTGATATGCAGTTGTTTGCATGCGTCGATGCCAAGCTGTGCATATATTTGGACTCAAGGGAATGAGTTATTTTGCTAACTCTCCTTTTTCCTTCTTTGTCGTAGTGTCTGTACCGAAAGCATAGGCCGTCGTGAAGGAGGAGATTCTGCCCCCTTTTGTCAAAGAAGAACCAATGACCATCAAAGGGGCGATAACTCCGAAAGTTGAAGTTGCTGTTAAGGAAGAACCAGCACCAGAAGGTAGCAGTACCGATAGCTCTAGTCCTCGTGCTCCTGTAGAGGGCCTTAACCAATTGGAGCCTTCTTATGCGTGATGGTTGAGGGAGTGGTATATGCCTCAACGTAACCATTACCCATGGTTATAGGGTTTCATGCAGTCGCCATTCTCGGGGAAAATGAATAAAGCCAATTTTCTTTTCTTGTCTTAGTGTTTCCTATCTTTGTTCTTTGATGTCTTGAGATGTAGTTTACTTTTGTTTCTTTTCAATGCAAATCTAGTCCTTTACTCTTATTGGATAAATAAATAAAGAACTTTTTTTTGTTCAATTTTGTCATAAAATTGTTATTTTGTGGACCTATCATCTTTGGCGTACTTTGGCTTCTAAGTACAGATAATAAGTTGAGAGAGGGAACCAACATATTTACTCAGAGGCAATATGGACGTAGTAGATATGGAATTGATGGTAGAGTTTTCCTACTCAGTGGTAATGTGGACGTGGTAGTTATGAACTCAGTGGGGATACAAAGAACAACTCAGAGGTGATGTGGACGTAGATGTTCTAGGATCGAGATACAACAATGTAGGGTTGTTCGATGAGATGTTTACTCAGAGACATGGTAAACATAGATTTTAGTGTCATCTTACGGAATGTAGGATTTAGATTTGTGGGGATGTAGAGAAACAACTCAGAGGTGATATGGACATGGATATTTTTTACTGGAGAGAAAATGCACTGGAGTGACTGGACTCCGGAAGCACATCTTTATCAAGGGGGTAGACTTGATGGTCGAGTTTATAACTTCTCATGCCGGGGAGATGGAAGTACATGTTGAGGTATTTTACAGAATTGTACTTCTTTAGGAACTTTCCATTTATTGGCATCATGAACAGGTCCCCATTTTATTTTATAAGCCAGAAGGCACCATTAGAGTACACGGTCTCTATGATGAAGGGGCCTTCTCATTAGGGTTCAAACTTTCCTGGTATTTCATGAGTCATCACCATTGGTCTTCTGACTGACTGACAGAACAAGGTCGCCCACTTGGAAATTCTTTTGTTTGATCTTCTTGTTGAAAGCCTGTGAAATACGAGCTTGGTAGAGCTCGATGCGCTGTTGAGCCAAGAGGCAATTTTCATCGAGCACCTCCAACTCTTGCAGACATCGACGTTGATTGTCTTCCATCGTCAATTGGTTCGTGATGGTTACTTGTAGTGAAGGGATCTGGATTTCAAGGGGCAACACTACTTCACTCCCGTAGACCAGGAAGAATGGAGTATTATTCGTTGGAGTCCAAACCATTGTGCGGTAGGCCCAAAGACATTCGCCTAGTTTCTCATCCCACTTGCGTTTACTGGTTGACATGACTTTCTTGAGTAGCTTGACAATTGTTTTGTTGAAAGATTCAACCAATCCGTTTGTTGCCGGATTGTAAGCGATTGATGCCATGTTCTGAATGTGATTATTGTCACAAAACCTGCTGAACGGATAGCTTATGAACTGTGGACCGTTGTCGTGGATGATCCTTCGGGGTACCCCAAAATAGTAGATGACATGATATTTGATGAAGCTGATCACCTTCGAGCTCTTCACCTCTTTCAGCAGTACAGCTTTCGTCCACTTAGAAAAGTAGTCGATGATTGCCAGGATGAAGCGATGTCCTCTGGATGATGGAGGGGTAATTGGTCCCACTATATCCATACCCCAGGCTTCGAACTGCCAGGAAGCGATCGTAGGGTGTAGGAGCTCCAAAGGTCGATTGATGAAGTCGGCATGGAGCTGACAAACACGACACTTCTTAGCATACTCAATAGCGTCAGCCATCATAGTGGGCCAGTAATAGCCTATACGTCGAAGTCGATCTTGTAGCTTAGGACAGGGTTGATTAGCTCTACATGTTCCATCATGAGCCTCCCGAAGAGCTTATGTTGCTTTCTCGTTTGATAAACATCGGAGGAGGAGTCCGTCGTAAGAGCGTCGATACAGCATTTTGGTGGCTGTATCATAGTAGAATCAAAGGGAGCGCCTTTTGACATAGACTGCTTCCTTCGGGTCATCTGGAAGGATTCCATAGGCTGTAAAGTTGATAAATAGAAACCGCCAATCTCTGATGTTGATACTGGCATCTGCAGGCATGGCACGGCTCAAACACATGCACAAATTATACCTGGGGCACGCCAAATCCCAGCCAACCACTGTATGAAGTGTTAAGTTCCACTAGGTGCCGCCAATAAGGTCGTGAGACCAGCCAGAGTATCAGCCTTCAGGTTTTGTAGCCGAGGTACGTGTTCTATGAAGAACTCGATAAAGGTTGAGATGATGTCCAAGGCTGTTTTGTGATAGGGGATCAGGTCATCGTGGCGGACTTCGTATTATCCTTGGACCTGGTTGACGTCGAGTTTTGAATCGCCGTAAGACTCGAGGTATTCTACCCCCAGCTGTTTTGCTAACTAGAGTCCCATAATGAGGGTATTGTACTCCGCCATATTGTTAGAGCACGGCTCTGTGAGGAATGGGCACGCTGGATGACCAGCTTGTCGAGAAATATCAAGACTAGCTCCACTCCTGCAATGATGTGACCCTTAGGGCCTATTCTTAAAGCACTGTCTAAGAACATCTGCCAGACGGAGTTCTTTTCGGCAATGTTGGACTCTAGCACTTCATTTGAAATGTCTTCATGGAGTTTGGACGATTCCGGAATCGGATGCGCAACTAAGAAGTCGGCCAACGCTTGGCCCTTGACAGCTTTTTATGGGACAAATACATATCATATAGCGTCAATAGTATTGCCCATGTAGCTAATCGAGAGTTCAACGCTCCAGGCTTTGTCATGAGGACCCTGAACGGATTGACCCGGGAAATGACATGGATCGTCTGACCCGAGACATAATGACGAGTCTTCTGGATGCACTACACCAAAATAAGCAATTTGTAACACATATTTTTTTTCATTAGTAACATTTATTACCGTGACAATCTTGCAATGGTAATAACCGTTACAATAACTAAAAATCGTTACAACAATTCTAATTTTGAAATTTTATTATTTTTATAATTTTTGTAACAGTAAAAACCGTTACAAAATTAATACTGAATATTGAAAAAAATCGAAAACCAAATAACATGTACTCCACATAAGCAGTAAGCAAAGTGTTATGAGGGAAAATTTCCCATTTCCGCACTATTTTCCCGAAACCCTTTCCTTCCCCCTCTCCCTCTCTCTCTCTTCGTCTAGAAAGAATTCCCAATTTTTGCCCGCCATAACCTATTCCTCCATCACCGACGAAGGAGATAGATGACCTCCATCACCGATTAAGCTGCGAAGGTATATTCTTGTTTGATTTCGGTTTAATTAGGGTTTTAGAGTTTTCTTCTCCCTCATAATCTCAAGATTTAGAGCAAGAAAACTGCCCCCACATCCTCCAATACTAGGAATCCTCGACTTCACCTCCAGTATTGTACCGACGTGCCGGGGGGGGGGAGAAAAAGTACATAAAAGCACGCGACGGGATGGTAAATGCGTGGGTCGACTCGATGTGAGCCTCCTCGTCGACCCTCATCAAAACCGCTGCCACGCTCGCCTCCTCCCCCTACATCACGGACGAGGATGACACGTGGTCGGTTAGTTCTTCAGTTTCATAAAAATATACTTTTTTCTCTTAGTTTTTGATTGGAAGCTAAATATAGGTGGCTCTTTCTGGTTATTGTTTCATCCTTCATTGCAGACCAAGGAGCCCTAGAAAGCCTCTTCCTTGTCATGTAGAGGCTCTTGGACGTTTTTATCTCGTGCGAAGACGAGTTCAAGAACCTGCACGCAATTTAGGGTTATTTTCTAAACCCCCCGTCCACTTCCTCGATCGCGTATACAAGTCCCTTGACATATATATGCAATATCGTCAGGCAGAACCTCCAGTCTCTCTGCCACTGGAACCGCAACGCGGGCTTCGCAGCTTCCACGATACCGACCCTTGTGAAGATGCTTGCCAACCTCCCTTTTTCGAAGTGAGGTCATCTCAAGCGCACGAAGAAGGTGCTCGCCAACCTCATTTTTTTGAACTGAGGGTCATCGCCTTCTAATTCAACTCCTAATTATATATGGACAGGTATGTATCTAATGTCCATAACATGTTTGATGGAATATCTTATAGAGATATAATGTTAACTTCTAACCACAGTAGTGCAATTCTTATGACACAGTGACATGACACTGATTTTGGGTGCATCCTAGTGTATTTTGGATATGTGTCAAGGACTCTGCACCGATCTGCCACTTGGCCCACCATGCTTTACAAGGTTCTCCACATCAACTTAAGTACGCAGTGGTTGATATCTTTGATAATGCTTTTAATCTTCAATATTTAAGTTGAGTGCCTTATTTCTTTTGGGGGTTGGATCGACAACTTTAAAGTAGATTTTTTTAATTATATGGAAGCAATATGCATAATGCATAATGCATAACGCAGTGGACATGAAACATGAGCCAGTGGTGAATTAGGATCAGTATAGCCTTTCTTCAGAATGAGAGTAGAGATACGTGTTCTCTTTCATCTACATTTATTTTGAGATGTCAAACGAGGCTCTTTGTTATCAAGTGATTGGACAATTAGAATTTCTTTATTCTATTTAGAGAGCAATAGATTATAATGTCTTCTATAAATAGATGTGAGAAATGAAGCAACTTATCTTAATATTGTGACTGGATATTGCATAGTTTATATGGCATCTATGGGTTTGAAACTAATTAAGGAAGTTGGTGATTTGTTATTTACTCACATGTATCTTACATGATTTGTTATTTAATAAACTGATAGCGAGTACCATATTCAGCTAACTGATATTGAAATAAAATGACTTATGTCTTTTGTTTTGAACAAGAGCGTCGAATTAATTAAGGTAATAGTAAGCAAGTGTTTTATATAGGTAACTACAGACAGTCCAAGACGTGTCAGAGAAAGAGAATATATCTTGGTGCACGGGGGTAAGAAACAACTTAAAAAAGAACTAATCTAATAAAGAACTTGTATGGGTGGGGATTCTCCATACCATTATCCAGAGCACATATTTTGGACTTGCATAAGAACAGAGGCGCCAGGATACAGCAAGCCATCAGTAACTGCAATAAGATCCTCATGTACAAGATTAATAATTCTGTACAAAACTTTGATATATTACTGGCAATGCGTTGCTCCGGATTGGTGATTCGGTCATCAACATGTGATATTTTGTAGTAAACCATATTCTGTATAATCAGAAAGATAGGTGAACGTTAGAAAGATACCAATCCAATAGGCCTTAGCATTCTATCAATTAAACATGAGAAAATAGAAGACAATGTTGACTAATTCCATTATCACAAAAATTTAATTTTTTTTTTGTAAATTTTAGCATTGAAGCAAGATAAGCCAAAAGAATGAAGTACAAAAAGTGTCCAACCATTCTCCTTCAATCGTACAAATCTAATCATGTGTAAGTCCCATTGTTGTACATAATGTCTTGTGTTTCATGTTGCTGGTCCCACACCCAGACAAAGGGAGCTTTTCCATTTCACTAGGTAATTGACAAATTATTGTCTAACCATGAATGTACATGCACGTACATTACCTTACCTTTATGTCCTGCACTAAGGACATGTCCTACTGCTGTAGTAGACTTGCCATGCTGCAAATTGCCATGTTTTCAACCTTTCTTACTGCATTCACCCCACCTCACATTGCATCCTTTCCCTTCATTACATTTGTCCACACACATACTTCACTGCAAATCCATGCATCTTTCGATGTTGGGTTCAGTCGAGCCATTATTACATATCCACCTTCCTTTCGAAATACAGGAAATGTCTGCACATAGGTCCTGTATGGTTGAGTATCGAAGATTTTTGCACTTTACTATCCCTAGTAAATTGTTTCACTGCATATGTTAGCGTTGCATCTGCTCTGTAAAAATGCATACTGATACCAACATGTATCAGAGACTTAACCCAGTCTAAGAACAGAAGTAAGTTCAGACACTTGGGTTCAGTAACTGACCATTGCCTAATGTTCACATCTTAGCATATTAAATACTGACCTGCCCCTTCATATTCCCTGCATTCACCCATTCATCTACAACCTTCATTAGTCAAAACCCCAATAATTTACTGTATTCCACATTGCACTGCATATCCCATACTGCATCACTGCACTGCACATGATATTCACTGCATTTCACTGAGCATGGGATATTACCAAATTACATGTTCTGTTCACTTTCCACATTGTGTTAGCCCCATTTAAATGTGTGTTGTTACATCTTCCTCTGGTTTATTGTCCTGTATCCTAACACATATTCACTGCACACATGAAATTATTTCCTGCATCATGTCCATATCCTATTATTCCAAGTCACTTTCATAATGTTCATTCTCTTTTGAAGCTCCAACTTACCTTAATATCATTCCACTAATCTTTGTATTAATCCCCATTCATAATATAGGTTCTGTCCACTCTAACCTTATATATTCTGTTCCATTATGGTTGAATGTTCACTTAGACATGGTCGACCCCTGATGTTCTGTCCCCATGTTGGTATCAGACATTACCTAGACCTGTACCCCTATTTAGCAATATTCTGCCCATTCATGTAGGTATCAGTAACATGTTAGGTTTTAGTTCAGAAATGAACATCTCCATATACTCTTAGCCATACCTTTATTAGTTTGTTCAGTCCCTATAGTGGCTCAAGTTTTCTATTCTGTCCAGTCTTGTTATGTGTTCAGTCAATTCCTCAAGTATTCAGTATATTGTATCTTATAGTTCAGTCCACTGCCAAGAGTATCTGTCTCATTCCCTTAGTGTTCAAGTCCCTTCAAACATGTATGCCCTATCCTTAGCTTTTGTTTTAGTCTTGGCTATCTGTCTTGTTCACTGCTTTATAATGTTTTCCAGATGCCATGTTTTTCAGTTGCATGTCATTTTGAGTCCCTAAAACTATGTTTTGTCCCTAAAACATAAAAAAGAGAAGCATAGTTCTGTTCACTTCCCACATTGTGTCCACCACCACCAGTCGCAGATATCCCCTCCATACAATACACCAATCCAAGGTCACACTCCTCAGTCCGTCATTCACTGATTCATTTCTTAATGCCTATTTCTTCCCTCCCTCCCTCCCTCCCACCGTTGATTGATTCATTATTCCCTTCTTCTTTCTTTCCATGTTTTTGTTTCCATTGTTTGTGGATTAGTAGGTTGTGGGTTATAGAAAAATTTATTCGGGGAGTAGTCGTATGGCGGCCTCCATGGCAGCAGAACAAGGGACTTCCAAAATTTATCAGGTAACACTTGTTATCTTTCTTCACTTGCATTATAATTATTATTTATATAACTCACGAATATTAACGATGCACTCCTCTCGTCAACAACAACAACAACAACAACAACAACAACAACAACAACAACGTAATTAGTGAATGACTGATTTCATCATCATGCGGTGTGGGCTCACTCATATCGGTTTCTTTACTTGCAGGACCCCTTTTCTCTGGTTGCTGATGAACTGGTAATTATTGTAAATAGAATACGCTCCATGGTCCTTGCCGAGGTAACTAACTTAGTCAGTTACATCTATGGTCCTCAGCCCAATATTAACTTTCATCGTGAATGAATGCATGCTCAACCATTTATACTTACTAGTTTGCGGAATCACACTTACTTTTGTATGTATGCTTTAACTTCTATAGGTCCCCAAGCTCGCTTTTGCTGCTGAATACTTTTTCAGAAAGGAGTTGAGGGGTAGAGATTTCGCCCTACAGTAACAACTTAAATCTATAACTTGTTTATTCATACTGGAATGAATATATGTTCATTCCTGTTTCACTATTGTGGATCCCCTGCCTTATGGTGTATTTGTTATTTCTCTTTCTGAATATAGCTTGTCCCTTACATACATAAAATGGAAGATGCTTTGGTTTCGTAACCTGTTATAATCATCATGTCAATCTATTTAGGTTGTAGGGTACAAAATAGTTTGA
Source organism: Iris pallida (assembly GCA_029216955.1). NCBI lineage: Eukaryota > Viridiplantae > Streptophyta > Magnoliopsida > Asparagales > Iridaceae > Iris > Iris pallida. The sequence continues at coordinate 29,068 of JANAVB010011297.1, forward strand.
TATAGTCTATGTATCTTCATGAAGTACACTTGTCCTAATACAAGTTAATTTTCCAACCATTCTTCTCTGAAATGTCTGCAAATATTATTGTTGATGGCATCAGCTTTGCATACACCCATACCTGGTTAAGATGCTGGTGGCGTATGTTGAAATTATTTGTCTATTTTTTTCTCCCACCCCACTATGCTTCTCTTTTTATGTTTCTGAATTTTTATTTCCTTTATTCTTGTGAAGGCTTACAAATTCAATGATCAATATCACAAAATCCATGATGTCAACTCAGACAAAATGTTAAAAGAGTTTCGAGGCCACAACTTTTATGTAAATCATGCAATCTTTATGAATGATGACAGTCGTATCATTACTGCTTCTCGTGACTGTACTGTATTATTAAGGTACAAATCTTCTACTTCTATCTTCACTAGTTTTATATTGTTCGTTTAAACAAAAAAATATATGCCAGTGTAGGTTTGGGATATGAAGACTATTGATTGTTTACAGACTTTCAAGCCACCACCCTTTAAAGGTAATATGTTAGCTATTTCCATCATCCTCATTCTGCTTGCTTTCTGTTAATGGAGTCTATTATAAATTTCTCAGAGATTTTCATGGGAGCAATGCTGATAGATCTAACACATCATTTTTCTATATGTTACTCCAGGGAGGTGATGCTTCTGTAAATTTAGTTCACCTGTCTATAAAAAATATCAAACACATAATAGTGTGCAACAAGACGTCATCAATTTACCTCATGACACTTCAAGGGCAGGTAATTGTGTATTAAGCAGGTCGAGCCATACTTGAGACACATTCTTATTCTTCATTCCTTGACTTGGCGCTGTATAGATAATTCTCCTATTTATACCAGTAGCTTAATCATGGAAACCATCTAATTCGTGCTAACAAACACCGTAACTTATGCATTTTATCTGGTAGCAAGTTGAGCCATACGTAAAACTATATTCTTACACATCCGCCATTTATTTGTTGCTATATTTTGCATAGATACAAAAATGACATTTCACTCGTGCACACAAACATGACATGACTCAATTCAGGTCCAACAAGGACACGATACCGATATTGGCGTGTCCTGGTGTATTTTTGAGTATCAGTGTTCTGTCCGACGTGACGTGAGACATGGCACCATTTTAGGACTCTCCATGCTTCCTAGGTTTTTATACCAATCATTTTCTTATATTACCTGGTAAATTAATCATGGCACTTTTATTGAGGTATTGTCTACAAAAGCAAAAGCACTTGCATGTTTAATGTTAGAGAGGAAATAACCCTTACATAGCATAATGGAAGAACATGATTAAAATAGCCAATAACAGATAAGCCCTTTATTGTTGTCTGTATCTTATTGTAATGAAAAAAGAAGAAGAAGAACTATATATATATATATATATATATATATATATATATATATATATATATATATATTGTATTATGTTTATTGTTTCAGTTACAAATTGATGAGAACCCCAGTTTTTGTGACTAACAATTCCTCTCAATCTTTCACCACTTATGTGCTAGAAATTTTTATTATTTTAAGTAACGACAAATCTACATTCCATGAAAATTGGTTGACTGATTAGATAATATACTGAATGCTTCATTTGGCCGAGTTCTAGTTAATTGATCTGCAAGGTTTAGAGGAAGTTAACATGCTCTAATTCTTGAGACCTTTATACCGTATTAGCATTGTTTGTTACTTGCAGTTTGTGTTACATTTTGTGCACAAAAAATGCATGCATAGGTTCACTTGATGCTATATGGTTTTGCATATGAACATCTTTATATGTTTAACATAATCTACTATCATTCACTTTTATGCAGGTTATTGAAAATAATGAATTGGATGGTCAAGTTCCAGAAAAACTCATTCAATTGGTGTACATGGTGGCAAGACGAAATGTTCCAGTTCGGTTCGATCTGAACGTCAGGGAGTGAGGAGGCAAGCTGATGCAGGTATTCTGACACAATGTGGCAGGATGAAATGTTCCAGAAAAACTCTATTCAATTAGTGTACATGGTAGAGGAGAGGCTCACCAGTGCTGCAGTACACTTCCTCTGACACAATGTTGTGCAATTCTTCAACAATGTAAATTTCAGAATCATTTGTAAAGTTAACTTTTGTAAACTAAACTTTTATACTTAACTTTTTTGGATTTAAATATTTTTGTTAAACTTAAATACCATTTATAATGATAGTTGCTGTGTGGATTAATTATTTGCCATATGGTTGAAATGTTATGAAATTGATTGGTTGTAGTTTAGTTACGAGTTGAATGCATGTTCGTGGTTTGATTTTTTTTAAAAATTGTATTTACAACGGTTACAATGAGTGGACAATAGTGACAGACAAATACATTGTAGTTACACTAATAACCGTAACCACATTATAATTCCTAACGGTAATAATCGTGAAGAATTATAATTTCCTGACGGTTATTATTGTTACGAAAAATATAATTCGTCATGGTTATTTCCGTTACAAAATTATTACCACGCCCAAACCGTAACGCTTATTACCGTGACAAAAAATAATTGTCACGGTAATAACTGTGAGGAATTGCCTATTGTGGTGTAGTGATGGCAGATACCAGAGCTAGGCAGTCTTTCTCGACGGTGTTATACTGGTGTTCGGCCTCCGATCATTGTCCTGCTCAGGTAGTAGATAGCTAGCTCATAGCCTGTATCATTGTTCTAAGCCAGTAGAGCGCCAAAAGAATGATCCATCGCAAAAACGTAGATCAGAAAGGGCTTGCATGCAACCGGTGCTACCAAGATTGGAGGACTTATGAGATCAGCCTTGATGTCATCAAATGCCTTCTGACATTCTTTCGTCTAGACGTAGGAGATTCCCTTCTTCATGAGTTTTGTAAAGGGTTGGCATTTTCGAAAAGGTTTGCAAACCTTCGGATATATACAGACATCCTTGCAAGCCTCGAAGTTCTCTAAGGTTCTTCAGAGGGTTCATATTGAGGGTGGCCTTGGTCTTCTTGGGGTCAATATGGATGCCTTTTGCAGTGATGATGAAACCCAGTAATTTGTCGCTGGAAACCCCGAAGAAGGATTTAGCGGGGTTCATCTTGAGCTGATGTGCTCGCATGAGATCAAAGATCGTCTTTAGATCTTGTAAGTGATCACCTCGTAGATGGCTTTTGACAGCAATATCGTCAACATAGCCTTCAACTGTCTTAAGAAGGTGTTGGCAGAAGATGGTGCTCATAGCTCATTGGTATATGGCACATGCATTCTTCATGCCAAAGGGCATTATTGTGTAGCCGTAAACCCCTTTTGGAGTCCTAAACGATGTGTGTTTTTCATCATCCGAGAACTTCTTGATCTGGTTGCAACCCGAATATCCATCCATGAAGGACTTGCATTCAAAGCCATAGGTGTTGTCGATCATTATGTCGGTGATCGGGAGTGGGAACTCGTCCTTCTGGCAGGCAGAGTTGAGGCCCCGGAAGTCGATACACACTCGGATCTTACTATTCTTTTTAGTAACGAAAACGACGTTGGCTACCCAATCTGGGTGTTATTCCTCGCAAATAAACCCATTGTTTAAGAGCTTATCCACTTCTTTGTCAATGGTGTCCATGATGCTAGGACGGAAGCGTCGCTGTTGCTACTTAACAGGCTTAATGTTGGGTAAGATGTTAAGCCTGTGTATTACGACTTGTGGATCTAAACCTGGCATGTCTTTATAGCTCCAGGCAAATATGTCAATGTATTCTTTGACAAGTTGAATCAAGGATTCTCGATCTTCTCCTACCAAATTTTTGCTGATGTAGATGGGTTTAGACAAGGATTCGTCCCCTAAGTCGATTTGCTCGACTTCATCTTCAGTAGACGATTCTCATAGCTCGAAGCGAGATTCCTACTGTGCACCTAGGCATTGAACCCGGGGTTCTTCCTCAAAGAACTCTACTGCTTGATTATCGTCTTCTTCTTCTGAAGGATGTGTGGATGTCATCTTGACTGACAATACTTTCCTGAAGATCGGACCTATACTGGTGTTGGAGTCCCAAGTTGAAGCTTCAGATGAGTGAGAATGTATATCCTCTTCTGCTTCTGAACTCTCTGGGGTTGTCAGAGGTGTGATGTAGCCTACCCTCCGTCGAGTGCGATGGTAATAGTCTTTTGGCTTCCCTTTTAGGACTGGAAGCCGTAAAGGAAGACGTCGGCCTCTGCCGTAGTTCGGATCCTGGCCGTTTTTCAAATCATAACCCATCTTTTGGATGAGGTACTTTGCTTGATCGGTGTACCGGTATACTTGCATTCTACCGGTGTCGGGTTCTGGCTTGACTGGAGGGAGGTCTTGATGATGCTCGACTTTGTCGAAGATGATAGGTTTCTCGTCCTGGTTTTGGAGCAGAACTATATAACAGACTCCTTTGTTGACACAAAGTCACAGTCAACCAAATATTGACAATATTGACTAAATAATATCTGTAATAATTTTACGACACACGGCGTCTGCATTAAGCTCAAGACAGACAACAGCTCAGCCTCCGCTCTTCAGTTATTCGAGTCTGTATTTTACACTTTCTTTGAGTCTAGACTAATGTAATCTGAGTCATGCTGAGCTCTTGAAACTTAGACTATAGCCTACCCAATAATCCCAAGCTCCACCAAACCAGAAATTGCCTAATGGTCCCCTTAGAACCACTCTGTGCTCTGGAGACAGAGTTCGGACCAAACTCTGCCTCCACACAGAGTTCGGGACGAACTCTGTCCCCTAGAAATCAGGAACCCTAATTTTAGGGTTAGCTGGTTGCTAGTTGTCCAACGGCCAATATTTGAATTTTCCTACCCGAATTCTGGCCGAATTCTGCCTATAAAAACACTATAAATAGGGCATGAATTCTCTCATTTCAAATCATCCAATCTTCTCTTCTCTTCTCTATTATAGCTCAAATAAGCCATACCCTTCCCATCTACTAGCCACAAGCCTCCTAAGTCTCGAGTGCTCAGCATCTCTCAGTTAGGATTCTTGTGCAAGAGTTGAAGAAGTCGCTTGGACAATTCCAAGCAAATCGCCACTGCGATCCTCTGTAAGAAGTTGACGTGCTCTTCTGAAGTAAAGGCACGGGTTGTAAACTACTATTTCACAAATAGTGAATTTAATCCTGAGCTAGAGTTCTCAGGCCTGGACTAGTCCTCCACGAGGGAAACCAGGTTAAAATCGCTGTGTTTGCGTATGCTTTCTTGCTCTTCATTTACTTTCCGCATTTTACTCTGATTATCCATAGATCGTGAAAGAGTTAATTTTTAATTGGTTATTTTCTATATAAACTCTATTCACCCCCCTCTAGAGTTGCCAAACTGTTCTTCAATTGGTATCAGAGCTCTGTTCTCTTTACAAGGATTTACATCCTAGAGCTGATCCATGGCAACCACACAATCCTTGATTTCCAATCACGGTGAAGGACAGTCCACTCATAGGCCTCCCCTATTTGATGGAACTAACTACACGTATTGGAAAACAAGGATGAGTTTTTATCTCAAGTCTCTAGACTTCGACCTGTGGACAGTCGTCACTGACGGTTACAAAAAGCCCGCCAGGATAGTTGTCAACGGTGATCTCATTAAGAAATCCCATGACAAATATTCTGACGAAGAGAAGAAACAGGCAAGTCTAGACGCTAGAGCTATTAATGCTTTATTCTGTGCTATAGACAGGAATGAGTTTAACAGGGTATCCACATGCACCACATCTCACGAAGTATGGAAGCTTCTAGAAGTAACGCATGAAGGAACCACCCAAGTCAAGGAATCAAAATCAGTCGTCTTACGCAAGAATACGAAGCATTCAAGATGAAGCCAAACGACGATCACACAGATGTTCACAAGATTCCTCGACATCATCAACCCCCTATCTTCACTTGGAAAGCAATATTCAAATCATGAGAAAATTCGCAAGCTGCTTAGGGGGCTACCAAAAATTTGGAACCCTAAGGTAACAGCCATCATAGAAGGGAACGATCTCACTACCATGTCAATGGAGACCTTGATGGGTAAGCTCATGACTCACGAGCTTGACCTCAAGGACTTCGAAGAGCCTGCTCCGAAGACTAAGGAGATCGCTCTCAAAGCTCATCGACGAAGGGCTGAGCACGATGAGACCGAAGACGGCAACTCAGATGACGAAGACCAAGCTCTCATGGTTCGCAACTTCAGGAAGTTCCTTCACTTCAATAGAAGAAAGAAGGAACCACAAGAAGACGATGAAGAAGAGCCAACCTGCTATGGCTGCAAGAAGACTGGACACGTCCGAAAAGACTGTCCATTCTTGAAGAAGAGCAACCGCTATGAGAAGCCATACAAAAAGAACTCATCAAAGAAATATGCCAACATAAGCATTTGGCATGAAAGTGAAGCGAGTGACTCCGAGGAAGAAAAGGACTCTCCTCAAGATAAGGCAAATGTGTGCCTAATGGCAACTTCCAACAAGGTATCTAACGAAACCTTAGATGACTTCTCTTTTGATGAACTTGGCGATGCCTTCACTGATTTACTCGATGATCACAAAAAGGTCATCGATAAATACAAACATGCCAAGGACAAAATCAAAAGTCTTGAAGATGAGATACAAAGAATTTCTTTACTTCTTGATAATGTTAGAGACACGTCACCCACTGATGTCACAAATGAAGTATTCAAGCTTAAAAAAGCTTACATGATGCTGAAGCACGTATTGAGCAACAAACTCAAGAAATCACTACACTCAACACGTTGCTTGCTGAAGAAAAGAGTAGACACAAGATTTCCATGACTAAGATATATGGCTTAAATATTAAGGTTGATAAACTGCAAGCTGTTTCTAAGAGATTAGAAACCAAATTGGGTAAATAGGTTGTTCAACCTCAAACCCAATCACATGGGCACAACACCACTCATGCTAGTCAACCACGTCATCCTCATACAGCACATAACCATGCTTTTATATACACAAATTTCCATAAACCACGTGCACGTAAGAATACACCTCATCATACTGCACAAAGACACAACCAACATCACTCTACATATAAAATCATCCATGCCATGCCATATAGACAAAATCATCATGTTATGCCACATAGACAAAATCATCATACCATGCCACACCCACATGCCATGCCATATAGACAATATCAGCATGTCACACATCATAGACAATATCATCATGCTATGCCACATAGACATCATCACCATGCCACTCATTCTATGCAAAATCATCATCATCATGCTAACTCTGCACATCATGTCCATCCACATCCTGTTGCTTATAGATATTATTCTCATGCTCCTAGTATAAATAAAAATGCTATCTGTACCTACTGTGGATCACATGGACACATTTTACCACAATGTAGAGTTAGAAGACTGGTAGACAAAAATATATGCATGGTTTCCGAAAACTAACTTTTCAGGACCCTCAAGAACTCGGGTACCAAAGGTCACATCTACTCTTGATGTAGGTGGACCTTCCCTCCTCAACTGAAAGTAAGTGGATTCTCGATAGTGGATGCTCGCGACATATGACAGGAGACGCAAATCTTTTCGCATCACTATCGATGAAGAGAGAAGGATACGTATCCTTCGATAACAATTTGAAAGGGCACATAATAGGTAATGGTATTATTGGTCATCCTCCCTCTCCTGTAATAAAGGATGTCTGCCTAGTGACCGAGTTAAAGCATAACCTGCTCAGCATTAATCATCTTGCTGATCATGGATATGATATTAACTTTAGACAAAACAATCGCCTCATCTATGATAGGTCAACGGGAGACATTGTTTTTGAAGGGAAAAAGAGGATAACATTTATATTTTCTATCTTTCTATAGATACTAACAATGCAGGTAGATGTTTATATGTCCACAAAGACGAACGACTACTTTGGCAGCAGCGCCTTGGTCATGCCAACATGGATGCTATATCCAGGCTATCGACCAAGAAGCTAGTGAGAGGATTGCCCGACATCACATTCAAAAAGGACACGGTATGTGCCGAATGTGAACTAAACAAGGCAACCAAATCCTCATTTCATTCCATCAACTCTGTAAGTACTTCTAGACCCCTGCAACTACTCCATATGGATTTATTTGGTCCTAGTAGAGTAGCTAGTCTTGGTGGTAAACTTTATGCATTTGTTATTGTTGATGATCTTTCGAGATTACTTGGGTTTTCTTTCTCTCAAATAGCGATGCTATTTCTGTTTTCAAAGTTTTTGTAAAGAAAGTTCAAAACGAAAAAGGCTACATGATTACTCGAATCCGAAGTGATCATGGAGGCGAATTCGTAAATTATGATTTTGAAAATTTTTGTAATACAAATGGTTTTGATCATGAATTTTCTTGTCCAAGAACTCCTCAACAAAATGGTGTTATGGAGCGGAAGAATAGGACTCTCGGCGATATGGCTAGGTCATGTTGAATAAATTTTTACTTCCGAAATATTTTTGGGCAGAAGCTGTCAGTACACAGCATGCCACATTTTGAATAGGGTGCTTATTCGTCCCATTAAAAAAACACCCTATGAGCTTTGGTTTGGGAGAACCTCCAATGTTTCTTATTTCAAAGTTTTTGGTTGTAGATGTTTTATCCTTAACACCAAAGACAACTTAGGCAAATTTGATGCCAAAGCTGACGATGGTATCTTTCTTGGTTATGCCGCCAAGAGTAAGGGATATAGAGTTTTAATAAACGCTCACTAATTGTGGAAGAGTCAACAAATATGACTTTTGATGAAGATAACAGTGCAGTAAGTACTCTTGATGATGACGTTGAGCCATCAACTTCTACTCCAATGAATACTTTAACTGAAACTAATTCTCTGGAGGGTTTGCCTAAGAAATTTTCTTTCAAACCTTCTCATCCAGAAAATTTAGTGATAGGCGAAGTTTCACGTGGAGTAACTACCAGATCATCACTAAGAGACTCTATTGCTAGCACTGCCTTTATTTCACAAGTTGAGCCGAAAAACATTTCTGAAGCGTTTAATGATGAATTTTGGATTTCTGCTATGCAAGATGAACTCAACCAATTCGAGAGGAGCCAAGTGTGGGAACTAGTTCCTAGACCGGCTAATCACTCGATAATTGGCACTAAATGGGTGTTTAGAAACAAAGTGAATAAAGATGGTTCAGTCACACGCAACAAAGCTCGTCTAGTAGCTCAAGGATACAACCAAGAGGAAGGTATCGACTACGATGAGACGTATGCTCCTGTTGCTAGACTAGAATCCATTCGGATGCTTTGTGCATTTGCAAACTATCAAAATTTTAAATTATTTCAAATGGATGTGAAAAGTGCTTTCTTGAATGGTTTTATTAAGGAGGAAGTTTATGTAAACAACCTCCTGGCTTTGAAAATCACAAATTTCCCGACCACGTGTTCAAGCTAAAGAAAGCGCTATATGGCCTTAAACAAGCTCCCAGAGCCTGGTATGAAAGGCTAAGCAGTTTCTTGCTTGAGAAAGGTTTTTCAAAAGGGAAAATTGACACTACACTATTTATAAAATCTTTTAAAGACACTATTCTATTAATTCAAATTTATGTTGATGATATCATTTTTGGTTCTACTGATGAAACCCTTTGTCAAAAATTTGCCAAGTGTATGCAGACGGAATTTGAGATGAGCATGATGGAGAGCTCAACTACTTTCTTGGTCTGCAAGTAAAACAAATGGCAAATGGAACTTTCATCTGTCAGTCGAAGTATACAAAGGACATGCTGAAGAAGTTCGATCTTGACAACGTCAAACCAATCAGCACTCCAATGGCTACTTCAACCAAACTTGAACCAGATGAGAGCGGCAAACCAGTTGATCAACGTAAGTATCGAAGTATGATAGGCAGCTTACTTTATTTAACTGCTAGTCGCCCCGATATCATGTTTAGTTTTGCTTATGTGCTAGATATCAAGCAAATCCTAAGGAATCACACTTGACCGCAGTTAAGCGTATCTTTCGATACCTTAAGGGTACGGTTACTGTGGGCCTATGGTATCCCAAGTCAACATCGTTTGACCTCATTGGTTACTCTGATGCTGACTTTGCTGGATGCAAGGTCGACCGTAAAAGTACTAGCGGCACGTGTCATTTATTAGGAAAGGCTTTAGTCTCTTGGTTTAGCAAGAAATAGAATTCTGTCGCACTATCCACAACAGAAGCTGAATACATCGCAGCTGGGCGTTGTTGTGCACAAATTCGTGGATGAAGCAAACCCTTGAAGACTATAATCTATCTTTCGTGCACATTCCTATATTCTGTGACAATACTAGTGCTATTAACTTGACTAAGAACCCTATCTGTCACTCACGCACAAAACACATTGAGATTAGACACCACTTTTTGCGTGATCATCAGCAAAATGGCACGATTAATTTAGAGTTTATTGACACTGATCATCAGCTAGCAGACTTCTTTACTAAGCCATTATCCGAAGAGCGCTTCAATTTCCTTTGTCGTGAACTTGGAATTTTAGATGAAGCTGTCATAAATTAAACTCACCTGCGTAAATATCGATTATATTATGATTCTCTTACGATGAACTTGCTATGGGTACAAGCCGAAAGGGCCCTTCTGACAACAAGGCGTAAAACCCTAAGCGACACGGTGCACTAGTCCTCAGGACTACCGCTAGCTGGGATCCGGCCCCTGCAGCTAACCCATGGCAAATTCAAACTATTGAATTATAATATTTTCCTTATTTATTATATGGTTCATTCTGATTTATTATTGCCTACTTGATATTTTCTAAGTTTATTCTGATATTAGTATACCTCTCTATCTACTTGATTGATTCCATCAAGCTTTTATCCTCATTCAAAATCTTTTTCAACACTTAACCATTTTTTCTATCTTCTAACCCATCTTTCTGTTCTGGAATATTGATCCAGAACTCGGGCCAAACTCTGCCCCTAACAGAGTTCGGGCCGAGTTCGGTCCCATTGTTCCAGCGTTGGGGACAGCCTCAGCTGTTTGATCATTTTAGATCCTACGGTCCAGATTTGCTCCGACCAAAGAAAACCCTCTCTTTATTTTTGGGTTTTCATCTCTCTCCTTCATTCTTTCCTTCTTCTCCACCTCTCCAAACTTTTTCCTACAAACCCTAACCCTAGTTTTCTATCAAGAGTGCTCCATTACTCCTCAAAATCAAGGGAAAGGGGTTTCTCATCATTCTCTTCCACTGTTTGTTGTTGATTTCAGGTATATCTCCTTCTTCCTCTCCATTTCAAGTTCTCTATTTTCTTGCAAATGGCTCCTCGCTTGCCCAATCGTGGGAAGAGGATCCGAACTGAGGGAGCTTCCTCTTCGAATCCTCCTCCTCTCATTGAGCAAGTAGCTGAACAACAACCCATTCATCCGTTGTTCAACCCGCCTAGTCCCCACGATCCTAATACATATGACGACCGATTGTTTGTGTCGCTAGACGCATCTAACGAGTGGTTTAGCGACTTTCGGACTCGTCCGGTGTTCGGGGGACATCCTATAAATTTTACAATCTTTTCTCAATATGAATCATTATTTCAAGATCTTTGCTTAAATGAGTTAGTGGCTTCAAACTTTGTTATTTATCGTAGCGCCATTCAAATGTTCTATTGTAACTTGACTCACGATGCCACTCACATCTATTCCCGGGTTGTCGGTATTGATATTGCTTTTGATGCTTCTGAGTTGGGCGAGTATCTTGCACTTCAAGATCTCGATATTTGGGATAAGCTTGTGGAAGCTCGCCAATTCCAATTTGTTGGTGAAACTTCTCTTGAAAGTTTCAAGGAGGAATTATGTGCTCCTAACATAAGTCCTCGCAAACTTATGGCCAAGCACCTCAACCCGTATTTCTATGAGCTTTATCGAATTATCTTCAACACTATCTTGCCAAAAGTTGGCTCCGCCGATGAAGTTACATACTTCGAGATCTCTGCTTTGTATCACCTTCATTATCGTATCCCCTTCAATCTTCCAAGGACAATGATGGACTGGATGATAAACTGTAGGAAGAAACCAAGAGCCTTAGTTTATCCTTTATACCTTCCTATGGTTTTTCGTGCATTCATCATTCCTATTCATGACTGTCAATTCTTGCCTGCCCCTGCTTTCCTGTCCAAGGCACGACGCCTTCAGGTAGTTGTTGCTTCTCCTGACACTTCTGAGCATTCTGATGAGGAGGCTGACGCCCCTCCACTCGGTCAGGATGCGCCACCTCCACCTGCCACTCTTGAGTCTATTCAGACTATGCTCCGGGATCGTTTTTCTCTTGAGGACGATCGCTGGACTCAGATGGACTATCGAACTACCCTGCAGATGAGTGCCCTCAGTAACTCACTGCACGATATCCGGTATTCCATGTCTCGTCACCCCTCTATGCCCATTCCCATGGAGCGGGATCCTGGTCGCACCGGATATCGCATTGACGACCCCTAGGTCATGCATTACCTAGATCCGGATGCTGCTATCGTGGACCCCAGCCGTTCATTCACTGATCATTCAGACTCTGCTGGGCCTTCTCGTGCTCCGTGATGGAGATTGGCTACTATCTGCTGCTGCTGCTGATGATTATCTTAGTTGATGCTTTTTGATTTCTAGTTATTTAGTTTGTTTTTGGATTTATGTACTTGGATGTTCTAAAACTCTGGTTGTGTGGGATGACATTTTATGCTTATCGTAGTTTTATATTCTATGCTAGTGACTCATTTTGATTATTCATATACTGTTTCTTCTCTGCTTGGTGTGGTTGCATCACTATTAATTGTCTATACTGCAGTTTCTATGCTATTCATTCATCTGCAGTCTATATTGCTAAATGCCAAAAGGGGGAGAACTATGTATATTCTGGATATATTTTTCTTTCGTATATCTGTGCTTGTTTGTGTTTTTTGGAGATATTATTTATCAGGCCAACAGGTTCAATGCATTATTTACGGGGGAGCTATTATTTCTAGCTCGGCATCGTTTATGGGAGAGCTATGTTGCTATAATCAACTGTGTCCAGGTATGAATATGGAATATACATATATTATTTTGCCAATTATCAATATGGGGGAGATTGTTGACACAAAGTCACAGTCAACCAAATATTGACAACATTGACTAAATAATATCTGTAATAATTCAATACGACACACGGCGTCTGCATTAAGCTCAAGACAGACAACAGCTCAGCCTCTGCTCTTCAGTTATTCGAGTCTGTATTTTATACTTTTTTTGAATCTAGACTAATGTAATCTGAGTCATGCTGAGCTCTCGAAACTTAGACTATAGCCTACCCAATAATCCCAAGCTCCACCAAACCAGAAATTGCCCAATGGTCCCCTTAGAACCACTCTGTGCTCTGGAGACAAAGTTCGGGTCGAACTCTGCCTCCACACAGAGTTCGGGCCGAACTCTGTCCCCTAGAAATCAGGAACCCTAATTTTAGGGTTAGCTGGTTGCTAGTTGTCCAACGGCCAAATATTTGAATTTTCCTACCCGAATTCTGGCCGAATTCTGCCTATAAAAACACTATAAATAGGGCATAAATTCTCTCATTTCAAATCATCCAATCTTCTCTTCTCTTCTCTCTTATAGCTCAAATAAGCCATACCCTTCCCATCTACTAGCCACAAGCCTCCTAAGTCTCGAGTGCTCAGCATCTCTCAGTTAGGATTCTTGTACAAGAGTTGAAGAAGTCGCTTGGACAATTCCAAGCAAATCGCCACTGCGATCCTCTGTAAGAAGTTGACGTGCTCTTCTGAAGTAAAGGCACGGGTTGTAAACTACTATTTCACAAATAGTGGATTTAATCCTGAGCTAGAGTTCTCAGGCCTGGACTAGTCCTCCACGAGGGAAACCAGGTTAAAATCGCTGTGTTTGCGTATGCTTTCTTGCTCTTCATTTACTTTCCGCATTTTTCTGATTATCCATAGATCGTGAAAGAGTTAATTTTTAATTAGTTATTTTCTATATAAACTCTATTCACCCCTTCTAGAGTTGCCAAACTGTTCTTCATCCTTGGTACAAGAGGACTCAATTTACATGATTGACAGTCGTTATTTGTGTTTGTAATGACTGAAAGACATTATCTAGAGTATACATGGCATTCCAATATGAAAAACTAGAATAATTCAAAGACAACCTTTTATTGATAAAATACGGGATCTTGTCCTGAGGAATTATATCTAGGGATAGGACGTCAATAATGGAAGATATGTACTCTTCCAATTCTTCACCAGTGAGCGCCGGAGTAGCCTTGGGCGATTCGGGAGAGTTCATCGGGAGTTTGACCCGTATCTGCACTTGGGCCTGTGCTGAGAGAGACGTTGGGGATTTTCCTTGTTGCTTGACCACGAAGGGAGTCGACAATTGGGGAGGCTTCCCCTTGAGTCATATTTTGAGAGGTACCTTAACTGGTGCCTCGGAGACTAGTGCTTTCCCGCGCTTTACTACAAGAGGAGCTGACACTTGGGGGGGTCTCCCCTTGAGCCGTATATTCAAAGGGGCCTCAGTTGTTGTTTCAACCGGAAAGTCTGGTGCCTTCTCGTGCAGCTTAACTACGGTAGGGGCTGATGCTTTGGGAGGTTTTCCCTTGAGTCGCACCTTCAGAGGGATGCCAGTCGTCATTTCTACTTCGGTATTGGCCTCTACTTCAGCTTCTGCTTCGTCATTGGCGTCGGTGGCTTCATTGTCTAGATGAATTGATTTGTATAGATCAGAGTCAATAAAAAGGCCTCAATCCCTCTGAAGGGATCGACATCAGCAAACTCTATTCTGACTATGCCATTGGTAGACACGTCTATGCCATTGGTGGACACGTATTCCATGCGTTGGTGGAGAGTAGATGGCACCACCATGTATTCATGTAACCATGGCCGCCCCAACATGATGTTATAGTTGACGTCTGCATCACATAGAAAGTCGCCTCTTTTTGGAGATCGTCGATATGACATTTCAGCCGAATCTTACCCAATGGTTCGCTCTTGCTAGCGTTGAAGCCACTGATTATAGTGTTGGATGCAGTCAGGCGATACATCAGAATCCCCAATGTCTGGAGCAGAGTCAGGGGGATAATGCTAAGAGAGACCCCGGGTCGACCTGGATCTGATCCACCTTGATGGCACCAACATACCCTGTGTAATACAGCGGTTTGTTGTGTCGGTCGTTCTTGAGTAGCATGTCTTGTTGAATGAAGGTGATGTTGAGGTTGATTTCCCCTATGCTATGACAGTGCAGACATGCTGTTGGATCTTCTTTAGGATGGTTGACCTGGCTGATGAAGGACTCAACATCCTTTAGTGCTTCACATAGAGCCTCTCGAGTATCTTTGGATAGTTGGAGGAGGTCAAATAGGTATAGTCGAGCCAGAGTACTAACGAGCTTTGCCAGTATATCAAAATTATGGGATTGAGTCAACCCCGCGGTATTGTCTTTTCATAGAGGCCTGTCAAAACGAGCCTCTTTTTGCTTATATTTATCGACTGCTGGAGGTTGGGATAAACTCTCCCCTTGGGCAGTCGCGGTGGTGACAGAAGGCGTCACTTAGAACGGAACCTCCTCTTGTTGGACGTTCTGCTTTGAGCACGTCTGAACAGGAAGGGCTTCCTCAGGGGAGGAAGTGACTGTGCGGCAAAACTTGATCTTCTAGCCTTTGGTTTTGGAGGTAGGATATACCTCCGGTTGGGTCAATTTCAGAGGTACTGGGTGGACCCACATAATCTTTCCTCGGGATGTCGTAAGTGGTATTAGTCCACTCACATTGTCACGAGTTAGTGGAAGGTTGATTACTTCCATTGTCACCTTTGGGATGGGGACGACGCCATCTTGAGCTTCAGTAGGTGATAAGGTGCCGAACTGGATAGACATCATATTGGCTGAGACTGTCTTCTCCTCATAATCAAGCGAGAGGACGTTTGCATTAATCATGCATTGTATGTAGTTCTTCAAGGTATAACAGTCTCAGGTCGGATGCCTGACGAACCAATAGTAGTAACAGTAACTCGGGCCGTCTACCCTGTCAATCTCGTCGAGACGCTTTGGATCATGCAACTTGATCTTGTCACTTTGCTTCAGCATCTTGAAGAGCTACATGGTGTCTTCATCATTGAAGGAGTAAACCTCCTTCAGTCTTAGTGTGGACGGTAGTTTTTGAGCAGGACCTCGTGTGCCTTTCGAGGCATTGACAGTCAGTGCTTGCTTTCCTTTTGGTTCGTGCCGGTTGTTGTTGTTGGTGGCACGTTTCCCCTTGTCATCGAATGCAGGGAAGCTAACTCCCATAAGTCGAGCATCATGTGCCTTCTTCTCGGCATTTTCGACCCCGATGATTAGCGAACTCCAATTTGGATGCTGGGCGGAGTCGAGCTAGAGCATGATTACGGGCGTCATATTCATGATGCAGGAATCTATAAGCACATGCTCTGGTATACCCGGAGGTAACCTTAAACATGTCTGACAGAAGCGCTCGATGAAAGCTTAAACGGTCTCCTTCTCCTTTTGGACCATTTCTATCAGAGACGACACTGTCATATCTTCTTCTCCGTCGTAGAATCGGTCACAGAATAGATGCGTTAAGTCGTCGAAGGAGGATATGCAGTTGTCATGGAGACTGCAGTACCAGTCGTAGGCAACTCCCTTCAGTGCCTCCAACGAACCAACTCGTAAGTAGGGCATCTTCCTTCGAGATATGTCCCATCACAGATTGGGAATAGGTCAAGTATCGGCGGGGAGACTCCTTCCCATCGAATGATGTCAAGTTTTATGGTTTATATTTGGAAAGATAAACCACTTTGTTCTATTTGGGAGGACAAGGTTGTCGAATCCTGAGCTTTTGACGTTCCTCCTGTTTGGTTCGCGCTTCAAAGCGATCGCACAAATCTCTTACCATTTCAACTAGCTCCTCTGTAGAGCTAGGAGCAGGTGAGGAAGGTAAAGTGTGAAGCTCGGTACCCGAAGTAGCTGATGTCCGAGGCATAGTGTGATGATCTGTTCCTGAAGATACCCGTTGAGGGGATGTACTTGACTCTCCATTAGCCCCATGATCAGGACTAGTAGATGCAGGTGCCCTTTGAGAAGTCAGAGTATTCCGAATCTTAAACACCATTTGGGTCAAGGATTGCATGGTGGTGGAGAGGGTCTTGAGGCCATCTTTATCCATGCGGCGTACAAGATCCGGAGCTGAAGCATCTATTTCTTCCTTGTCGCCCCCCTGTCATGTAGATAGGCATGACATGGGTAGAAGTGGATGGACTGGTCGTTGATTCACTTTTGTTCTCACTTTTTTGGGGAAAGGTTGACCTAAGCGCTTCTTCTTCTGATGCCTCGTACTAGCTACCCCCAGCTACATTAGTGTCAGTTCCTTGATGAATATTCTCATCCTCGAACAAGGGGTTATCGTGGACAGTCGGGGTGTGATCACCCCTAGCTTGTATCGTCTTCCTTCTCAATCGAGTATTCTAGAATACCCTGGTGGGCAAGACTGCTGCTTTGTTTTTCTTCTGTCAGCTCTTTGATAGACCAGCCGAGACTGAAGAGTTGGTGGCGTTTGCTTTTCTTCCTAATACATGGGAGTTGGAAACGAAATGGCACGAGGCGATCGGGGGTTCTTTCTTGTCGTCGATTGGCACTCTTTTTTCGAGGCGATGTCGGATAGGTACAACTGGTTACAGTCGCTAGAATATAGACCACCTTGGTGGTGTAGTCGTTGTTTTGCAACAGTAGCAATTGATGGTGACCATAGCACAAGTATGCCCCGTGAGGGGTACATCAAGCATGGAGGTCATCTCTTCCGATCTACGTCTATGAGTGATCACATTGCGTAGATCGTATGAGAAGAGTTTCATATTTGCACCCTCATGGAAGTGCCAAGCGTTGGGGTGATTATGTGAATGCTGCGCCCTTGATCCGGTTCCAACGCATGAAATGCGCCCAGATCTTTAGTTGGGGAACAACATGTATTGTGACTTAAACCTACTTCATGCGTGCAACCTACATGGGCGCATGGGTTCAAAGCCATAAAATTTGCCCCACCCAGCTTGGTTTCATGCGTAGGGGATGCGCATAAGTGGGACGGGAAGTTCGAAAGTGACTCGTTGCGGGTGCCAAAGTACCCGCATCGACTCTGTACAGCTTACCATCAGTTGCGTGCATGTCTTTTAGTACGCATTTCTGGTTCGCTGCTGGCATAGCACGTTTGGGGCGCATAGCCCGTGCTGTATTGGACTTCTTTGTACTAGCCCGTAAAGGTGCATAGTACTCAGAATCCAATTCTTCCTTGCTGTCACGTCCCGCTCCTATAGGAGCGACCGTCCTCGCTAAGTCGCGATGCCGCACAAGCCTAGATTGCGCTCATGTAAGGCAGTTTCATAACGGCCGATTACATCAACGGCGACGGGATCGTCGCACAGAAGTCCCAAGCAGAAATATTGAACATGCAGCAAAAATTTAAAGGCAAAACAAAAGTTATTTAAAATAACTCTTTATTGATATTGAACAATTAGATTACAATAGGCATAAGGCCATGATTACAAGTCTCTCGTGTTCATTTTTTTTCCATTATACAAGTCTCTCTGCTCTCTCATCTCTCGATACAATGCTTGAGCCAGCGGAAGCTTCGAAAGGCAATATCTATACATTATGTCCTGTAAAGTCTTGAGTTCATGCGACCGTACTCTTTGACTCGCCAAGGAACTCCATGCCTCGACGCATCCGAGCGAGCTCCACGCCACGAGCTTCTACCTGTGCCTGCTCATAAAAACTGTGTGGGTATCAGTACTCAACTGTACTACTTAACTGTACCAGTGGAGTGAGCTCCTCGCACACCAATAAAAAACTGACACGTTTATTTACTTTGTGCAATACAAGTCCATTTTCGATTGTCTTTCTAGTCTTGCCTTAGGATCAGTTTTAAGACTACGACGCCTGGCCATACCGATGTGCAATGTCATGGTCGTACTATAATGCCAACATGTGTTTCAATTGAGTTAGTTCCTCATCGCTTATGTACTTGACCGCTTCAACCCGGGACGGCAGGGTCGTGCCATACTCTATTCGCGACTTAACGTATTCGAGACAGTGCTTCGCCGAGGAGCAACTTATGCGAACTTGGCCGTGCCAAGACTTAGGCTTAAACTCAAGTGCCTCTAGATCAATTCCCGTGCCAACGATGTTAAGGGGACGACTTGTGCAGGCCGTGCCAGTAGACATGATCGTGCCATGATGTTGAGGCCGTGCCTCACAACTTATCAAGACTTATCCATGCTACCACCTTGCGGTCTTCCTGTTCGACTCATAACCCAACTTAGATAAGACTTGACAAACCTAGTGTCAATTCCTTGAACAGTCCGACGCCAAGTATCTTGCCAAGCACGGTACCTATGTCGCAGCCCAATCTTAGGCCCAGACATTATGTTACCGACTAGACCTGCATTCAAGTTCTAGACCCAATCCAAAGGCATACATGCGGTTTTGCCGCTACTCTGCCGACCCATCTATATAAGTGGTCACTAGCAATGTCAAGCTATCTTGGATCTCGGCTCGAGGATATCGGCCCGTCCCTTCACGGGTAGCTAGCCCGGAGGCGCCAAATTCTCCTATGTGTATATCCAGTATCCTACTTGAGCCTCACTCGCTTCTCCTGGGCCGACGTGATCCCGGTGCCCAGACGATCACTCGAGAAGGCCTAACCTTGTCAACAAGTTGTCCAATGACCATGCAAGACTCAACTCGATCTATCAAATCCTTCTTTAACATGACCATGCTTTCCATCTTTCTATTGAGACTCCCAATTAGCGGAACCAATCTCGTGAATGAGACTTATCAAGGCTTAACGATCTTCCCAAGTAGCGGGATCGATCTCGTGTGCGGGACTTATCTAGACTTAGCGAGACTTCCAAGTAGCGGGACCGATCTCGGCGACAACCAGTCACGTGGACTTCCTTTGTCCGTGGCATACTTTTTACTAAATCGACCATGGCTCGTGCCTTAGACAGGCCTGGTTCTCTAGGCGACGCTATCGCTCAAGTCATATACTTATACGATGAGCCTTGTTCTTAAGGGACTACGCGACTTGACAACCACAGCTAGAGCGGGACAGTGCTAGAAATAGTTCATATCGACCGACATAACTTTGCCTAACTTATTCGTGCAACGACTTGACGTGCAAAGGCTATGCCAAACCTTGAACTACGGAGCCGTACATGCTTTATCAAGCATTCACATGGGCGACACCTGTGACTTAGGCTAGTTCGAGTGTTGTGGCAACTTAGCAACTTAGGCCAACTTTTTTCTCCCAAGCCACGGGAACAAAGAATCGAGTGTCATTTTAAAAGCATGCTGAGCCGACTTCTAAGCAGACCGTGGACCATTTTCTATGTTCTAAGACATTTCGACCCGTTGGGATTATTTCCTTAGCTATGTGGATGCGTCTCTTTTATTATCAAGCCTAACTTGTGCAAGTTGAAAACATGCGAGTTATTAAATGAAGGCTAAGATGAGGCAAGTTCTCCGAAACTACCCCACCTGAGCGAGGAGTCGCCTCGACCGAGCGAGCCTTCGAGCAACCGTTGCAAGGCTAAGTCCGAACGACGTCGGCGTTTC